>OU461588.1:625500-776479 GCA_911812115.1 Pristionchus exspectatus | reverse complement strand
TGAACGTGAAAAAAAAAAAAAATGAATTTCCCTTGTTAGCTCGCTGGATGCAGGTGAGGCAATATAGATGCTCATCACATCCCTTCTTCGACAATGGCCATGGAGAAATTCGTTGCCTCGATGAAATCCATGGAACATATTCCGCATCGATGATCTTCGGTGAATTTAAAAGAATCTCTCCATTGCAATCGACTCCTGAAGAAAAAAAAGACTTGAAACATGGAATATTTACAAGGAATCTTGAGCGGATGGGGTGAAGCTGTTGATTGGTGAGATAGATAAGAAGTAGTGGCAAAGAAAAGTAATCTAATATTTAAATACATATCGACCACCCGTGCGAAGAATTTATTCTGAGGGAGGTGCTCAATATTTTACAACTAGTTACGCGGGCGCTTGAATTTATCGAATCGCATATACAGTTCCGCTTGTTCACGACAAAGAAGTTTTGTGTTTTCTCTTAAGAACAATAGCGAGGGAATGGGCAAATGCATCGCTCTCTCTCGTTTGCGGGTTCTCTCACTGGTTATGTCGGAGAGACACATTGGATCCCTTAAACTACATACGCTTCTCAGTATAAAACATCATTACGCAACTATCAGCTAGTCCAATCTCGACTATGCCTTCCCATTAGTAAACGCATACATGTAAATTTTACGACTATACTTAATTGACATTATTTTTTCATTGTCAAAGATGAAATGATGAGTATTCCAATGAGATTCATGAACGTTCTGTCTAGTCTTGTAAGGCTAGGATTGGAGATTCATCAATAGACTACAAACTGTTTTGTTACATAGCCTTAGGAATTAACCTGAATCATGATCGTTCTTCTCGAAATACATACTACACAGTAAGTAGTGCAATGAAAATGACAATAGTACGTGAAATGAAAATTTTGGTGAAAATTAGGAGAGTATCGGAATGATGGCAGATGATCTGTATCTGTCATGGAGAACGAGCAACACCACTGTTTTAAGAGCGATCAGAGAGTAGTTCCTCTGAGAAGACAGGATAGTTCTGTCTTGAGTAGTTAAAGAAGGAGAGATACGAACCGCGCCGATATGCGAAGTGAGGGAGAGCGCTCTCCTCATTTTCATGCTCTCTAGCTCGTTGCCTGCGCTTCAGGGTGACTTGGCAATCAGCCAATCAAATATATCTTGGTTTAGACGAAAATTGAAATATGGGAGTTCGAAAGCGTTATGGGGTAATCATGCACATCGTCGGACATCGAGAACTCAGCTAGCCAGATATTCGTGCCACCCCTTCTTTAAAGTAAGAGTGATTTTTGCGTATTTGTTTTAGAAAAAAAAATTCTCGATTGTTTCAGTCGAATGAAAATATAACAAAAAACAAAAAAAATGAGTGTGTTAATCTCTGACTAAATGAGTGAGCAAAGGGAGCACAATTGATGCAAGAGACTAAGGGATGCATGGTAAATCATTCTAACAGCCGAATCATCTGTTCAAATCCGTTGTTATATCCTACCGATAAAAAAAATGGTCAAAAAGAGTACTTCACTCAATCTCGAATCGGAGACAAGATACAGATCGTGTCTCTCCTTCATTAATCATAGATATTCAATTCAATATTTTCACATCAGGCAATAATGCTCAGGTGAGGATGGGCATAAACTCTTCATATTCTGCAGACCACCAGTGGGGTCCGATGATTCTCCTCAGATCGTCGCGCCATCGAGTAGCTGGATGACCTTGCGGGCGTTTACGATTGTAGGGCGTCCACAAGTAGTCGCACGCGTCCCAGTTATTGGTTTGCATTTCTCGAATCTTCAAAGCCCACTTTGTTTTGCATCTGAGAGCCTCCTCATTCCAGTCCCGAATTCCAGTGATCTCCCTCAGTAGAATATGCCTAGAATATAGGAAATCATAGATATGCCAATAGGTATTACAAAAAATACAAATTCGTTGATTGCCTAGTCACCCCAAACTTTAATGTTACTTCTCCTATATCTATTTAATCTAAGGGTACACAATACCTGAACATACTTTTCAGTCATGCATTTAGGTTCATCGTTCCCTATTTCTTCCATACCGTTCACTTTTTTTCTAAATCTAGTTCTGTTCCCTCCTCTCCTTCCCATTGGAATGATGAAACTATCTCATGGCTTGAAAAAGTCGTACGCAAATTCTAACTAAAATAAGTATTTATATTATTATAACTACACAATTGTTGAATTAGATCTTCTGTCGATATAATAGAGATTAAAGGATGGTACGAAATATCAGACTGACTGAGTTCTCAATGTCAGAGGATGTGGCACGAGCACCCTATCACACTTTGGAAAATCCCTTGTGTTCATTTTTTTGTTTTAATTGAGATATGTCATATTGCCTGCTTGCCAAAATTAACCAGACAACGACGAGGGAGAGAAGGATAGTGAAGAGATATTCAAATTGGTACGCTCCGCTCGCTTATGATAATCGAACCAGCGTGTCTCTCCTTCTTTAATCATCGTATTCATAAAGTCTTCTACATTTCCTGTAATAATTCATTTTAGCATGGACTCCTTGAAGCGCTTTGTATAGATTAGACAACCTCCATGAAGAATTATTTTTTGGTAGAAACATGAATTGATGATGAACGTGTGATTTTCCATTAGGATCCTTTTTAAGACGTTCACACGACATGAGTGATGACGATTATTCTCATTGCTCACTCATAGATCTCGAAAACTCGGGTATCGGATAATTGATGAATCTTCATGTCACTGAAAACTTTCATTTTCGTTCACGAAGCCCCTACGAATCGGGTTGTATTTTTTTATCGTACTGAAGAGAATAAGCAATATAAAGATGTCAGTTCCCTTCCGCTCATTCTCGCTCTTCATTGAGACTAGAATTCCGAAATCAAACGAGTACTCGTCGAATTTTGAAAACGTTTTCCGAACCATTCGAGTACTCTCGTTTCTTCGCGAGTACTCATGAACATTTTCACACAAAGTGAACGAGAGTTGGTGATTTGACGTACGATTCAAGTGAATGTCGAGTTATGTTTCAAGGATGAAATAAATAGCGGACGGTATTTCATTTTCGGAACTTTTGAAGGGAATCTTTTTTTTAATTTCGCGATGAAACATAATGAAGGTTGAAACTTACATTCAGCTTAAATCAATCCTCGATTCATCGACCGCGCAAGTACTCGCGCGCGCGCTCGAATGAGATGAAAAACGGCCGAGAACGAGTATTTGTGTTTCGCGCGATCGCTTGATTTTTGAAATTCCATCAAAGACGGATCAGTCGTACGAGTTGTTCAATGAAAAATGAATAATCTGGTTTATTTTTTGAAACGTGACAAATTTTACGTTCCCTTTTAGCTCATAATTCCAAGGTGTGTACGAACTAGCGATGTGGGTAGATATATGTGTGTATAGTCCACTGTTTTAATTACAGCAACTGATTTCTCATGAAAAAACCTTAGTCTGTATGTTGGTGGTTCTCATTGAGGTACAGCATAAATTTTGAAAAAAATACATTTTTTAAAATATTTTTTCACGTGGTCTTTTTTAAGGATTATCAAGCTGTATAGCAAGTGATATGGATTATCGTAATCATTGTACCTATGAGTCTCTAATTAAGTGTTAATTTCATATCAATTTTTTGGCATTGTTCGGACATTGATCGTCTACTACACCAACGGCTGTCATGAACAATCAGCACTTTTTTCCATTTTTTTAAGAACATCTCGAGTAGGGTTGGCAGGTGAGGAATCGAAACGCACTCTTCATTTCATCTCACAAAGGAGCTCGATCGGACTCATTCTTTATGAAGAGAATAACGCACCGGACTCCCCTTCATGAAGTCTTTGAGGGAAGAAATGATAGGGTTTTCCGCTCTTCATGAAGGGGTAGCGCAGCTCGTAGTGAATATAGGAAATCAGTCCTTCATTTGTCGTGATTCCCTTCACTTGCCAACCCTAATCTCATGCTACGATATACTATGCCAATTAATAAAGAAAAGAAGATAGATAATGATAACGAACGTTGCCATTTTACGATAAGAAAAAAACTATAGTTAAAAAACATAAATAAGATTACATGTTATACTACAAATTCCAATGGTTCATTCCAATGGTCCATAAGCTGCGGCTTTTCAACGGGTGCATTCTTCCTGCATTTCTATATGGGTGGAAACATGGGCACTAACGGAAGCACAAAAGGAAAGATTATCGGTGGTACAAAGACGCATGGAGCGATGGATGTAGATGCACTGTCTTAGATCATTTATGGGCGTTCATCGTCGCCGAGAGGGGTCAGAATGACTGCGCTAGGGGGGTCTGGCGACGACGAATGAGGGGTCAAATAGAGGTCTTCTAGGGGGTCTGGGAGGCCGATTTGAGGGTCTGGCGACGACGAATGAGGTGGATTAGGAGGAGAGAAGGGAGAGAAGAGGCGAGAAATGATTTGACCCCTTTCGTCGTCGCCAGACCCCTCAAATCGGCCTCCCACCCCCCTAGAACGTCGATTGACCCCTCATTCGTCGTCGCCAGACCCCCCTAGCGCAGTCATTCTGACCCCTCTCGGCGACGATGAACGCACCATTATCGAACGAAAGGTTGCGCGGACTCATAAAGGTAGAGGATGTTGTTCGTGTCTCATTGAAAAGAAAGTGGCTCTGGGTGCACAAAGTTGCTAATGATTAGACTTGAAGTGGAGTAGAGCTATGATAGAATGGACTCCACGAGGTCCCAAGCGCAGACGAGGACGACCTAACGCAAGGTGGAAAGATCTCTTATGTGAACAGTCGGACTCACTTTTCTGAGACAAGCAAGAAGTCATGAATGGCCTGCCATGCACATTAGAGCCTACTCTTGATAAATGTGTTGAATGAAATGAAACTACAATTAAAATGACAGATTTTATTCGAGTTCTTCAAAAATTGTTTTTTCATAAAGAAATGCTAGTTGATTCTACAATCCTGTAGGCTTAACGCTGAACAATTCGTACTTTATTTTTTCATAATCCTGGGAACTCTTCACAGTTTTGATAAAATGTCCTCATAACTTCTGTGAAAAATTATTCATAAATTTCCATAGGGATTATTAACTAAAAAAACGATGTTACATTATCATTGATTATTAAATCCCCAGTTCCATTGTTTGATGTTATGATAATTCTATGTATGCATTTGTGTTGAAGAGACATTTTTTTGACTCTAAACAGTTCTTCTTAGAACCTCTTATTTTGTACATATGGTAGAACATGTTTGATAACCTATTTCTATAGGCTGGAAAATTGGCTTAGACCAACGAATGAATTCGATGATTCATTATGTTTCACCATTCATCATCTCATATGTGGTGTCATAAACGAAAAGGAATGAATCCTACGAAGAAAGCGAGTCAAAAAATCCCCAACTGCCCTGTTTCTGCTACATTTCAATGGTTCAAAGTATCAGAGACCTTTCCCATTCCCGATAAATAAATTCTGATTTGATTTTGAAAAAAAAAAGACTGGATTCTCACATTCTATCACCGACATCGGACATTCATAGCGAGTATCACATAATTTCGATCATGTTTTCCTCTACAGAAAAAGGCGAACAAAGGAATTATGTTTTTGAATTTTCCCTGCCTCATCGTTATCGAGCTGTGAAACTATATGAAAATGAAAAAAAATTCTCTTAAAAATTACCCCAATTTAAGCCGTTCAGTCTTATTCAGAATAAGAATCGTACATTTTTTCAGGAACATTTTCATTTTTTTGAAGTGTGTGGTCATAATCAGGTATCTCTTTAGATGATTGATTGAACCATAGCGATAGATCCACAGATGAATGACACACCTCCTCGATTGATAGTATACTATATTAAATGAATAGAAGTTGACCATTTTTTTTCAATCTATTATTACCTGGATATGTCATCATTGGATCTTTCATAACATTTTTAGGAATTATCTCCTCATCTCTTCATTTTTTCAGTTTCAGTGATTTGGTATCATACTTCAAGTGTAAAGGAATGGGAATATGAGCCACAGTCTCTTCCTTCGCACACAATTTTTTCACATTTGATTGATATCATGAGAATATTTTCGTTCGTTATCACGTTCGAGTAGTAGAGAAAGAAAGGACCGGAAGGAGGCGGTAGATCAAGTGTCCTCCTCTCCCCTTCCTTCCTCATGCCTCTGTATCAAACAATCGATAGCTCGCTAATCAGCTCATCTCATTGCTGAGCATTTCAAAAGCATGATATAGGCTGTGTCAAGTGATTTTTTGAGCTTTATGGAGTATTTGAAGGATGCGCCATTGCTGATTCTACAAGACAAATAACATATAAATTGACAATAAAGCAAAACGAATTTCCCGGAAATTACGAAAATCTTGATAAATGTTAGGTTTTGCGCAGATTTGCGCAAATATCAATGAAAATTAACCCCGAAATTTCATAAGATCTTATCTGGATCTCTGATCTCTGGTGAGACTGTTTTCATTTCTCAGTACTATCATTTGCTGCCATCTTTGAGGGTAAAGAGAGAGAGAGTTCCCTCTCTTAATGGATTGGGATTGAAAAAAACTGGTTAAATTCAAATTGAATTTCGCGCGGAAATATGCTACATACCAGATACTACTGGTAGACATGAAACTCACTCGTCGATTTGGTCACCAGGCTGATTCCCTATTTCCATTCTTCTGACGGAATGCCATCTCTCTTCCTTCTTATGCAATCAGGGTGATACAATTCCTTTTATTTACTTCTCTTTATTTCGATTTATAAGCAATGTGGTGACGAATGATAAAGTGACAATGGTAATCAATCATGGGTTCGTACTTCACTTCGATCTTTCATGGTGGCATCCTTTCAGCCGTCTTGGCATATTTCAGCCGATCATTCAATCTGTGGTGGCATCCTTTCAGCCGTTCATTGGCATATTTCAGCCGATCATTCAATCTGTGGTGGCATCCTTTCAGCCGTTCATTGGAATATTTCAGCCGATCATTCAATCTGTGGTGGCATCCTTTCAGCCGTTCATTGGTGGGTCGCCAACTTCATCTGTCCTTCTTCAGTTATCATATCAACCGAAGAAGTCGAGAAGCCGCCCTGACTCATCAAGAGTCAGAGTATGTCCGAGAGGTGCAATGGTGCTAGTGTGTCCTTAGTGCAAAATCGTATCGGCTGGTGCTTGTTAGTCATGCTGTAACCTAGAAAAGAAAGTGCATGTCCGCTTCCTGTTCGCGACTCTATCGCCATAATGGCCTCATTCTTATGCGGAACAGGCTTTTGTGCTCAATGTGTGCATTGGTGAGGTTAATTGAAAAGATCAGACACTTTTCACTCAGGAATAATATTAGTAATGACATAAACTGTGGTGCTGAAGCCGTACGTCCTCAACACCTAACTCGCTCTATTTATTTATTATCTGCGCTTGTTTTCTTCTTCATTGATTCTAATTCTTAATACTATTTGGGGATCCTTCCCGTGTGCCTGGGTGCCTTATTAATTCTGTGCAGTTTTGTCATTACGTGAAAAGTGTTGTGAATCGTCTCCTCGCTTAGTTTAGCAATGTTTGAACAGAGAAATGCTACGAACTATCCGGATCGCCGCTGTTCTCAATATGCGTCAAATGCCTAGAACTTATGGTTCACTATAACTTACCCGGAAAATCTGAGGTTAAAGGTATTCGTAGTTCCTCAATTGCTTCTTTGATTCTCTTTCTCTTTAAATTCGTTGATTGATCTATTTCCTATTCTTCTCACTTATGCCTTCTCTCCTGATCAAAATATGGCTATGGATCCCTTGTTCAATATTTCTATGGATACATCTCTCTGTTCTCTACATCGCCTCTAGCGAGGAGTGGGCTCGTTGACCCCTCTAATTGAAAGTGAAAGGGGTGTGACACATTTACCCGCTATCCCTACGTTCAATTAGAGTGTTATCAATGTGTTCAAAAGGTTCTTGGCTTATTATACAAAATAAGGGATAGATTGAAGACAAAGCCGAACGATATGAACACACCGATCTAACGATTCTACAAATGAAACTGAGCGTTTTTGGCTCTGTCTCTTCTGATCTAGGCTCTTATAAGCTTATGAAATAACTTCGTACCTTCTATTCTCTGAATCGGCGATGACCAGTCCCCGATTCGTCCGTAGAGGTGCGCAGTTACCCCAAAAGGGACCTCCATCTTGATTGTGAGCCGTCGTGGGTGGAATCTGATGAATATATTAGTGCCCTACCTAGCCCATGCTCGCGACGATCCTAGGAGCGAGTTTCCCATGGGACGATATTCTCAAGTATACGGTATAATGACTATCTTGGCTAGAGGGCTGATTCCTATTTGGTGACAATGTGAGAATGTTCCCACTGGCTCTACTGAATCTATCTGCGTACGGTGAGTACCTGCTGACTTAACCTTGGACAGAATCGGGGGATCTTCCGTTGGTCGACGGAAGAAGCTGGACTCGCCTTGGTAAAGATATCCCGGGCCGGAGACGATCGGTGTTGTAGATCCCCTCGGGGAGAGATGTCCCAGATACTATGCAGCGAAGACTGACACAACTATGCACACATCATTTATCATCGTGTCAGCAACTCTCTCGATAATGGTTGAATCTATCATTATATAGTACAAGTTCTTAGGGGAGGAGGAACAGCAGTGGATCCTCCCTAAGGGCGGGGCTATGACTCATACAATGACGAGCTAAGATGAGAAAAGGTGAGGGGGGAATGATGGGGGAATGAAGGGAGGAATGGGGAGAGTTGAGGGATCTTCCCAAGGGGCAATTGCAGGCACGACAGTCTGCTTGCAAATCCACAGAGGAAAAATGATTCCACCCTTGCAACCATTGATAGCTAATGAGGCGATGGATGTAGTTGGAATAGATCTTATAGAGATGGGTAGAGGAAAGAATGGTGCGAAGTACATCATTTCGATAATCGATCATTTTACCAAGTTTGCAGGAGCATACGCGGTGAGAGATAAGAGAGCGGAAACAGTTGCTGATGTATTCATTTCGAGATGGGTGTGCGAAGGAGGCCGAGTTCCAAGGACACTGGTGTCTGATAATGGATCGGAGTGGTCAATCATATATGGCAGAGATTGCGAGAAGGTTTCAAATAGAGAGGAAACTTACGCTACCGTATCATAGCAGGGCTAATGGTTTGACGGAGCGCTTCAATCGCACTATTGTTGAGATTGTGAGGAGAATAAAGATGCGGGATGATGAATGGGAAGAGGCGCTGCCTTATGCAGTGTTCGCCTATAATTCGTGTCCTCATGGAGCGACTGGTGAAACACCATCGTTCCTTATGTATTTCCGAGATGAGAAGTTGCCCAACAGTCAGTTGCCGCAGTCGAATCCTGCATATACAGTGGATGTCGATGTGGATGACTATAAGAGAAGGATGTGTTGGATGATGGAGAAGGCTAGAGCTGTGGTGGTTACTAAACTGGATAATGAAAGAAAGAATATGAAAAAAGTGTATGATGAGAAATATAAGAACAATTGAGTATTGTTCCAAGGAAGGGAGATCGAGTTTATGTGAGGGTATAGAACCAAAGAGTGGAGATATTAAGAAGATGATGTCTCATTTCGAGGGTCCTTATCGAGTAATAAGTACAAGTAATACTACGGTTACTGTAGAAAGAGCAGATAATGGATTAGAAAATGGAAGAGATAATGAAAGAGAGTGGTCCAATGGGATAGAATTCGTTTGGTTCCAAGGGAAAAAGGTGCACCAGAGAAGGAAGTGCAAAGTAAATGTGGTTATTTGTGAAAAGGGAATGAAGGTTTCTGATTGCAGAGTATCCATCGATGCGTCGAGTCCGCTTCATCCGGACTACAGCTGTGAGAGCTGCGGAAAGAAGAAGCTTGGAGAGTACGTCAAGGAGGCCAAGGGGTTCAAGGTATCGGAGATCAAGTTCTCGGCTCTTCGAGAACTGGCGGTTTTGCTCGATTGCAAGGAAGAATGGACAGAGTTGTCCCTGTGGGAAGCTCATCGGATTATGACGACCAAATCCGATTCCAAGGAGGAGTCGTCTAATTCCCTGAAGAAGGCGTATAAGATGGCGATGTGTTGCCATCAGGTCGAAGAAGCGGCGGCGAGGGCTGCTAATGGAGTAGAGATTGGAGGGGAGATTCCAAAGTTTCTGAAGCCATTAGTGAGGTTCTTGCGAGAGCAGGAGGAAGATCATCAAGAAAGCACTGTGTCATAATGGTACCTGAGGATTCATGTGTACACAAAGCCTCTGGTACATTGAGAGAGTTGGAGATGATGAGTTACTCGGATGAGTCCGAGTTCGGGACAAGAGTAGAAGGAATGAGGACAGCAGGGAGCCTTCCAAGATCCTTGGTTGTCCTGCTGAAGACCTCGCTGGACGCTGCGTCGCTCGAGAAGATGAGAAGCACCTGTGAAGAAACGGCGAAGAATCATAACATCGACGTCTACGTCCTGTCGGACATGCTGCCGTCGAAGATGAATGATCTGAAGTCGGCATCAGTCGGAGCTGTTCAAGAACGACTTACCCAGTGGAGAATTGAGAAAGGAGGAGCTGCCAATTTCGTCATTGTATCATCGATCAGCGGGCTGCTATGGAAGACCCACCCTCTGTGCTCGTTGTTCGTGCTATTGCAAAAGGAATCGAAGGAGAAGTTCGAATCTGCTATCAAGTTCTTGATTGATGAGTTCCTATTCCCTTCCTTCCTGAGCCTGTCGTCGACAAGGAACGTCCCTTCGCTATTGGAAAAAGGAAGATCGAGGTAGATCGAAGATCAGAAGGAGGACCCAGTTTCAACCCTGATATGGAGTGTTTCTACTGCCACGAGATGGGCCACGGCAAATGGCAGTGCCTTAAAACGCGTTCTCCGTAAGAGCGCAGGAAAAGTGGCCTCAAAGTGTACAACTTGGACAAAATTTCAGAATGGGCTCAAACTTCACCAACATGACCCCTAGGGCCGGTATAGACGATTTTTGAACTTTGGCCCCGAAATATTGATCTTTGATCTTGATCTCGCGAAAATTCAAATTGAGATTTCGGTATCGTGTAATAGCTCATTCGAAAGAGCATGAAAAGTTGTGTAAAAATTTCGAATTTCAAGCATTTTCATCCATTTGGTTCGAGTTATGACTCATTATGTGCAATTATTGGCCCATTTCGGCCTATATCAACATGGCTACACATGAAGATGTCATTTGCCATGTCCTCTTTTTCGACATAATATTTTTTTATATATACAAATTGTAGAAAACTTTGCGGGGCATATTTTCACGGCCAATGTATCGAATTTCAACTCAAGCGTGGCCAACCACGCCATTTTTCATTGTACGGACTATTCAAATGAGGAACAATGTCGAATCAAGTCGTTTCTAGTCCCAAAATGACGTTTCTCATAAATTTGAATATTATTACGATATTTTGTCAACTTTTCGATCTCCATTTTTGAAATTTTTCACCACGACTTTTTTCACATAAGGGTCCCCCCTTATGTGAATATCGAGGTTGGAGTCTTGTCGAAAACCACCACTCAAAATTATTTGACTGCACTTAAAATAACATATAACAACTTTTTGGATCCTCTGACGCACTTTTTCTGGAATCAGAAGTCATATTTCAAAAAGACCCCACCTCAATATTTCACATAAGGGGGGACCCTTATGTGAAAAAAGTCGTGGCAAAAATTTTTAAAAATGGAGATCGAAAGTTGACAAAATATCGTAAAAAGGTTCAAATTGATGAGAAAACGTCATTTTGGGACTAGAAACGACTTGATTCGACATTGTGCCTCATATTTGAATAGTCCGTACAATGAAAAATGGCGTGGTTGGCCACGCTTGAGTTGAAATTTCGATACATTGGCCGTGAAAATATGCCCCGCAAAGTTTTCTACAATTTGTATATAAAAAATACATATTATATCGAAAAAGAGGACATGGCAAATGACATCTTCATGTGTAGCCATGTTGATATAGGCCGAAATGGGCCAATAATTGCACATAATGAGTCATAACTCGAACCAATATGGATGAAAATGCTTGAAATTCGAAATTTTTACATAACTTTTCATGCTCTTTCGAATGAGCTATTACACGATACCGAAATCTCAATTTGAATTTTCGCGAGATCAAAGATCAAAGATCAATATTTCGGGACCAAAGTTCAAAAATCGCCTATACCGGCCCTAGGGGTCATGTTGGTGAAGTTTGAGCCCATTCTGAAATTTTTTCCAAAGTTGTACACTTTTACCCGCGCGTTCTTACGGAGAACGCGTTTTAAGAAGAAAGAAGATGATAAAGCTAAGAAGACCTACCAGTAATACGAGTGAGGACACTCTCTTCAGAGGAGCCGGGCGTGTAGAGGGAACCGCCCTTCCCTCCAATATTTCTGTGAATAATGACACATTTCCCCTCGTTTTCCCAATTATTAAATAATTAAATAATCAAAATAATATTTATTTCATCATTTCATGATATTTCATTTCAGAGTTCGTTTTTCTTTTTTACGTTTGTGTGTTGAGTTGTTTTGTCTTTGTCATTTATTTTATAAAGTTGATTCATTAAACACTCCTCGTCTTTTGCTCAGGGCTTTGGTGGCACATTTGGGCATCACGGGGTATATTTGTTTCTTGTTTCTTCTTCATCGACTTAGACATCTTCTTGACCGCGTAACTTGAAGTCTCTTCTTGTTTCCTTCTTGTCTTCTATCGCGTCATCCGTGGTTTGCGAACCACCGTCAGGAAGCTTGAGTGGGCTCGAGAGCCAGGATACTTGAGGGTTTGCGAACCAGGATTCTAGTGACTCGCGAGTTATTAGGATCAGAGTAGTGCTTGTTTGCGAACTAGTGCTGCTAAAAGGGTTAGGCAATAGTGCACGATTGCTAATACCTTACATATTTTCACGAAATCGCCCACACCAATTGGGCTCAGAATGTTTCAACTACACTCGTTTATGCCTCTAACGCTGTTTTTCTGTCATTATGAACCATTTAACGATTTTTCGTCAACATTTCGACCATATATTTTGACATGACTCACCTCGACTTTTTTCCATAAGGGTCCCCCCTTATGTGAAAAATCATGTTGGGGTCATGTTCAAATAGGAACTCCGACCCAACAAAAAGTATTCTAGGGTGCTCAAAAATTGGTTACATGTTACTTTTAGTGCAATCATACGTGTTATTATGGCCAATTCCAACATGACCCCAACATGATTTTCACATAAGGAGGGACCCTTATGAAAAAAGTCGAGTTGAGTCATGTCAAAATATATGGTCGAAATGTTGACGAAAATCGTTAAATGTTTCATAATGACAGTAAAACAGCGTTTGAGGCATAATCGAGTGTAGTTGAAACATTCTGAGCCCAATTGGTGTGGGCGATTTCGTGAAAATAGGCATAGTTGGCCACGGTTGGGTCAAAATTTGAACACAATGTCCGTGAAAATATGCCCCGCAAAGTGTCTTATATTTTTTCATATCATAAAATGCATAAAATATCTCGAAATGGCGACGTGGAAATCATAGCATAGTGGGGTGCCACATCGATTTTTATGAAAATTTTCAAAATCGTCATACTTTTCGTCATAACTTGAACCAATATTGATAAAAATGCTTGAAATCGAAATTTTTACATAACTTAGTAGTATACTATAGTTTCAACTTCTCCTCTTAGGCGAAGTTGAACCCCATTTTCCAGAAAATCTCATAATTTGCGAATTTTCAAAGCCAATCAATTTCCCAGGAAGAATTTTCAAAGCCAATCTGTTGCCATTCGGGCAGAATTTCATCCATTCAAAAATCGGGAAAAAATATTCTCATATTGAAGTAAATATTCCAAAAAACATTCCATATTTTGAAGAATTTCTCTTGGTCAATCTAGTAAACTCTCACATTCTTCCAGAAGGATATACCACGATCTTCTCCTAGTGAGGATCACTCCTCCTTGAATCCTTTCACTCATTCTTTCCCCGCACTTTTCCTTTCGCCCGCCAGCCCTTTCACTTCTCACCTTTCCCCTTCCCTCCTCCCAGAGAATTTGCCTTGGCTAATTCCCGTCCTCACTTTCCACCCTTCCTTATTTATACCCGGCAGGTAAGTTTTTGATGGAATGATTGGAATGATTGGAATGTTCCCATTTTAGCTCGCGAACGCAGTTTTATTTTCAGTTTTACTCCTCTTAAGCAGTTTTCCTTGCAATGTTTCTAGTTTAAGCTCTCTTACCAAGTTTTATTTTCAGTTTTACCTCGCCTAAGCAGTTCTCCGTGAGTGTTCCCTCCATTATCAGTTTTCAGAGGAGTACAAATAGGCACTGATCTGGAGGAGAAATCAGAACAAACCTTCATCATCCATCCCTCCATTCTTCATTACCTCGAGGCTCTTCCGAATCATGTCAGATCGATTTTCCTCGAACTGTTCACACAACGTCGATATGGATATCATTCTACTCCGCACGGTAAGGGGGAACAGCTATCTGACTGATGAAAGACGATGTCGGATTCTGAATCCATGAAATCATCTCAACAATTCAAACATCAATTAACTACCCGATATAGGTATCATTCGACTTCTCTCTCCGTTAAGGAAACGTTGAAATAGTTTAGCTTCATTTAGTGAGGGCTGTGATATCTTGGTTATATCCGAAATGAATATATATTTTGCTATGAGCATGTTTAGACAATCTTCCCGATTAATTTTATGCTAAAAAAAATGTTTGTTTAGCCATAAAAATAATCGAACCTCCTCATATAACTTCTTGTACAGTTTCATTTGGTCAATATCTTGATTATCAACATCATCAGGATTAACGCCATGCCATTTACGTTTCAAATATTGCCAATCTTCTCTCAACATCCCCAAAACTGAAAATTGAAGTCTAATGATCCAAAATATATTGCATGCATGATGATTCTATGATTAAAGGTAAAAGATAAAGGTCATCCATACTCTAGGTACACGAAATCCTACGGAGCCCGCTGCTAGACCAATTCTTTGCTCTTCGTCAATTCTATGATTAGAGAACATAAATTACAGGCCTAGTTCAATAGCGCGGCAAATTTGACGAGGAATGAGCCCCCCATATTATGCATATTTAAGTCAGAGTACGGTAGTGTACTGTAGGATACGGTAGATCATAGATATTAGGCCTGTTCAAGAGAGCGGCAAATTTGATGAGGAATGAGCCCAATATTATGCATTTTAAGTCAGAGTACGGTAGGGTACTGTAGGGTACGGTAGATCATCGATATTAGGCCTGGTTCAAGAGAGCGACTAATTTGACAAGGAATAAGCCCCATATTATGCATATTTAAGTCAGAGTACGGTAGGGTACTGTAGGGTACGGTAGATCATCGCTATTAGGCCAGGTTCAAGAGAGCGACTAATTTGACGAGGAATGAGCCCATATTATGCATATTTAAGTCAGAGTACGGTAGGGTACTGTAGGGTACGGTAGATCATCGATATTAGGCCTGGTTCAAGAAGCGACTAATTTGACGAGGAATGAGCCCATATTATGCTATTTAAGTCAGAGTACGGTAGGGTACTGTAGGGTACGGTAGATCATCGATATTAGGCCTGGTTCAAGAGAGCGACTAATTTGACGAGGAATAAGCCCCATATTATGCATATTAAGTCAGAGTACGGTAGGGTACTGTAGGGTACGGTAGATCATCGATATTAGGCATGGTTCAAGAGAGCGACTAATTTGACGAGGAATGAGCCCCATATTATGCATATTTAAGTCAGAGTACGGTAGGGTACTGTAGGGTACGGTAGATCATCGATATTAGCCTGGTTCAAGAGAGCGACTAATTTGACGAGGAATGAGCCCCATATTATGCATATTTAAGTCAGAGTACGGTAGGGTACTGTAGGGTACGGTAGATCATCGATATTAGGCCTGGTTCAAGAGAGCGACTAATTTGACGAGGAATGAGCCCCCCATATTATGCATATTTAAGTCAGAGTACGGTAGGGTACTGTAGGGTACGGTAGATCATCGATATTAGGCATGGTTCAAGAGAGCGACTAATTTGACGAGGAATGAGCCCCATATTATGCATATTTAAGTCAGTACGGTAGGTACTGTAGGGTACGGTAGATCATCGATATTAGGCCTGGTTCAAGAGAGCGACTAATTTGACGAGGAATAAGCCCCATATTATGCATATTTAAGTCAGAGTACGGTAGGGTACTGTAGGGTACGGTAGATCATCGATATTAGGCATGGTTCAAGAGAGCGACTAATTTGACGAGGAATGAGCCCCATATTATGCATATTTAAGTCAGAGTACGGTAGGATACTGTAGGGTACGGTAGATCATCGATATTAGGCATGGTTCAAGAGAGCGACTAATTTGACGAGGAATGAGCCCCATATTATGCATATTTAAGTCAGAGTACGGTAGGATACTGTAGGGTACGGTAGATCATCGATATTAGGCCTGGTTCAAGAGAGCGACTAATTTGACGAGGAATGAGCCCCATATTATGCATATTTAAGTCAGAGTACGGTAGGATACTGTAGGGTACGGTAGATCATCGATATTAGGCATGGTTCAAGAGAGCGACTAATTGACGAGGATGAGCCCCATATTATGCATATTTAAGTCAGAGTACGGTAGGTACTGTAGGGTACGGTAGATCATCGATATTAGGCATGGTTCAAGAGAGCGACTAATTTGACGAGGAATGAGCCCCCCATATTATGCATATTTAAGTCAGAGTACGGTAGGGTACTGTAGGGTACGGTAGATCATCGATATTAGGCATGGTTCAAGAGAGCGACTAATTTGACGAGGAATGAGCCCCATATTATGCATATTTAAGTCAGAGTACGGTAGGGTACTGTAGGGTACGGTAGATCATCGATATTAGGCATGGTTCAAGAGAGCGACTAATTTGACGAGGAATGAGCCCCATATTATGCATATTTAAGTCAGAGTACGGTAGGGTACTGTAGGGTACGGTAGATCATCGATATTAGGCCTGGTTCAAGAGAGCGACTAATTTGACGAGGAATAAGCCCCATATTATGCATATTATTTAAGTCAGAGTACGGTAGGGTACTGTAGGGTACGGTAGATCATCGCTATTAGGCCTGGTTCAAGAGAGCGACTAATTTGACGAGGAATGAGCCCCATATTATGCATATTTAAGTCAGAGTACGGTAGGGTACTGTAGGGTACGGTAGATCATCGATATTAGGCATGGTTCAAGAGAGCGGACTAATTTGACGAGGAATGAGCCCCCATATTATGCATATTTAAGTCAGAGTACGGTAGGGTACTGTAGGGTACGGTATCATCGATATTAGGCATGGTTCAAGAGAGCGACTAATTTGACGAGGAATGAGCCCCATATTATGCATATTTAAGTCAGAGTACGGTAGGGTACTGTAGGGTACGGTAGATCATCGATATTAGGCCTGGTTCAAGAGAGCGACTAATTTGACGAGGAATGAGCCCCCCATATTATGCATATTTAAGTCAGAGTACGGTAGGGTACTGTAGGGTACGGTAGATCATCGATATTAGGCATGGTTCAAGAGAGCGACTAATTTGACGAGGAATGAGCCCCATATTATGCATATTTAAGTCAGAGTACGGTAGGGTACTGTAGGGTACGGTAGATCATCGATATTAGGCATGGTTTCAAGAGAGCGACTAATTTGACGAGGAATGAGCCCCATATTATGCATATTTAAGTCAGAGTACGGTAGGGTACTGTAGGGTACGGTAGATCATCGATATTAGGCCTGGTTCAAGAGAGCGACTAATTTGACGAGGAATAAGCCCCATATTATGCATATTTAAGTCAGAGTACGGTAGGTGCTGTAGGGTACGGTAGATCATCGCTATTAGGCCTGGTTCAAGAGAGCGACTAATTTGACGAGGAATGAGCCCCATAATATGCATATTTAAGTCAGAGTACGGTAGGGTACTGTAGGGTACGGTAGATCATCGATATTAGGCATGGTTCAAGAGAGCGACTAATTTGACGAGGAATGAGCCCCCCATATTATGCATATTTAAGTCAGAGTACGGTAGGGTACTGTAGGGTACGGTAGATCATCGATATTAGGCATGGTTCAAGAGAGCGACTAATTTGACGAGGAATGAGCCCCATATTATGCATATTTAAGTCAGAGTACGGTAGGGTACTGTAGGTACGGTAGATCATCGATATTAGGCATGGTTCAAGAGAGCGACTAATTTGACGAGGAATGAGCCCCATATTATGCATATTTAAGTCGAGTACGGTAGGGTACTGTAGGGTACGGTAGATCATCGATATTAGGCATGGTTCAAGAGAGCGACTAATTTGACGAGGAATGAGCCCCATATTATGCATATTTAAGTCAGAGTACGGTAGGATACTGTAGGGTACGGTAATCATCGCTATTAGGCCTGGTTCAAGAGAGCGACTAATTTGACGAGGAATGAGCCCCATATTATGCATATTTAAGTCAGAGTACGGTAGGGTACTGTAGGGTACGGTAGATCATCGATATTAGGCATGGTTCAAGAGAGCGACTAATTTGACGAGGAATGAGCCCCCCATATTATGCATATTTAAGTCAGAGTACGGTAGGGTACTGTAGGGTACGGTAGATCATCGATATTAGGCATGGTTCAAGAGAGCGACTAATTTGACGAGGAATGAGCCCCATATTATGCATATTTAAGTCAGAGTACGGTAGGGTACTGTAGGGTACGGTAGATCATCGATATTAGGCATGGTTCAAGAGAGCGACTAATTTGACGAGGAATGAGCCCCCATATTATGCATATTTAAGTCAGAGTACGGTAGGGTACTGTAGGGTACGGTAGATCATCGATATTAGGCATGGTTCAAGAGAGCGACTAATTTGACGAGGAATGAGCCCCATATTATGCATATTTAAGTCAGAGTACGGTAGGGTACTGTAGGGTACGGTAGATCATCGATATTAGGCATGGTTCAAGAGAGCGACTAATTTGACGAGGAATGAGCCCCATATTATGCATATTAAGTCAGAGTACGGTAGGGTACTGTAGGGTACGGTAGATCATCGATATTAGGCCTGGTTCAAGAGAGCGACTAATTTGACGAGGAATAAGCCCCATATTATGCATATTTAAGTCAGAGTACGGTAGGGTGCTGTAGGGTACGGTAGATCATCGCTATTAGGCCTGGTTCAAGAGAGCGACTAATTTGACGAGGAATGAGCCCCATAATATGCATTTTAAGTCAGAGTACGGTAGGGTACTGTAGGGTACGGTAGATCATCGATATTAGGCATGGTTCAAGAGAGCGACTAATTTGACGAGGAATGAGCCCCCCATATTATGCATATTTAAGTCAGAGTACGGTAGGGTACTGTAGGGTACGGTAGATCATCGATATTAGGCATGGTTCAAGAGAGCGACTAATTTGACGAGGAATGAGCCCCATATTATGCATATTTAAGTCAGAGTACGGTAGGGTACTGTAGGGTACGGTAGATCATCGATATTAGGCATGGTTCAGAGAGCGACTAATTTGACGAGGAATGAGCCCCATATTATGCATATTTAAGTCAGAGTACGGTAGGGTACTGTAGGTACGGTAGATCATCGATATTAGGCATGGTTCAAGAGAGCGACTAATTTGACGAGGAATGAGCCCCCATATTATGCATATTTAAGTCAGAGTACGGTAGGGTACTGTAGGGTACGGTAGATCATCGATATTAGGCATGGTTCAAGAGAGCGACTAATTTGACGAGGAATGAGCCCCATATTATGCATATTTAAGTCAGAGTACGGTAGGATACTGTAGGGTACGGTAGATCATCGATATTAGGCCTGGTTCAAGAGAGCGACTAATTTGACGAGGAATGAGCCCCCCATATTATGCATATTTAAGTCAGAGTACGGTAGGGTACTGTAGGGTACGGTAGATCATCGATATTAGGCATGGTTTCAAGAGAGCGACTAATTTGACGAGGAATGAGCCATATTATGCATATTTAAGTCAGAGTACGGTAGGGTACTGTAGGGTACGGTAGATCATCGATATTAGGCATGGTTCAAGAGAGCGACTAATTTGACGAGGAATGAGCCCATATTATGCATATTTAAGTCAGAGTACGGTAGGGTACTGTAGGGTACGGTAGATCATCGATATTAGGCCTGGTTCAAGAGAGCGACTAATTTGACGAGGAATAAGCCCCATATTATGCATATTTAAGTCAGAGTACGGTAGGGTACTGTAGGGTACGGTAGATCATCGCTATTAGGGGCCTGGTTCAAGAGAGCGACTAATTTGACGAGGAATGAGCCCCATATTATGCATATTTAAGTCAGAGTACGGTAGGGTACTGTAGGGTACGGTAGATCATCGATATTAGGCATGGTTCAAGAGAGCGACTAATTTGACGAGGAATGAGCCCCCCATATTATGCATATTTAAGTCAGAGTACGGTAGGGTACTGTAGGGTACGGTAGATCATCGATATTAGGCATGGTTCAAGAGAGCGACTAATTTGACGAGGAATAAGCCCCATATTATGCATATTTAAGTCAGAGTACGGTAGGATACTGTAGGGTACGGTAGATCATCGATATTAGGCATGGTTCAAGAGAGCGACTAATTTGACGAGGAATAAGCCCATATTATGCATATTTAAGTCAGAGTACGGTAGGATACTGTAGGGTACGGTAGATCATCGCTATTAGGCCTGGTTCAAGAGAGCGACTAATTTGACGAGGAATGAGCCCCATATTATGCATATTTAAGTCAGAGTACGGTAGGGTACTGTAGGGTACGGTAGATCATCGATATTAGGCTCTGGTTCAGAGAGCGACTAATTTGACGAGGAATGAGCCCCCCATATTATGCATATTTAAGTCAGAGTACGGTAGGGTACTGTAGGGTACGGTAGATCATCGATATTAGGCATGGTTCAAGAGAGCGACTAATTTGACGAGGAATGAGCCCCATATTATGCATATTTAAGTCAGAGTACGTAGGATACTGTAGGGTACGGTAGATCATCGATATTAGGCCTGGTTCAAGAGAGCGACTAATTTGACGAGGAATGAGCCCCATATTATGCATATTTAAGTCAGAGTACGGTAGGATACTGTAGGGTACGGTAGATCATCGATATTAGGCATGGTTCAAGAGAGCGACTAATTTGACGAGGAATGAGCCCCATATTATGCATATTTAAGTCAGAGTACGGTAGGGTACTGTAGGGTACGGTAGATCATCGATATTAGGCATGGTTCAAGAGAGCGACTAATTTGACGAGGAATGAGCCCCATATTATGCATATTTAAGTCAGAGTACGGTAGGATACTGTAGGTACGGTAGATCATCGATATTAGGCATGGTTCAAGACAGCGACTAATTTGACGAGGAATAAGCCCCATATTATGCATATTTAAGTCAGAGTACGGTAGGATACTGTAGGGTACGGTAGATCATCGATATTAGGCATGGTTCAAGAGAGCGACTAATTTGACGAGGAATAAGCCCCATATTATGCATATTTAAGTCAAGTACGGTAGGATACTGTAGGGTACGGTAGATCATCGATATTAGGCATGGTTCAAGAGAGCGACTAATTTGACGAGGAATAAGCCCCATATTATGCATATTTAAGTCAGAGTACGGTAGGATACTGTAGGGTACGGTAGATCATCGATATTAGGCATGGTTCAAGAGAGCGACTAATTTGACGAGGAATAAGCCCCATTTATGCATATTTAAGTCAGAGTACGGTAGGATACTGTAGGGTACGGTAGATCATCGATATTAGGCATGGTTCAAGACAGCGACTAATTTGACGAGGAATAAGCCCCATATTATGCATATTTAAGTCAGAGTACGGTAGGATACTGTAGGGTACGGTAGATCATCGATATTAGGCATGGTTTCAAGAGAGCGACTAATTTGACGAGGAATAAGCCCCATATTATGCATATTTAAGTCAGAGTACGGTAGGATACTGTAGGGTACGGTAGATCATCGATATTAGGCATGGTTCAAGAGAGCGACTAATTTGACGAGGAATAAGCCCCATATTATGCATATTTAAGTCAGAGTACGGTAGGATACTGTAGGGTACGGTAGATCATCGATATTAGGCATGGTTCAAGAGAGCGACTAATTTGACGAGGAATAAGCCCCATATTATGCATATTTAAGTCAGAGTACGGTAGGATACTGTAGGGTACGGTAGATCATCGATATTAGGCATGGTTCAAGAGAGCGACTAATTTGACGAGGAATAAGCCCCATATTATGCATATTTAAGTCAGAGTACGGTAGGATACTGTAGGGTACGGTAGATCATCGATATTAGGCATGGTTCAAGACAGCGACTAATTTGACGAGGAATAAGCCCCATATTATGCATATTTAAGTCAGAGTACGGTAGGATACTGTAGGGACGGTAGATCATCGATATTAGGCATGGTTCAAGAGAGCGACTAATTTGACGAGGAATAAGCCCCATATTATGCATATTTAAGTCAGAGTACGGTAGGATACTGTAGGGTACGGTAGATCATCGATATTAGGCATGGTTCAAGAGAGCGACTAATTTGACGAGGAATAAGCCCCATATTATGCATATTTAAGTCAGAGTACGGTAGGATACTGTAGGGTACGGTAGATCATCGATATTAGGATGGTTCAAGAGAGCGACTATTTGACGAGGAATAAGCCCCATATTATGCATATTTAAGTCAGAGTACGGTAGGATACTGTAGGTACGGTAGATCATCGATATTAGGCATGGTTCAGAGAGCGACTAATTTGACGAGGAATGAGCCCCCATATTATGCATATTTAAGTCAGAGTACGGTAGGGTACTGTAGGGTACGGTAGATCATCGATATTAGGCATGGTTCAAGAGAGCGACTAATTTGACGAGGAATGAGCCCCATATTATGCATATTTAAGTCAGAGTACGGTAGGGTACTGTAGGGTACGGTAGATCATCGATATTAGGCATGGTTCAGAGAGCGACTAATTTGACGAGGAATAAGCCCCATATTATGCATATTTAAGTCAGAGTACGGTAGGATACTGTAGGGTACGGTAGATCATCGATATTAGGCATGGTTCAAGAGAGCGACTAATTTGACGAGGAATAAGCCCATATTATGCATATTTAAGTCAGAGTACGGTAGGGTACTGTAGGGTACGGTGATCATCGATATTAGGCATGGTTCAAGAGAGCGACTAATTTGACGAGGAATGAGCCCCCCATATTATGCTATTTAAGTCAGAGTACGGTAGGGTACTGTAGGGTACGTAGGGTACGATAAATATCGTCTGTGGAACGTTTATTCCAGTTACGTACGCATGAATTAATTATTTATTCATCACACTTTTTGAATAAATCCTCAATTATCATCTTGTACGACAATCTTTCCAATTCAAGACCATCAGCCGTCAAATGATTGCTGTCTGTGAAGTAGGCATGCATTGTCTTCGGATTATACCTAAACAGACACATATTATCATCTTATATTTCTCGACTTCATTGTACTTCATTTGTAGAGATAAACACAAATACTTTAGTTAGGCCCCAAAGCCCCGCCCACTTTCGTCTGACATGATTTCGCCAAAAAAGCGAGAAAGGAAACACAAAATCCATTCTAAACCAAATGGGACGTTTGATAGCGCGATGGGCTTCTTTATGGTCTACTTCATTTTGCTCCAACTCGACCGTGCTGCAAACCTTGCTGCACGATACCATTATCTTAGTTTGCCGTCGACGATACGCTATAAAAATTTAACAGGGTATGCAATCGGTCACTCTGATTCCAACCATGTCACTGATGGTTTTTGAAATTCATTGATTCGCTAGATAAAATTTTAGTTTCGAACGGCAGGGCTAAGTGGAAGCCGAATTTAATTATAAAAGATGCGCCTTGTGGAGAGGATAATTTTTCATATGCAGAGTGTAGCGTTTAGAGAATCCGCATTTTTGCCATCTTTAATTTTGTCCGAGAAATTCCTCTGTTATTTCCTCTTTCTTCGCATCTCGCACTGCGCTTTTAGCATATAGAGAGGCGAATGAAATGAGAACCAAGGAGGAAAGGCGATGAATGAATAAGTGAGAGTGTGTGGCTCGACTATTCAGGTTCGAGTCGAGCCTGAAGGTCGAGGCCTCGAAAGGCTCGACTCGAATTTGCTAACCCTGGAGAGAATGTCTTTTCGCCTAACAAAGTTGATCCTCACCCCAACCACCCAAACAAGTATAACGAAATCGGTGACAAAATTTTTTCTGTGGCATAAGTAGGGGCCACAACGCAGATAGCCGATTCTATACAATAGTGCCAAACGTGTGTTCAAACTGTCCCTCGGGGTCTCATATCATCATACTTTTTACCGTTTGTCTATATCTTTTCTCTAAGGCGCACTAGAGCCCGAAAAGTACGCGCGAGACGCTCTGTGTGAGAGGAGGGAAAGGCGAGACGAGAGGGAAGGGGGGCGAGCATAATTTGCGTGTGTCTCTCTCCCTCCCCCCCCCCCCGCTCTCTCGCTCGCCTCCGCCGCCCCTCCTTCGAGCTTCTGGCACAAATCAGGGAAAAATCCTAAAAATCTATTTTTTTCTCTAAAATTCCTAAAAAGTTTCTTTATGTCAGAAAATTTCTGTACCCAAAAGTTTTTTACATGGGAAGTAGCAGAAATAGCCTATTCCCTACCTTTAATATCGATTTTGATCTACTTGTTGTTGTTTTTCACTTTGGGTACAGCGACCAATAAATAGATGGTAGTAATAGCTATCCAACGCGCTGTCGAACGAGTGAATTCGTTTAGAATGAACTTTGTGCTGCTCCCGTCTCGTTTTTATTGGAGGAGCATGTCACACCAAAGTGGGCGGGGCTTGCGGCCTCTAGGCATAAGGCTCTCATTCTCCCACGTTTTTACAGGAGACTCGCTATATCACGACATCGAGTGTACCAGCGTGTAGATTGTCAAAAATAAAATATAAAGCCAAGTTTTCAGTTACATAGTTATATTTTTACCTGTTCCCGACCTTAGTGGAGGCTTGGTGAACCTTAGGCGGACAGCCTCATGTGTCCGATTTCCCACCTAGTTTCTCGTCTAAATTATCCTCCTAGCTCTTTCACATTCATTTCATATTTTGTGTTAGCAGTTCGACCACAACCCTTATCTGTCGGTGTAGAATTCTATGCACCTGTTTGTCACAGCCCGTCAAGCTCATTTGCGTGGCGGCTCTCTGCCGAGTCATTCCTCGCCGAGCGAGGGACGAGCTGGGAAAATAAGATTTTTGAGTTTTTTTTGTGCATTATCGAATACAACTACCGAAAGAGATCAAAAATTGAGACTGTTAGGAAAGGGCCCGTAGACTAACCTCTCAAAATTTGAGCTAGATATCTCTACTCTCTGATATTTCCCTTAGAGCAGTGAAAACAATCGTTTTTCATCATTTTCGGGCATAGCTAAATTTTAAATCGATATCTTAACTCCAAGAGTTAGAAACAATAAAGAACATAAATGAGTTGTTTTTGAGCAAAATGTAACTGAGCTCAACTATGTTTCACTCAGTATAGAAGTCATTCCTTTTTCTGCGTCATTTGTCAGGTTCGCAATATGTTCACCATTCGAATGAGATAAATGGAGAAGAATTGCTTCGCCAAACGACAATTTTTTTCGCCAAAAAATCATTCATGTTCAACAATTGTCAGTGAACAAAGATTAGTGATTTTCATCGACAAAAAAGGACAAGTCGACCATGCGGTCTGAGCGAAATAAGAATGGGAGAATGGAGAAGATTGCTCTCTCATTCGTCCTCTCGACTATATCTTTTTTACTTCACATTTTTCTACTCGATCCCTCTCCTCCCTGCGTCGCAGTGGAAAGGAGGCAATGGAATTATGATTCAAATAGACGATATCGTTTGACAAAGTTATTGCAACCCCCCCCCTATTCTCGATGCAGATCCTCCCCAGTTGCATAGGATTCATATTGTCCATTGTGATACGATCAGAGCCTTCCCTTCACGTGGCCCTAGTTTGATGGTGGAGAACGAAGTCGGTGATCTTTCACATATATATGGCTATAAAACGGAAAAGTCGAATTCAGTTTTCGGAGACCCTTACAAAAGATAATAAACAATTTATATCGGAATTATTATCTCTTTCCTCGCTCTTTTAACCCCCCCCCCCCCTATTCTAACAACATAACATGATACTATTCCTTCCGATTGGTTATTAAATGTGTTTGACCGTTTTAACCGTCACCGTTTGGCCGTCAATCGCAAAAAAGCAACACTTGATTAGATTGAATCGAAATAGATTTGCTGAAGAAAAAAGGGTATATAGCAATTGCAATTCACAAAACAAGAATTCAATTGTGAGGAAAAAAGTATATATATGGCTATAAAACGGAAAAGTCCAATTCAGTTTTCGGAGATCCTTACAAAGGATAATATAAACAATTTATATAGGAATTTTTATAACCAGATGTGATTTTGACATCGCTGTTTCAGTTACTATATTTACCAATCTCATTATCATAGCACGCGTCTTCTTAGAAATTGCAGGACCCTGGGGAACCAGGAGCCCCAAGCTTGAGCAATCACGATGAAATTTTTTTGGTAGCCTGTGTTGGCGTCGAGAAAATTTTCATAACACAACTTTTGTCCCAGAACCGGCTTTTAGGTACTTTCCGGTTCTGGACCCGCTATGACGTATCTTAGCTCCCAGAAAAGCTATTGACCTCTGCTTTGGCTTAAAAAGCGGAAAATTAGTCTGACCAACTTTTCTTCCAATATGGAAGAGGTTGGCCCTCTTTCTTTCTCAAAAAAGTGACAACAGTCTTCAAATTCGAAAAATAATTCACCCTGGATCGGGACCCCCCTCCTTTTCCCAAAATTTGAAAAAAAGGTTCCATGATGTCGGTATATTATAGGAAAAATATAGCCAATGGGCTGGAGGGGTGAAAAGGGGTCGTCCAAAGTCGATATATGAGGCGGTTTGCGTTAGGATCAACAAGTGTTGGGAACAGGCAAAAATCGAAAGTGCCCAAAAGTTGGCCCTAGGGTTATTTTTCATGCTGAACAACCTCCTGGTATGGTCGATTTCACAATATGTCCCCTTTTCGCTCCAGGGGGGGCACCCCCCATTTCGCCCTTAAACGCGTTTTTCGACCAAATCTCGCCGGGAAATGCATGAAATGGCACGAAATCTAGCGCTCCATGACAGAATTTTGCGCTCTATCTCGTGGTTACCTTGAATTGTCATGATTCTTTTTCGTTCTCGAGAAAAAAAGCTTTTTTTGACCCAATTGCGTGCGGGAAAAATCCTTTCATCAGATGAAAGAGCATGATCTGCTGATCATTTTGCGCTATTGAAAGTGGTATTTATTTGAGGCAAAAGATATTTTATATCGATTTATGTGAAAAGTCAAAAAATAAAATTTTCTGAATACCCCCGTGTTGGTGCTCATTTTGAAGAACTCGTTGAGCTGATCATTTTCTGTGAAGGTATCATATCATTTAAACCTCTTTGTGAGAAGTTACAACAGACCGAGGTCCACTTTTCATGTGGGGTTGCGGATATGCACGTTTTCCGCACTTGTAACTTCTCACAAAGAGGTTTAAATGATACGGTATCTTCACAGAAAATGATCAGCTCAACGAGTTCTTCAAAACGAGCACCAACCCGGGGGTATTCAGAAAATTTTATTTTTTGACTTTTCACAAAAATCGATATAAAATATCCTTTGCCTTAAATAAATACCACTTTCAATAGCGCAAATTGATCAGCAGAGCATGCTCTTTCATCTGGTGAAGGGATTTTTCCCGCACGCAATTGGGTCAAAAAACGCTTTTTTCTCGAGAACGAAAAAGAATCATGACAATTCAAGGTAACCACGAGATAGAGCGCAAAATTCTGTCATAGAGCGCGAGATTTCGTGCCATTTCATGCATTTCCCGGCGAGATTTGGTCGAAAAACGCGTTTAAGGGCGAAATGGGGGGTGCCCCCCCTGGAGCGAAAAGGGGACATATTGCGAAATCGACCATACCAGGTTGTTCAGCATGAAAAATAACCCCTAGGGCCAACTTTTGGGCACTTTCGATTTTTTGCCTGTTCCCGACCCCCGTTGGGGCTTGTTGATCCTAACGCAAACGGCCTCATATATGCGAAAAACAGCCGATTTTTCAATTTCCTGTACGTTTGACTATCGATATCTGTTGAATTTCGGCTCTAACGGAAGGGAAATAGGCCTAGAATTACATTATCATATGAACATATTGTTTTCTGAACGTTTCAGACAGATTCCAGAAAGTTTAATTAATTAGGATTTTTCAAGGTTTGAAGTTTGTCCAAAAAAATAAATATTTTAGTTGAAAAAATGATGTTCTTGAATTGATCTCAAATTTTCAGATATTGTTACTAGGTTACTTTGCAAAGTTTTGAAGTAATTTTTGACATATTTCGCCTTCGTTGGATGCGATATTCAATAAAACTCGACCTTCAAATTTTCGAAAATTCGGTTGTTTTTAGCATATATCGACTTTGAACAACCCAGTTTTCACGTGGGAAATGGGAAAAGGGAGGATGGGAAAAGGGAGAACTTTTTGAGAATGAAAAAGGGGTCAAATCTTTTCTGTGTTGGAAAGTTTCTCAGAATAATTTTCCGCATTTTTTAAGCCAAGCCGGAGGTCTCAGGCTGTTCTGGGAGCTGAGATACGACATAGTCGGGTCCATAACAGGAAAGTACCAAAAAAAAATTCATCGAGATTGCTCCTGGTTCCTCAGGGTTCTGCAATCTCTAAGAAGACGCGTGATAGAAATGAAAAGGTATGGATGGACATACGTCTATTTCTCTAAGGATGCGGAGATTCAAAATTATTGTGGGCGGCAGCGATTGAAATGGCGATTTTAATTAGGCGCGTTTTTAAAATTTACTTATACTGTCATAATCATACTATCATAATCGGTTTTGCTTTAGAAACAAGAGAAACAAAAATTCCTGCGTGAAATACGATGCTAAATTGGCGAAAACGATCCACGATTGATTAGAACGGAACGTTTTGTCACAAATTTTCGTGCTTCTTTTCAGAAATGTTTTTCGGAGAGTTCCATTATTAATTTCATTCGATTTTCATCATTCTGAGCGGTCAAAATTTTAAGGGTGTTATTATCAGAGGTCTTCTGAGAGATTGTATGTAGGGGCCGCAAGCCCCGCCCACTTGCTCTGACATGATTTCGTGAAAAAGCGCGAAAGAAAAACACAAAGCTCATTCTAAACCAAATCACTAGCTCTAAAGTGCTCTGGATAGCTACTGGCAACCCCTATCGATCGAGCAATATCCGAAAATGGAATATCACCATTGAGTTGGTCAAAATTGATGACAAAAGAAGGGAAGAGGCCTTTTTGGTAGGTTTCAGTGGGATAACTCTTTTCGGATAGTGATTTTCTGACTAAATGGAATATTTCAGGATTTTTAGAGAAAAAAATAGAATTTTATCAACTTTCCCTGGCTTGTGTTTCTTTTTAAAGGTTTCAGTACGCGCGTATTTTCTCGATTCCTACTCTCGCTAAACACAGTGTGAGCGCCAGAGGGGATAGTCAAATGAGAGGAGAGAGGCGAGAGACACACCACACTCCCTCTCCCTCCGCCTCGCTCTCCCCGCCGTTCCTTACCCGTCGTGACTAGCGCGCGCTCTCGCCCTTACCTTCCTTCGATTTCGACTTCGAGCGTCGCAATGCGCAAGCTCGACTTGGTGAAACTATAGCCGGCTGAGAAGCGGGAAATGGGTAGAATAAGCTCCGCCCCTTTCCCTCTCGTCTCGCCTTTTCCTCCTCTCCAACAGTGCCTTTCGCGCGTGCTTCTCGGGCTGTAGCACAGCTCAGAGACAAGATATCAAGAAACGGTAAAAAGGGTGATGCTATTGAATAGGCCGCAAACTCATTTACGCCCAAAATCCTGTTCCGGAGCGGTCGGATTTTCAAAAAATCATAACTACCTTCAAAATTGAGATAGCGACTTTTTGAAAAAAAGTGAAAAATGCGTCTCACCGAATACAATAACTTCACAACTATGTGCAAGTTGAAAGGAAAATAGACCTCTTTGCAAAACTTGAAAAACCAATTTTTGAACACAAAAATGGCTGTCCTGAAAAAAAACATTTCCCGTTTCCGCGAGATTTTTTCAAAATTGAAATCTACACAAAATTTCACTACGGCCACCAATTTTTCTCGAATTTTGGAGGTGGAATATTTTCTTTTTTTCAGGCTCGAATAGAGATTTTCGCGTATTTTGATCACGTGTCTTGTGAGAAATTGCAGTTCAAGCGGAAAAGTTTGAGCTATTTCCATGAGAGAATTATTCTAGAGTATATTGAAGGTGACACATTTTTTGGCGTATGTCATTTGTCACAGAACCGGCTTTTTGGCGTTTTCCGGCTCTTGGCCGGAACTAGAGTATCTCAGCTCCCAGATGAGTTAGAGACCTCTGGTTTTGCTTAATAAAAACGAAAAAAATTTCTAAGCAACTTTCATCATTTTTCAAAAGGTCTCATCAAGTTTACGATTGAAAAAAATTGAAACCGTTGAAAAATATCTCAAAACTTCACAAAATCAATTTTCCTGGAACGGGGACCCTCTTGAAGTGGATTTTTTTTCGGAAAAATATTCGACGATATCGTATTTATTTTTTAAAATAGTGTCGGCCCTGCTAGTGGTTAGAGCAGGTCTTCCCGAGCCGAAAAGCGAGTCGGAGGCAAGAACTCGCAATATTCGATTTTTTATATTTCGCTCAATTTACTCCTGTGCTCTTTTAACTATTCTATTTTTTGTTTTCTGGCCACTATTAGAAGTTGGTAAGAATATTTATCAGACAGAATAGTAAGAAATAGTGACTTTCTTACACTTAATAGTGAATTCTTTATTCGAACTTTCAGAGTTGAGGCAGTTTACATGAATACTGTTTGCTGTAGCTCACCAGTAGCTCTCAAAATGAAATTGTCGCGATATCCAAATTTCACTTTAACGCTCTCCAATACATGTAGAAACCGTTTGTGAAATTTTACGAAAAAAATTTGAGATGCGTTGCGAAGTTTAAAGCAACAATGCAAAAATGCAATTTTTGAACAAAAACATCGGGTTTGGCGAAAATTGTATCTTTTGAGGTTGCTGTGAATTGACCAGAAATTAAGTTTGTACTCGCTAAACACTTCCACAGCCAAAATTTCATATTGATTGATTGGCTTAGACAGAAGTTATGTAGCTCACCAGTAGCTCTCAAAATGAAATTGTCGCGATATCCAAATTTCACTTTAACGCTCTCCAATACATGTAGAAACCGTTTGTGAAATTTTACGAAAAAAATTTGAGATGCGTTGCGAAGTTTGAAGCAACAATGCAAAAATGCAATTTTTGAACAAAAACATCGGGTTTGGCGAAAATGGTATCTTTTGAGGTTGCTGTGAATGACCAGAAATTAAGTTTGTACTCGCTAAACACTTCCACAGCCAAAATTTCATATTGATTGATTGGCTTAGACAGAAGTTATGTCTGAAAAGGCTACTTATTGTAATTGTGGCGGCACTTAAAAAATGAATGTACTTTACCACGCGATCTAGTCACTAGTAGTGGCTCGGGAAGACCTGCTCTAACCCCTAGCAGGGCCGAAACTATTTTTTTAAATAAATACGATATCGTCGAATATTTTTCCGACAAAAAAAATCCACTTCAAGGGGGTTCCCGTTCCAGGAAAATTGATTTTGTGAAGTTTTGAGATATTTTTCAATGGTTTTCAATTTTTTTCAATCAATCGTAGAAATTTTTTTCGGTTTTTTTAAGCAAAACCAGAGGTCTCTAACTCATCTGGGAGCTGAGATACTCTAGTTCCGGCCCAAGAGCCGGAAAACGCCAAAAAGCCGGTTCTGTGACAAATGACATACGCCAAAAATGTGTCACCTTCAATATACTCTAGAATAATTCTCTCATGGAAATAGCTCAAACTTTTCCGCTTGAACTGCAATTTCTCACAAGACACGTGATCAAAAATACGCGAAAATCTCTATTCGAGCCTGAAAAAAAGTAAATATTCCACCTCCAAATTCGTGAAAAGTTGGTGGCCGTAGTGAAATTTTGTGTAGATTTCAATTTTGAAAAAATCTCGCGGAAACGGGAAACGTTTTTTTTCAGGACAGCCATTTTTTGTGTTCAAAATTTGGTTTTTCAAGTTTTGCAAAGAGGTCTATTTTCCTTTCAACTTGCACATAGTTGTGAAGTTTTTGTACTCGGTGAGACGCATTTTCACTTTTTTCAAAAGTCGCTATCTCAATTTTGAAGGTAGCTATGATTTTTTGAAAATCCAACCGCTCCGGAGCAGGATTTTGGGCGCAAATGAGTTTGCGGCCTATTCCAGTTAGCCGAACATTCTTGGTCCATAGATGCATCAACCCTGAAAATTTGGACCGAATCGAAGCACTTTGAACAGTTTGTCAAACGGCACCTGCGATCTCTCAGAAGACCTCTGTTATGGTACTTTCTAAAATATCTATTATTCAAATTTGCTTTTTGAGGTCCCATTATCTATGATCGGTATGATCAGGTCACCTGAAAATAAAAGCAATATTTATGAGTATATAAGAAAAGGTGAAAACGCCTTAAAAAAGTGAACCCTAATCTCCGCTTGTACTTTGTATTGGCATCGATGAATGCTTCTTCAGACTTCTCAATATCAATATTTCCTATCAGAAGTAAAACTAGATGCCCCAATAATTCGTCCCCATCGACCCACCGATCCATCCAGAGACATATTCTTGTACTCATTGTCAGAATTTAGGCTTTTCTTCCTCTTCATGTACTCTTACAGCGTCTTCTTTCATTCGTCACTAAATAGACAACGATACAAAGATTACGTTGAAATGCCGCTAAAAATGGAAGAGAACTTGAAATCAGCATTCAAATGCTCAACGTAGACGCTGCAGCGTTTTTTTTAATACGGAACGTTTTATTCGCTAGTTCAGTATTTCTTATTTCTAAAATTCTCATTTTCTCAGTATGTGTTACTAGTGCCTCTTGGAAACGATTAGGAACATATCTAGGCCGGAGACCGGAACGGAGCGGTTTGCGGAACGGTTTCATATTTTACGATTGCTTCTGAGCAGAGACAATCGATTAGTTCTCAAACTCAATCGTTTTTGTGAACTTTTTGTGACTGAATTTTGTTAAGTGTTTGCTCCTCTTATTCAGCCAGAAAAGAAAACGAAAGACTAAATTCTAGGTCGCTGGCTAGATCGGTGGGACAATGGGAGGCGTTTTGATAGGGTTTTGATTGTAACAACTGATTGTTGAAAATGAGCCACCTGAAAAAGCTTTCATCAACACACCCCCTCAATTTCACTTCCATTTACCTCTTTCGCCGCGTCATCCTTGTGTAATGATTATCATCCTTGTGCAAGGATGACCTGCCTCACCGATTAAACATTTTTCACGTGCAGCGAGCCCAAAATTATTTCTACGCAATGCCACTTTGGGGTTGATAGGGCATGTAACAGATGTGTCCAAAAGAGGTGTCCAAAATTGATGTCGTCTCTTTTCACGATTACCGCCCCAATAACATCATCGGCTGGATTCTCTCGTGACAAGCGTGATTTCCCGTCTAATTTTATTATTTTAATTTTGGGGTCTGGTCGATCATTTAAATATAGGGGATTGTATTTCAAATATTTCTAACACCCTTTTCCATCAACAATGATTCACTTTAACTAGATGTATTCGGTTACTAATTGTGCTACTCATTGCAGCTGATAATGAGAAATCGCTGTGATTTTGCGGCTTTTCCGTTGGTTATTCTAGCCTTTGCAACAATAATCCACATTGCTGTTGCTGGAGCACCTGTTGTTGCATCATTTTTCCTTGGTGCTCTCCAGAATTAGTAGGTAGAATCAGTGTGCGAATGGATGGTCCCTCATACGACGATCTTGATAATTCATATTCGAAATGGGTCGATAACGGTGGGCATGCACGGCCGAGAACGTGTGTTCCTCGTAGCAAAGTGGCCATTGTTGTGCCATATAGGTGGGATTTTTTTGTAGTCATGACCAAAGTTTATATTTTAGGGAGCGAGATCTGCAACTTCGTATCATGCTAGACAATCTCCATGCTTTACTCATCAAGCAGCAAGCTGATTACGGTATCTACATCGTAGAACAGGTATGATCAATACTTAATGGCGGGCTGCGTAATAATCAACAATGAGTTGGTACACTACAGCGTGTCACAGAGAGCTTTCCGCGTACGAGCCTCAAGCTCATTTCTCACTCTCTCACTCGAGAAGAGCGGTGTGAAATGAGAAGAACCTATTAGTAATTGTGGACCTATTCGTCCACTCCAGACACCATAAGAAAACAAAAGCACAAGCTTCATTCAAAAGAAATCGCTTATACGAATGCTGCGTTCAGTGTCAAACATTGATAATTTTGAGTGTGGGGGGGGGGGGTCATTTTTGAAAGATCAAATTGAGGCGTCTCCCTTTAAACTCGTTTTCGCCTGAATCTGAGATATCGATAACTGGCATGGGATCTTCCCTTGACAGTTTCTTAATTTCTGCAGATTTTCTAAATGACCCTACTTCATGCATCATCATTGAGCAGTTTAAATATTCCCACTTTCACTCTCCTTGTTTTTTACAGATTGAAAATCAAATTTTTAATCGTGCAAAGCTCATGAACATCGGCTTCCAAGAAGCCATAAAAGTATGTTACTCGAACATTTCGATATATTGAAGCGAAGTGCAGGACTACGATTGGGACTGCTTCATATTTCATGATGTGGATTTGTGGCCAGAAGATGATCGAAATTTGTATTCGTGCCATTTGAATCCTCGTCATTTGAGTGTTGCCATCGACAAATTTAATTATACGTCAGTTTCTTTCACCTATTCATATTCATATTGAATTAAACTCAGATTATCATACAGCACCATATTCGGCGGGGTATCGGCTCTCACTCGAAAGCATTTAAATAAGATTAATGGGTTCTCCAACGACTATTGGGGTTGGGGTGGAGAAGACGACGATCTATATAATAGGTATGTATCGAGTAAGAATTCGGGGAAACCCGGAAAGTTTTTTGAGAAAAATTGTTTGCTACCTTAATTGTTTAGAATATCGTTAGCCGGCTTCACAATATCACGGAATTCATTCGAAATTGACAGATACACAATGTTCAAGCATTCGCGTGAAAGCAGCAACGAAATAAATAAGTAAGTTTATTGTTTTTTCATTGAACTGGAAATTACTTTTGTCATAGGTGTCGCTTCGATCTACTGAAAAAGACTAAACAGCGATGGAAGAGTGATGGAATCTCTTCCCTCAACTACAAAGTTATTAAAACCGAAAAGAGACCTATGTTCACACACATTCTAGTTGATCTTCTGTATGAAGAGTCCATTCTAAAATTACGCAAAGCATTCCCTATGTGCTAAAGTATGTACGTTCCAGCGTTATGATTACGTTGTAAACTTAATAAAAACAAATACTCGCAGTAGTAATATTTGAGTATCCAACACAACACAAAAAATAGGTACCACAATCTGCGCCTACTTTAAGAGGCCGGCTCTGAAGACGGGGCCCAAATGAACTGACGCTTTTCCCAGTTTTTAAGAAAAATTCCCATTTTTTTCAGAAATCGTTAATCTCGGGCGAAGGCCCGAGATTTGAAAGTCCATCTCCGCAATTACAGTCGTAAGCCTGAACACCGGTGTTAATATTGGGCGAACGCCTGTTATTACAGCAACAATCAGGCGGAAGCCCGAAAATAACAAACGAAAATTTCAAGATCCGTACCGAATCTCGGGCGTTCGCCCGAGATTAACGACGAGTCTCAGGCGTTCGCCTGATCTTGAAATTTTCGTTTGTTATTTTCGGGCTTCCGCCTGATTGTCGCTGTAATAAACAGGCGTTTCGCCCAATATTAACGCCCGAGATTTGAAAGTGCGACTCTCTAATCTCGGGCTAAGGCCCGAGATTAGCCGTTAATCTCGGGCGAAGGCCCGAGAATAACGGCAAATCTCGGGCCTTCGCCCGAGATTTGAAAGTGCGACTCTCTAATCTCGGGCCAAGGGGGGACAATTGTATGAAGTATCTCGGGCGAAGGCCCGAGAATAACGCCAAAATCGCGAGTGGAATTAAATTTTCGAAAAAAAATCTAAATTTTCTAAAAAGTTTAATTCCACTCTAGGTTCCATATTACGATACAATAAGCTAAGGGGGGACAATTGTATGAAATTTAAAACGCGTTCTCTGTAAGAACGCAGGTGGGAGTGTACAAAAATTTCAAACACTTCGCCCGGGGCTCTAACTTCACCAAGATGATCCTTAGGGACGATAATTACGATTTTTGAACTTTGATCCCAAAAATTTTGATCTTTGATCTTTGATCTTTCGAAAAATAGATTTCAGATATCCCTATTATGTGATAGCTCATTCGAAAGAGCATAAAAGTTAAGTAGTATTACTATAGTTCAACTTCTCCTCTTAGGCGAAGTTGAACCCCATTTTCCAGAAAATCTCATAATTTGCGAATTTTCAAAGCCAATCAGTTTGCCATTCGGGCAGATTTTCATCCATTCATTTCGAAAATCGGGAAAAAATATTCTCATACCCGCAATTGAAGTAAATATTCCAAAAAAATTCCATATTTTGAAGAACTTTTTGCCAGCCAAGCAATCGGTCAATCCCATCGCCATTTCAAAAAATGGCTAAATTTACGTTAAATTTCAAGTCTTTAGGATAGAACCAATTTATCAAGGTTTTATTTTCTCAACATAATAAACAATCGAATCATCAAAAATATTGGTACACAGCCGTCTATCGTCCCTTGTCGTTGGATGGAGATCGACCATCAAATACCCCCAGGGTTGAGATTTGACCGCATCTTCGTAAGCCTCCAAGAAATAGTTTGATTTACCGGGGAAAATCTGCCTGGCAAAGTTTTGGATCTGAAGGTTATCTCCAGTTGACTTAGTGAGGCAAATATAGGTGCTATTAGCCCTAGCCGTCCTCTCTTGAGCAAATAGGGATTGAACAATATTGATTATAGAGCAATTACAATGATGACCCACACGAGTAAACAAATTGTTTAGTTCACTCTTATGCTTGGCATAGTATGACATGAGATCATCTAATATCAAGAGCTTATGTCCATTTCCTTCCAACATTTGCATGTCTGGTGGTCCAGAATGAAGTTCAATCTTTTCATGCTTTGGAAAGTCTCCTGTATCGATTCCATAGCACCAGATTATTCGATCAATCGGCTTATCAAACATCTTAGCCTCATTTTCTAATATCTTTCGCAATAACGTCGTCTTTCCAGTTTGAGTGGCGCCCGAGCAATATAGCAGGCATGGAGTCTTTATAATAAACTTATCGTCTGACATGGCGATCAAATGATTCAAGTATCTCGAACCAAACAGTCTTCCCTATTTATTATTTCCAACTGGTTGTTGTTTCAGTCTGCATAATAACAGCGTTAATCAATATCACGCTACTTTCGAACAACGATCCTTTCTGGCTTGGTCTACTTTCTAGTTGTCTAGCCTTAATTATCCCATTTCCAATTGGTCATGGCCGAATTTTTCATAACTCTGCCGTCGAACGTTCCGGATCACCCCGAGAACTCCAGCTCGTCATTTCTAGTTCGCCTACCGGAACCAATCAAACTGAAAACTGAAAAATGGAAATGTGGTCTCGCAGAAATTATTTACACAAATAGTTTCGAAAATGTCCCTGATCCGCTCAAGTTTACAGCAATTAACAAAAATGGAACTAGGACTGATTATTTTCTTCCACCTGGAAATTATCGAGACGCGTTAGCGCTTGTTGATTCGCTGTCTTCTGTCACTTCAAATAGGCGTAAACGTGAGGCAGAGAAAGATGACAAACCAAAGACGGAGGAAGAGGAAAAGAAGGAAATGCAAGAAAAGGTTAATACTGGAAATGTTCGCCCTGCCACTGCCGAGGAAATTGAACAATTGTTGGCACGAAAAAAGGCCAAAATTGATAGGAAAGCAGCGGGACTAGTAATAGCTTCAGCTTTAGCCACAGATCTTTCCACTCCCATTCCTCCTCCTTCTCAACCTTCTCAACCTCCTTCTCAACCTCCTATGCCATCAGAACAACATCCTGCTATAACACCACAACCGCCTACGTCAACTCCAACAATCCAGCCCTCCACTAATATCACACCCAAGCCCGATAAAATCGAGCCAAAATTCGGAGACATGTTTGATGGATGGTTCGACAAGTTTGTCAAGCATTCAGATTCTTCTAATGCAAAAGTAATCAAGAGCGCTAAACAAATGACTGATAGCTTGATTGAGGAGAACAAAAAACTTCAAGCACTTTTGCAAAATTCCATTCATGCAGCTAAAGAAAATACCTCAACCGCTGTCAAAGAGGAGAAGAATAATTCAGTGAAAATCGTAGACGGTTTGAAGAATAATACGGATGCTCTTGTAGAAGAAAACCAGAAAATTCAAGCGCTAATCAAAGAGAGCATTGCTATTCAAAAGGCGAATGCTGCCGATTCCAAAAGAATTGCCAATTCAGCAAACGTTCGTGGATTTTCGCTGGGTAGTGCCCAAGAGCAATATTCAAAGTTTGGATTTTCTTTTGATTTTGATCCTCTTTTACATAGGATAATTATCTATGTAAACAAGAACGTACTCCAGGGCGTGGAGCTCTCTCAAGAACTAGCCTATCTTTGTGGATTTTCTTCACAGCCCGATCAAGAAGTGCTTATGCTTGACGCTTACAAGAACATTGCCACATATTCAATCGATTTCAACAACAACTTGTCGACAATCTTTGTATATGCAGATTGCATTCAGCCTTCAATAGTAGGGAATTGCAAATCTCAACTTCTTCGCATTATTCCCACGTCGGACCAGTTGTCAACAATTTCAACAGTTTTCAATCCTATTCAACATTTGCCCATCAATAAGGAAATTATTGATACGATTAGAATTAACATTCTGGATGGATTTGGAAAACCTATAAAGTTCAATTTCGGTACGACCATCTGTACTTTACATTTTGTCAAAATCAAGTCGTAATGTCAGCCCAAAATTGTTCAGAAGTCTTTGACTATGATAAAGTTGATTTTATTAATCTATTAAAAAATAGCAAACAGATTGGAGGTAGGTTCGTTGGCTTTCGAAACCAAAGAGGTCGAGGGATTGCAGGAGTTGTTAAACTACTTCGAATTGCAATTCCCTCGTTCCTGGAATCGCCAGTCGGCAAACAAGTCACGCAAGCAGCGACAAGTATAGCTAGCGATATGATTCATGGTGCGGCAGCCTCAGATGCATTTAAGCGGGCAGGTAGACGGACCATTCGCAATCTAACTGGTCTTGGCAGTCGTAAAAGACCCATTACTTCCTCAATTCCTACTGAGAAACGGTCGTATTTCATTCCTGCTCCATAATGCAAAAAATATTCAATTCTAAATCTAAAAAATCAACCGTTCCCGAGCTTGACCTCTTTAGCATTCCCGACACTTCAGTTGGTGTAGTAAATAGTCGATATATTGAATGCCCTTTATCGAATTCAATTTCCACGGGTACCACACAAGGCCCTATTGAGTGGAGATACAATCTTCAAAAGAATTTCCTCAATCTTCAACGTAGTTATGTTCAGTTCACCATTGGTATTAGAGATAAGGATGGCAAAAAGATCAAAGTGGACGCAGGCCAGACTCTTCCACTTGCATTTTGTCAAATGATCGGCAAGACCCTCTTCAAAGAATTCCAAATCTATCTGAATGGAATTTTGGTTGAAAGCTCTTCTCCGCTGTACGCATGGAGAAGTATCATCGAGACTGAGCTCAACTTTGACAAGGAGACAAAGAATAGCACTCTTTCCCTTGCTGGATATGCATCAGATGATAAGATTAACGATCCAACTTCGTCTGGTTATAAACGAAGATCACAATGGGTTCAAAAGGATGGAGAAGCACAATTCGCTGCGACTCTTAATCTTAATCTTTTCAATCAACCTCGCCTTCTCCTGAATTATGTTGACTTTAAGCTCATTGCCTATCTGAATGAGCCTAAATTTGTCATCGATTCTCTCGAGTTGGACACAGACAAGAAAAAGCCTAACGATCAACTCTATACCTATGAAATTCTGGATATGAAGTTACTTCTTCACGAGTACGAATTGCACGACTCGGCATCCCTGGCTATTGAGCAACTTCTCAAACAAGAAAAGATGATCACCTATCCTCTTACAAACATTGCCATGCGCAGTTTCTACGTGGCTCCAGGACGATTCGACACTCCAGAATGCCGTCTGCTCACCTCGTCACTTCCTAAAAGGATCGTAATGTGCATGGTCGATGCACAGTCATATCTCGGCTCCCATGCCAAGACGCCATTCAACTTTAGACACTTTGATGTCAAGGAAGCGTTCATCGAATGTGGTGGAAGAACCATTCCTGCTCGCCCTCTCAATCTCGATTTTGAAAAGGATCGATACATGCCCGCATATCTCAACATGTTGGAGGGAACGGGAATGGGTCGATCTGTCGATAACAACGGAATAACCAGGGAAATGTACAAGAACGGTAGTGCCTTCTTTGTTTTTGAATTGTCTTCGAGTCTGGATTCGGAAACTTTTGACTTAATTAACCTGGGAACCACTAGTTTCAATATCAAATTTAATAAGGCAGTTCCCGATCAAGGCTTGTATTGTATCCTCCATTGTGAATATGACTCTCTGCTCACCATTGATGATAATCGTGTACCCCATGTAGATGCACTCATGTAAATAAAGATTTTTTATTGAACAGCTCTAGTTATTACAATATAAATTCAAATATTATGCAGCTCTCACGAGCTCTTGTTGATAGACAATTCCCGATATTTCCTCTCCAAATTTGTCAACTAGTCGATAGGTTGGTGGAGAACCAGTCAAAGCTTGAATAATTTGAAAGACTTCATCTGTCCATCCCGATTCGTAACCACGACGGAATGCCTTATTCTGATGACTCATTCGAACCATTTCTCCTACTCTATACTTTGGTTCCTTCGAAGGTGATGGTGTAATTTCGGCAGGTTCCTTTTCTCCGGAAAATACTTGTTGTGGAGTACACTTGATCATTCTATGATATGAATTATTTATGGCGTTGGTCAATTTGCTAGCAACATCTATCCACTTCTTTGTTTTATTTGCCGTTAGATATTTGAATAAGCGTGTCTCCCACGTTCGATTGAAGCGTTCAACCATTGCACATTTGATGTCTGAATTTGGATGAATGAGAGCAATGTGCCGAGAATTTAAATAATCTTTCACTGACGAGTTGACGAATTCTCTGCCGCGATCTGTCAGTAGGAAAGTTGGATACATTTTCAATCGTTCAAATGTATCTTTCAATGCGCTTGCCACTTGCTCCCCCGTTTTGCGATGAAGAGGAATAGTGAACGCGAATCTTGAATGACAATCAATCATGCTAAGACAGAAACGACATCCTTTGTTCTGTCGAGAGAAGGAACTAAGATCGATCAAGTCTGCTTGAACATGAGAAAATACAAAATCGCCTCTTGTCTGTCGACGAGGAAACTTGTAACGGACTTGTTTATGTCGAGAATATGCTGGCTGACTTTCTAGAAAGCGCTCAACTTTGCTGACGGACTTTTTGCTAGCCTTTTACAAAGGTCCAATAGACGAGAAGGCTGTTGGTTCTTTGAGATTGTAATACAGTCTGTTTAACATACTAGATTTTGGTACTACCTCGAAATGTAAATTTTTTTTCGTAAATGTTCATTTCAGAAATATTTTTTTAGAAATTCAATTTGGGAAAAATATATTTGTAAAGGTAAATTACGTAAAACTCACATTGGAAATGCGTATACTGTAAACGCATTATTGATAAATATTTTCTTGGAAAAGTCATCTCGGAAATTTTTTCTCGGAAATTTTGAATCGGAAACTGTTTTTTTATAATTTCCTTTTCGTAATTTTTTTGTGGAAATTTATATATTTATGCATATTTTTTATAGTTTATTGTATATTAAATACTCTTTCATATCATGCACCTCATGGTCAGTCGCACATCGCTGATACTCATTTAATGCCGATACGGTAGGATTTTGAATCAAACTTTTTTCTCATTTCGACTCGTGGAGACACGTGGAAATTTGCGTGCTTCTGTATTCGCTCTGTTTTGCGATGCTTTCGCGCTTTCCGTGTTCGTTCATTTTCGAACTTCTTCGTTGCGAAAATGTGAGTACGGTAGGAATTTGAATCAAACTTTGAAACTTTGAAACCAAACTTGAATCAACAAAAAATGAAGCAGAAAATAAATTTTAAAAAACAACAATGCGCACATTAAGACAGTAAAACCATTGAAAAAAAGGAAACTATTTATAAAATTTCAATTCGGAAATTTCCGAGAAAAAATTTCCGAGATGACTTTTCCAAGAAAATATTTATCAATACTGCATTTACAGTATACCAATTTCTTAACTATTTTTTACAGAAAAATATTTACGGTATGGAATTTCCAGCTAACTTTTTACATAATATTTTTTCCGAATGTTTAATTTACCAAAATATATTTCTCATTCAAAATTTACGGAAAAAAATTTACATTTCGAGGTAGTACCTAGATTTTTATCAGGCATAAAACTACAACTTAAATCCAAGCCCGAATGTAAAGCCTTGATCCTGATCCCTTTTGTCTTCTCGTCGGTTGTTTAGGCAGCATGTAGCTAGGTATTTGCAAATTCTTCAGTTCCCTAGTTTCTTTCGCGTTTGGCTTGTCCACCTTCTTGACCGATTTTTTGTTTGCACTCCTTATTACTGGATCATTCGTAGGCGAAAATCCCAGCGTCTCGTCGTCCCAAACTAGAGATGGAGTGAGTGTTGGTCTTGGCGCTCGAGTAGGAGTGGTTCCCTCGACAGGCTTAGCGGGAAGAACTTGTGAAGGTTGTTCGTATGACGGTTGATAATTTTAATTTTGGATGACTTTAAAATCATCAATGTATGGCTGGCGTGCCGGGGAGTAAAAGTCAATCAGTGGAGGAATTTCGTCAGTTGTAGAATCGGATCGTTCATCCTTTAATTCATTCTCCCTTCTAAAGTTGATAAGACGAGCCAGACGATCTTGATATAATCTCATTTTTAGATGAGGGTCAAGGTCTTTGCGTTGAATAATGTCATCAACTCTTCTTTCCATCTCAATAGCATTGGCTTCTTTTTGTGTGACAGCAACAAACGGTTGAACTCGGGAAGTATGTTTCATTTCGACGACAATACAGCTTGTACAATGATGCGAATGAAATGATGGGCAAACGTCAGCAATAAATCTCGGGCCTTATCAACGTCTCTACACTTTCCAATGTAACGAATGATTGGCAAAAATTTGACAATGTCGTTTCGTTCGGAACGGTTAAATCCAATTTTATGAATGTTAAAAAGTAGTTCTACAAGACAGCCGATTTCTGAATTGTTGGCTAATTTAATGGATTGTCGAGTATGACGAAGTACTTTTAGTAGGAAGTCCGTATGACGGGCAATGCGATTGTTCATGGCGATTTGACTTGGACTGAAATCGCTCCGTCGATTGGGCTTTTGTAGACGCTGAGATTGCAGACTAGAAGGCCTTCGGCCTGTTCCTTTGGATCGACTGGGGGTAGGACGTCGGAAGGAAGATGGACCTTTTGATGACGTTTGCAGGAGAATGTCGACGAGAATATACGATTACAAGCAGTACAGAAGAGTCTTGGATGTTTTTCGCAATAATGACTGGCAAGATCGTCGACTTGAATTTGACAGATTTTACAGAGCGATGGCATAACACAACAGCTCACGACCACTGCAGAGAGGGTAAATGAAATGAGAAGTTCCGTTCTAGGTACTTTCGTACGTAGATATCGTCTCTTTTTATACGATGAAATGTTGAGACTGCGGAGCGGAAAGATTTTCCCTTGAATAGCATTTCATTAATAATAAAAATGCAGTATGCGCCACAAGTAATTTCCTCTATCTGCTGATGTTTTTCTCGATTGAAATGACAACTTTGGAACTGCTCGCAGAATGCCCGAATAGATTTCACTTGTGGCAGGCCACCAAACGAGTCAAAATAATAGCAAATTCCGTTTTGCACGACAATAGCTAGCCAATGAGTACCATTATTATCTGAGGAATCAGTATTCACAACTAGGCCAAAGTTTTTAGACTTATCAATTATCAAGGGCAGACAATCTGCTGGAAATACTCCCAAGAAATTGGGAACATGAGATAGTAAAGAACTAATGTCAAGGGAATCCATAATTAAGTTATTTATCGGTTATTATACTTGCATTTAACGATTCCGTCGATAACAATAAATGAAATACTACGGCAGTTCTTTTGAATAAATGTCGTAATATCCTTATGCTGGATAGTTTCGTTGATATCGCTTAGAAGCTCAGTCAGACAGCCGATTGACATTGGTCCTTGACGAAGGAAAATAATAAGTTCAATAAGTCTTGCCAAGCCAGAAGATTCATCGGGATGAAATGTCTTGTAAACGGCCGTGTACGCAGGGGAAGAGATCGAAGGAGAAGTCCAACCACTCATTGCCAAGTTTGATTCACTGACTGAACTCACTAGTAAACCGTGGAACTTATAGTCCCTTCCAGCTTTCGACTTATGCTAACCGATTCAAGATTTCTATGAAGAATGAAGCAATACGCCAACAAAGCGAGATTTGCGAGAGTATTGACAAAAGTGAAAACTTGGAAGAAGATGTTTGATTGAAATCTCACAGGTAAGTTGTCATACGAAGAGTAGACTTTGCCATCATGTTTGAAAAATATTACTTTGGTGACATTATCGAAAAGATATCCTTGAATATTCTCGAGAAGTCGTATTTGATTCTCTTTATTGATATGGAATAGAGTGTCATGCTCAAATACAAACGATTCTTCATCGTTTATCCATTCCTCGCTTGCTTTCGCAAGGCAACAGCCTGCTAGTAGAAGAACAATGATCATTACTGATTGTTAAAAACTGAATTGAAAATTTATAGAATTAAATTATAGCGGCGATAAATTGGCTGTCAAAGTAATCAATTATAGCGGCGATAAATTGGCTGTCAAAGTAATCAAATTGATGCCCTGTACAGGCAAAATGTTGAGAAAAATCAATTATGGAATATTTAATCAGATTTCAATCGACTCATGACCACTAGTCATTGCTGGCCGTACTCACATTGATGAGAGGAGAAGATTGATACCCATATCGTGATATTTCATCGAACTTTTCATCGTTGAGAAGATTCTATGATTCAGAATCCAATTTTTCACATTATACCTAGATCGTCGTCATCCCCTTCGGTAACGAAGTGGAACGATACCCATATTGGACTAATTTATAATAACTCACATCGTTGTGGAGAATTAAGGAATCAGAATCCGCTGTCGTCGTTCCTCTGATGGATGGCTGTCCTCTTCTTGGAGAGAGAAGTCGAATGATACCTATATCGGGGTAGTTAATTGATGTTTGAATTGTTGAGATGATTCATGGATTCAGAATCCGACATCGTCTTTCATCAGTCAGATAGCTGTTCCCCCTTACCGTGCGGAGTAGAATGATATCCATATCGACGTTGTGTGAACAGTTCGAGGAAAATCGATCTGACATGATTCGGGAAGAGCCTCGAGGTAATGAAGAATGGAGGGGATGGATGAAGGTTGTTCTGATTTCTCCTCCAGATCAGTGCCTATTTGTACTCCTCTGAAAACTGATAATGGAGGGAACACTCCACGGAGAACTGCTTAGGCGAGGTAAAACTGAAAATAAAACTTGGTAAGAGAGCTTAAACTAGAAACATTGCAAGGAAAACTGCTTAAGAGGAGTAAAACTGAAATAAAACTGCGTTCGCGAGCTAAAATGGGAACATTCCAATCATTCCAATCATTCCATCAAAACTTACCTGCCGGGTATAAATAAGGAAGGGTGGAAAGTGAGGACGGGAATTAGCCAAGGCAAATTCTCTGGGAGGAGGGAAGGGGAAAGGTGAGAAGTGAAAGGGCTGGCGGGCGAAAGGAAAAGTGCGAGGGAAAGAATGAGTGAAAGGATTCAAGGAAGTGATCCTCACTAGGAGAAGATCGTGGTATATCCTTCTGGAAGAATGTGAGAGTTTACTAGATTGACCAAGAGAAATTCTTCAAAATATGGAATGTTTTTTGGAATATTTACTTCAATATGAGAATATTTTTTCCCGATTTTTGAATGGATGAAATTCTGCCCGAATGGCAAACAGATTGGCTTTGAAAATTCTTCCTGGGAAATTGATTGGCTTTGAAAATTCGCAAATTATGAGATTTTCTGGAAAATGGGGTTCAACTTCGCCTAAGAGGAGAAGTTGAACTATAGTAATACTACTAAGTTATGTAAAAATTTCGATTTTCAAGCATATTTTATCAATATTGGTTCAAGTTATGACGAAAAGTATGACGATTTTTGAAAATTTTCATAAAAATCGATGTGGCACCCCACTATGCTATGATTTCCACGTCGCCATTTCGAGATATTTTATGCATTTTATGATATGAAAAAATATAAGACACTTTGCGGGGCATATTTTCACGGACATTGTGTTCAAATTTTGACCCAACCGTGGCCAACTATGCCTATTTTCACGAAATCGCCCACACCAATTGGGCTCAGAATGTTTCAACTACACTCGATTATGCCTCAAACGCTGTTTTACTGTCATTATGAAACATTTAACGATTTTTCGTCAACATTTCGACCATATATTTTGACATGACTCAACTCGACTTTTTTCACATAAGGGTCCCTCCTTATGTGAAAAATCATGTTGGGGTCATGTTGGAATTGGCCATAATAACACGTATGATTGCACTAAAAGTAACATGTAACCAATTTTTGAGCACCCTAGAATACTTTTTGTTGGGTCGGAGTTCCTATTTGAACATGACCCCAACATGATTTTTCACATAAGGGGGGACCCTTATGTGAAAAAAGTCGAGGTGAGTCATGTCAAAATATATGGTCGAAATGTTGACGAAAAATCGTTAAATGGTTCATAATGACAGAAAAACAGCGTTAGAGGCATAAACGAGTGTAGTTGAAACATTCTGAGCCCAATTGGTGTGGGCGATTTCGTGAAAATATGTAAGGTATTAGCAATCGTGCACTATTGCCTAACCCCTTTTAGCAGCACTAGTTCGCAAACAAGCACTACTCTGATCCTAATAACTCGCGAGTCACTAGAATCCTGGTTCGCAAACCCCTCAAGTATCCTGGCTCTCGAGCCCACTCAAGCTTCCTGACGGTGGTTCGCAAACCACGGATGACGCGATAGAAGACAAGAAGGAAACAAGAAGAGACTTCAAGTTACGCGGTCAAGAAGATGTCTAAGTCGATGAAGAAGAAACAAGAAACAAATATACCCCGTGATGCCCAAATGTGCCACCAAAGCCCTGAGCAAAAGACGAGGAGTGTTTAATGAATCAACTTTATAAAATAAATGACAAAGACAAAACAACTCAACACACAAACGTAAAAAAGAAAAACGAACTCTGAAATGAAATATCGATTTTAGGCCAATATTCTAAAACGATGATACTCAGGCTTCTTGGATGGGGTAAAATGCGGTAATTTGAATCACTACCGTAATCAATATTGGAGATTAATCATGAAATGATGAAATAAATATTATTTTGATTATTTAATTATTTAATAATTGGGGAAAACGAGGGGAAATGTGTCATTATTCACAGAAATATTGGAGGGAAGGGCGGTTCCCTCTACACGCCCGGCTCCTCTGAAGAGAGTGTCCTCACTCGTATTACTGGTAGGTCTTCTTAGCTTTATCATCTTCTTTCTTCTTAAAACGCGTTCTCCGTAAGAACGCGGGTAAAAGTGTACAACTTTGGAAAAAATTTCAGAATGGGCTCAAACTTCACCAACATGACCCTAGGGCCGGTATAGGCGATTTTTGAACTTTGGTCCCGAAATATTGATCTTTGATCTTTGATCTCGCGAAAATTCAAATTGAGATTTCGGTATCGTGTAATAGCTCATTCGAAAGAGCATGAAAAGTTATGTAAAAATTTCGAATTTCAAGCATTTTCATCCATATTGGTTCGAGTTATGACTCATTATGTGCAATTATTGGCCCATTTCGGCCTATATCAACATGGCTACACATGAAGATGTCATTTGCCATGTCCTCTTTTTCGATATAATATGTATTTTTTATATATACAAATTGTAGAAAACTTTGCGGGGCATATTTTCACGGCCAATGTATCGAAATTTCAACTCAAGCGTGGCCAACCACGCCATTTTTCATTGTACGGACTATTCAAATATGAGGCACAATGTCGAATCAAGTCGTTTCTAGTCCCAAAATGACGTTTTCTCATCAATTTGAACCTTTTTACGATATTTTGTCAACTTTTCGATCTCCATTTTTAAAAATTTTTGCCACGACTTTTTTCACATAAGGGTCCCCCCTTATGTGAAATATTGAGGTGGGGTCTTTTTGAAATATGACTTCTGATTCCAGAAAAAGTGCGTCAGAGGATCCAAAAAGTTGTTATATGTTATTTTAAGTGCAGTCAAATAATTTTGAGTGGTGGTTTTCGACAAGACTCCAACCTCGATATTTCACATAAGGGGGGACCCTTATGTGAAAAAAAGTCGTGGTGAAAAATTTCAAAAATGGAGATCGAAAAGTTGACAAAATATCGTAATAATATTCAAATTGATGAGAAAACGTCATTTTGGGACTAGAAACGACTTGATTCGACATTGTTCCTCATATTTGAATAGTCCGTACAATGAAAAATGGCGTGGTTGGCCACGCTTGAGTTGAAATTTCGATACATTGGCCGTGAAAATATGCCCCGCAAAGTTTTCTACAATTTGTATATATAAAAAATACATATTATGTCGAAAAAGAGGACATGGCAAATGACATCTTCATGTGTAGCCATGTTGATATAGGCCGAAATGGGCCAATAATTGCACATAATGAGTCATAACTCGAACCAATATGGATGAAAATGCTTGAAATTCGAAATTTTTACACAACTTTTCATGCTCTTTCGAATGAGCTATTACACGATACCGAAATCTCAATTTGAATTTTCGCGAGATCAAAGATCAAAGATCAATATTTCGGGGCCAAAGTTCAAAAATCGTCTATACCGGCCCTAGGGGTCATGTTGGTGAAGTTTGAGCCCATTCTGAAATTTTGTCCAAAGTTGTACACTTTGAGGCCACTTTTCCTGCGCTCTTACGGAGAACGCGTTTTAAGGCACTGCCATTTGCCGTGGCCCATCTCGTGGCAGTAGAAACACTCCATATCAGGGTTGAAACTGGGTCCTCCTTCTGATCTTCGATCTACCTCGATCTTCCTTTTTCCAATAGCGAAGGGACGTTCCTTGTCGACGACAGGCTCAGGAAGGAAGGGAATAGGAACTCCATCAATCAAGAACTTGATAGCAGATTCGAACTTCTCCTTCGATTCCTTTTGCAATAGCACGAACAACGAGCACAGAGGGTGGGTCTTCCATAGCAGCCCGCTGATCGATGATACAATGACGAAATTGGCAGCTCCTCCTTTCTCAATTCTCCACTGGGTAAGTCGTTCTTGAACAGCTCCGACTGATGCCGACTTCAGATCATTCATCTTCGACGGCAGCATGTCCGACAGGACGTAGACGTCGATGTTATGATTCTTCGCCGTTTCTTCACAGGTGCTTCTCATCTTCTCGAGCGACGCAGCGTCCAGCGAGGTCTTCAGCAGGACAACCAAGGATCTTGGAAGGCTCCCTGCTGTCCTCATTCCTTCTACTCTTGTCCCGAACTCGGACTCATCCGAGTAACTCATCATCTCCAACTCTCTCAATGTACCAGAGGCTTTGTGTACACATGAATCCTCAGGTACCATTATGACACAGTGCTTTCTTGATGATCTTCCTCCTGCTCTCGCAAGAACCTCACTAATGGCTTCAGAAACTTTGGAATCTCCCCCTCCAATCTCTACTCCATTAGCAGCCCTCGCCGCCGCTTCTTCGACCTGATGGCAACACATCGCCATCTTATACGCCTTCTTCAGGGAATTAGACGACTCCTCCTTGGAATCGGATTTGGTCGTCATAATCCGATGAGCTTCCCACAGGGACAACTCTGTCCATTCTTCCTTGCAATCGAGCAAAACCGCCAGTTCTCGAAGAGCCGAGAACTTGATCTCCGATACCTTGAACCCCTTGGCCTCCTTGACGTACTCTCCAAGCTTCTTCTTTCCGCAGCTCTCACAGCTGTAGTCCGGATGAAGCGGACTCGACGCATCGATGGATACTCTGCAATCAGAAACCTTCATTCCCTTTTCACAAATAACCACATTTACTTGCACTTCCTTCTCTGGTGCACCTTTTTCCCTTGGAACCAAACGAATTCTATCCCATTGGACCACTCTCTTATCATTATCTCTTCCATTTTCTAATCCATTATCTGCTCTTTCTACAGTAACCGTAGTATTACTTGTACTTATTACTCGATAAGGACCCTCGAAATGAGACATCATCTTCTTAATATCTCCACTCTTTGGTTCTACCCTCACATAAACTCGATCTCCCTTCCTTGGAACAATACTCATATTGTTCTTATATTTCTCATCATACACTTTTTTCATATTCTTTCTTTCATTATCCAGTTTAGTAACCACCACAGCTCTAGCCTTCTCCATCATCCAACACATCCTTCTCTTATAGTCATCCACATCGACATCCACTGTATATGCAGGATTCGACTGCGGCAACTGACTGTTGGGCAACTTCTCATCTCGGAAATACATAAGGAACGATGGTGTTTCACCAGTCGCTCCATGAGGACACGAATTATAGGCGAACACTGCATAAGGCAGCGCCTCTTCCCATTCATCATCCCGCATCTTTATTCTCCTCACAATCTCAACAATAGTGCGATTGAAGCGCTCCGTCAAACCATTAGCCCTGCTATGATACGGTAGCGTAAGTTTCCTCTCTATTTGAAACCTTCTCGCAATCTCTGCCATTATCTGATTGACCAACTCCGATCCATTATCAGACACCAGTGTCCTTGGAACTCGGCCTCCTTCGCACACCCATCTCGAAATGAATACATCAGCAACTGTTTCCGCTCTCTTATCTCTCACCGCGTATGCTCCTGCAAACTTGGTAAAATGATCGATTATCGAAATGATGTACTTCGCACCATTCTTTCCTCTACCCATCTCTATAAGATCTATTCCAACTACATCCATCGCCTCATTAGCTATCAATGGTTGCAAGGGTGGAATCATTTTCCTCTGTGGATTTGCAAGCAGACTGTCGTGCCTGCAATTGCCCCTTGGGAAGATCCCTCAACTCTCCCCATTCCTCCCTTCATTCCCCCATCATTCCCCCCTCACCTTTTCTCATCTTAGCTCGTCATTGTATGAGTCATAGCCCCGCCCTTAGGGAGGATCCACTGCTGTTCCTCCTCCCCTAAGAACTTGTACTATATAATGATAGATTCAACCATTATCGAGAGAGTTGCTGACACGATGATAAATGATGTGTGCATAGTTGTGTCAGTCTTCGCTGCATAGTATCTGGGACATCTCTCCCCGAGGGGATCTACAACACCGATCGTCTCCGGCCCGGGATACTCTTTACCAAGGCGAGTCCAGCTTCTTCCGTCGACCAACGGAAGATCCCCCGATTCTGTCCAAGGTTAAGTCAGCAGGTACTCACCGTACGCAGATAGATTCAGTAGAGCCAGTGGGAACATTCTCACATTGTCACCAAATAGGAATCAGCCCTCTAGCCAAGATAGTCATTATACCGTATACTTGAGAATATCGTCCCATGGGAAACTCGCTCCTAGGATCGTCGCGAGCATGGGCTAGGTAGGGCACTAATATATTCATCAGATTCCACCCACGACGGCTCACAATCAAGATGGAGGTCCCTTTTGGGGTAACTGCGCACCTCTACGGACGAATCGGGGACTGGTCATCGCCGATTCAGAGAATAGAAGGTACGAAGTTATTTCATAAGCTTATAAGAGCCAAGATCAGAAGAGACAGAGCCAAAAACGCTCAGTTTCATTTGTAGAATCGTTAGATCGGTGTGTTCATATCGTTCGGCTTTGTCTTCAATCTATCCCTTATTTTGTATAATAAGCCAAGAACCTTTTGAACACATTGATAACACTCTAATTGAACGTAGGGATAGCGGGTAAATGTGTCACCACCCTTTCACTTTCAATTAGAGGGGTCAACGAGCCCACTCCTCGCTAGAGGCGATGTAGAGAACAGAGAGATGTATCCATAGAAATATTGAACAAGGGATCCATAGCCATATTTTGATCAGGAGAGAAGGCATAATGTGAGAAGAATAGGAAATAGATCAATCAACGAATTTAAAGAGAAAGAGAATCAAAAGAAGCAATTGAGGAACTACGAATACCTTTAACCTCAGATTTTCCGGGTAAGTTATAGTGAACCATAAGTTCTAGGCATTTGACGCATATTGAGAACAGCGGCGATCCGGATAGTTCGTAGCATTTCTCTGTTCAAAACATTGCTAAACTAAGCGAGGAGACGATTCACAACACTTTTCACGTAATGACAAAACTGCACAGAATTAATAAGGCACCCCAGGCACACGGGAAGGATCCCCAAATAGTATTAAGAATTAGAATCAATGAAGAAGAAAACAAGCGCAGATAATAAATAAATAGAGCGAGTTAGGTGTTGAGGACGTACGGCTTCAGCACCACAGTTTATGTCATTACTAATATTATTCCTGAGTGAAAAGTGTCTGATCTTTTCAATTAACCTCACCAATGCACACAATTGAGCACAAAAAGCCTGTTCCGCATAAGAATGAGGCCATTATGGCGATAGAGTCGCGAACAGGAAGCGGACATGCACTTTCTTTTCTAGGTTACAGCATGACTAACAAGCACCAGCCGATACGATTTTGCACTAAGGGACACACTAGCACCATTGCACCTCTCGGACATTACTCTGACTCTTGATGAGTCAGGGCGGCTTCTCGACTTCTTCGGTTGATATGATAACTGAAGAAGGACAGATGAAGTTGGCGACCCACCAATGAACGGCTGAAAGGATGCCACCACAGATTGAATGATCGGCTGAAATATTCCAATGAACGGCTGAAAGGATGCCACCACAGATTGAATGATCGGCTGAAATATGCCAATGAACGGCTGAAAGGATGCCACCACAGATTGAATGATCGGCTGAAATATGCCAAGACGGCTGAAAGGATGCCACCATGAAAGATCGAAGTGAAGTACGAACCCATGATTGATTACCATTGTCACTTTATCATTCGTCACCACATTGCTTATAATCGGAAATAAAGAGAAGTAAATAAAAGGAATTGTATTCACCCTGATTGCATAAGAAGGAAGAGAGATGGCATTCCGTCAGAAGAATGGAAATAGGGAATCAGCCTGGTGACCAAATCGACGAGTGAGTTTCATGTCTACCAGTAGTATCTGGTATGTAGCATATTTCCGCGCGAAATTCAAATTTGAATTTTAACCAGTTTTTTTCAATCCCAATCCATTAAGAGAGGGAACTCTCTCTCTTCTTTACCCTCAAAGATGGCAGCAAATGATAGTACTGAGAAAATGAAAACAGTCTCACCAGAGATCAGAGATCCAGATAAGATCTTATGAAATTTTCGGGGTTAACTTTTCATTGATATTTTGCGCAAATCTGCGCAAAACCTTAACATTTATCAAGATTTTCGTAATTTCCGGGAAATTCGTTTTGCTTTATTGTCAATTTTATATGTTATTGTCTTGTAGAATCAGCAATGGCGCATCCTTCAAAATACTCCATAAAGCTCAAAAAATTCACTTGACACAGCCTATTATCATGCTTTTGAAATGCTCAGCAAATGAGATGAGCTGATTAGCGAGCTATCGATTGTTTGATACAGAGGCATGAGGAAGGAAGGGGAGAGGAGGACACTTGATCTACCGCCTCCTTCCGGTCTCTTTCTTTCTCTACTCCTCGAACGTGATAACGAACGAAAATATTCTCATGATATCAATCAAATGTGAAAAAATTGTGTGCGAAGGAAGAGACTGTGGCTCATATTCCCATTCCTTTACACTTGAAGTATGATACCAAATCACTGAACTGAAAAAATGAAGAGATGAAGGAGATAATTCCTAAAAATGTTATGAAAGATCCAATGATGACATATCCAGGTAATAATAGATTGAAAAAAATGGTCAACTTCTATTCATTTAATATAGTATACTATCAATCGAGGAGGTGTGTCATTCATCTATGGATCTATCGCTATGGTTCAATCAATCATCTAAAGAGATACCTGATTATGACCACACACTTCAAAAAAAATGAAAATGTTCCTGAAAAAAATGTACGATTCTTATTCTGAATAAGACTGAACGGCTTAAATTGGGGTAATTTTAAGAGAATTTTTTTCTCATTTTCATATAGTTTCACAGCTCGATAACGATGAGGCAGGGAAAATTCAAAAAACATAATTCCTTTGTTCGCCTTTTTCTGTAGAGGAAAACATGATCGAAATTATGTGATACTCGCTATGAATGTCCGATGTCGGTGATAGAATGTGAGAATCTCAGTCTTTTTTTTTTCAAAATCAAATCAGAATTTATTTATCGGGGAATGGGAAAGGTCTCTGATACTTTGAACCATTGAAATGTAGCAGAAACAGGGCAGTTGGGGATTTTTTTTGACTCGCTTTCTTCGTAGGATTCATTCCTTTTCGTTTATGACACCACATTATGAGATGATGAATGGTGAAACTATAATGAAATCATCGAATTCATTCGTTGGTCTAAGCCAATTTTCCAGCCTATAGAAATAGGTTATCAAACATGTTCTACCATATGTACAAAATAAGAGGTTCTAAGAACTGTTTAGAGTCAAAAAATGTCTCTTCAACACAAATGCATACATAGAATTATCATAACATCAAACAATGGAACTGGGGATATTAATAATCAATGATAATGTAACATCGTTTTTTTAGTTAATAATCCCTATGGAAATTTATGAATAATTTTTCACAGAAGTTATGAGGACATTTTATCAAAACTGTGAAGAGTTCCCAGGATTATGAAAAAATAAAGTACGAATTGTTCAGCGTTAAGCCTACAGGATTGTAGAATCAACTAGCATTTCTTTATGAAAAAAACAATTTTTGAAGAACTCGAATAAAATCTGTCATTTTAATTTGTAGTTTCATTTCATTTCAACACATTTATCAAGAGTAGGCTCTAATGTGCATGGCAGGCCATTCATGACTTCTTGCTTGTCTCAGAAAAGTGAGTCCGACTGTTCACATGAAGAGATCTTTCCACCTTGCGTTAGGTCGTCCTCGTCTGCGCTTGGGACCTCGTGGAGTCCATTCTATCATAGCTCTACTCCACTTCAAGTCATAATCATTAGCAACTTTGTGCACCCAGAGCCACTTTCTTTTCAATGAGACACGAACAACATCCTCTACCTTTATGAGTCCGCGCAACCTTTCGTTCGATAAATGATCTAAGACAGTGCAATCTACCATCCATCGCTCCATGCGTCTTTGTACCACCGATAATCTTTCCTTTTGTGCTTCCGTTAGTGCCCATGTTTCACACCCATATAGAAATGCAGGAAGAATGCACCCGTTGAAAAGCCGCAGCTTATGGACCATTGGAATGAACCATTGGAAATTTGTAGTATAACATGTAATCTTATTTATTGTTTTTTAACTATAGTTTTTTCTTATCGTAAAATGGCAACGTTCGTTATCATTATCTATCTTCTTTCTCTTTATTAATTGGCATAGTATATCGTAGCATGAGATTAGGGTTGGCAAGTGAAGGGAATCACGACAAATGAAGGACTGATTTTCCTATATTCACTACGAGCTGCGCTACCCCTTCATGAAGAGCGGAAAACCCTATCATTTCTTCCCTCAAAGACTTCATGAAGGGGAGTCCGGTGCGTTATTCTCTTCATAAAGAATGAGTCCGATTCGAGCTCCTTTGTGAGATGAAATGAAGAGTGCGTTTCGATTCCTCACCTGCCAACCCTACTCGAGATGTTCTTAAAAAAATGGAAAAAAGTGCTGATTGTTCATGACAGCCGTTGGTGTAGTAGACGATCAATGTCCGAACAATGCCAAAAAATTGATATGAAATTAACACTTAATTAGAGACTCATAGGTACAATGATTACGATAATCCATATCACTTGCTATACAGCTTGATAATTCCTTAAAAAAGACCACGTGAAAAAATATTTTAAAAAATGTATTTTTTTCAAAATTTATGCTGTACCTCAATGAGAACCACCAACATACAGACTAAGGTTTTTTTCATGAGAAATCAGTTGCTGTAATTAAAACAGTGGACTATACACACATATATCTACCCACATCGCTAGTTCGTACACAACCTTGGAATTATGAGCTAAAAGGGAACGTAAAATTTGTCACGTTTCAAAAAATAAACCAGATTATTCATTTTTTCATTGAACAACTCGTACGACTGATCCGTCTTTGATGGAATTTCAAAATCAAGCGATCGCGCGAACACAAATACTCGTTCTCGGCCGTTTTTTCATCTCATTCGAGCGCGCGCGCGAGTACTTGCGCGGTCGATGAATCGAGGATTGATTTAAGCTGAATGTAAGTTTCAACCTTCATTATGTTTCATCGCGAAATTAAAAAAAAGATTCCCTTCAAAAGTTCCGAAAATGAAATACCGTCCGCTATTTATTTCATCCTTGAAACATAACTCGACATTCACTTGAATCGTACGTCAAATCACCAACTCTCGTTCACTTTGTGTGAAATGTTCATGAGTACTCGCGAAGAAAACGAGTACTCGAATGGTTCGGAAAACGTTTTCAAAATTCGACGAGTACTCGTTTGATTTCGGAATTCTAGTCTTCAATGAAGAGCGAGAATGAGCGGAAGGGAACTGACATCTTTATTATTGCTTATTCTCTTCAGTACGATAAAAAAATACAACCCGATTCGTAGGGGCTTCGTGAACGAAAATGAAAGTTTTCAGTGACATGAAGATTCATCAATTATCCGATACCCGAGTTTTCGAGATCTATGAGTGAGCAATGAGAATAATCGTCATCACTCATGTCGTGTGAACGTCTTAAAAAGGATCCTAATGGAAATCACACGTTCATCATCAATTCATGTTCTACCAAAAAATAATTCTTCATGGAGGTTGTCTAATCTATACAAAGCGCTTCAAGGAGTCCATGCTAAAATGAATTATTACAGGAAATGTAGAAGACTTTATGAATACGATGATTAAAGAAGGAGAGACACGCTGGTTCGATTATCATAAGCGAGCGGAGCGTACCAATTTGAATATCTCTTCACTATCCTTCTCTCCCTCGCTCGTTGTCTGGTTAATTTTGGCAAGCAGGCAATATGACATATCTCAATTAAAACAAAAAAATTGAACACAAGGGCATTTTCCAAAGTGTGATAGGGTGCTCGTGCCACATCCTCTGACATTGAGAACTCAGTCAGTCTGATATTCGTACCACTTCCTTTAATCTCTATTATATCGACAGAAGATCTAATTCAACAATTGTGTAGTTATAATAATATAAATACTTATTTTAGTTAGAATTTGCGTACGACTTTTTTCAAGCCCATGAGATATGTTTCATCATTCCAATGGGAAGGAGAGGAGGGAACAGAACTAGATTTAGAAAAAAAGTGAACGGTATGGAAGAAATAGGGAACGATGAACCTAAATGCATGACTGAAAAGTATGTTCAGGTATTGTGTACCCTTAGATTAAATAGATATAGGAGAAGTAACATTAAAGTTTGGGGTGACTAGGCAATCAACGAATTTGTATTTTTTTGTAATACCTATTGGCATATCTATGATTTCCTATATTCTAGGCATATTCTACTGAGGGAGATCACTGGAATTCGGGACTGGAATGAGGAGGCTCTCAGATGCAAAACAAAGTGGGCTTTGAAGATTCGAGAAATGCAAACCAATAACTGGACGCGTGCGACTACTGTGTGGACGCCCTACAATCGTAAACGCCCGCAAGGTCATCCAGCTACTCGATGGCGCGACGATCTGAGGAGAATCATCGGACCCCACTGGTGGTCTGCAGAATATGAAGAGTTTATGCCCATCCTCACCTGAGCATTATTGCCTGATGTGATAAATAATTGAATTGAATATCTATGATTAATGAAGGAGAGACACGATCTGTATCTTGTCTCCGATTCGAGATTGAGTGAAGTACTCTTTTTGACCATTTTTTTTTATCGGTAGGATATAACAACGGATTTGAACAGATGATTCGGCTGTTAGGAATGATTTACCATGCATCCCTTAGTCTCTTGCATCAATTGTGCTCCCTTTTGCTCACTCATTTAGTCAGAGATTAACACACCTCATTTTTTTTTGTTTTTTGTTATATTTTCATTCGACTGAAACAATCGAGAATTTTTTTTTTCTAAAACAAATACGCAAAAATCACTCTTACTTTAAAGAAGGGGTGGCACGAATATCTGGCTAGCTGAGTTCTCGATGTCCGACGATGTGGCATGATTACCCCATAACGCTTTCGAAACTCCCATATTTTCAATTTTCGTCTAAACCAAGATATATTTGATTGGCTGATTGCCAAGTCACCCTGAAGCGCAGGCAACGAGCTAGAGAGCATGAAAAATGAGGAGAGCGCTCTCCCTCACTTCGCATATCGGCGCGGTTCGTATCTCTCCTTCTTTAACTACTCAAGACAGAACTATCCTGTCTTCTCAGAGGAACTACTCTCTGATCGCTCTTAAAACAGTGGTGTTGCTCGTTCTCCATGACAGATACAGATCATCTGCCATCATTCCGATACTCTCCTAATTTTCACCCAAATTTTCATTTCACGTACTATTGTCATTTTCATTGCACTTACTTACTGTGTAGTATGTACTATTTCGAGGAAGAACGATCAATGATTCAGGTTAATTCCTAAGGCTATGTAACAAAACAGTTTGTAGTCTATTGATGAATCTCCAATCCTAGCCTTACAAGACTAGACAGAACGTTCATGAATCTCATTGGAATACTCATCATTTCATCTTTGACAATGAAAAAATAATGTCAATTAAAGTATAGTCGTAAATTTACATGTATGCGTTTACTAATGGGAAGAGCATAGTCGAGATTGGACTAGCTGATAGTTGCGTAATGATGTTTTCTACTGAGAAGCGTATGTAGTTTAAGGGATCCAATGTGTCTCTCCGACATAACCAGTGAGAGAACCCGCAAACGAGGAGAGCGATGCATTTGCCCCATTCCCTCGCTATTGTTCTTACAGAGAAAACACAACACTTCTTTGTGTGAACAAGCTGGGAACTGTATATGCGATTCGTATAAATTCAAGCGCCCGCGTAACTAGTTGTAAAATATTGAGCACCTCCCTCAGAATAAATTCTTCGCACGGGTGGTCGATATGTATTTTAAATATTAGATTACTGTTTCTTTGCCACTCTTCTTATCTATCTCACCAATCAACAGCTTCACCCCATCCGCTCAAGATTCCTTGTAAATATTCCATGTTTCAAGTCTTTTTTTTCTTCAGGAGTCGATTGCAATGGAGAGATTCTTTAAATTCACCGAAGATCATCGATGCGGAATATGTTCCATGGATTTCATCGAGGCAACGAATTTCTCCATGGCCATTGGTCGAAGAAAGGGATGTGATGAGCATCTATATTGCCTCACCTGCATCCAGCGAGCTAACAAGGGAAAGGTACGTTCATTTTTTCTCATCATTTGTTCTCAATCCGATTCACTCGAATTTGAGAATGGTCTGTAATATTACCATTTTTTAGGAGAAGGCCATATGCACAGTATGCACTCAACCCATTGAAGAGATGGAAATTTTCATAGGATTCAAAGAATTTTCAATGTTTGTTAATTTACATCAATTTTAAATTAAATTAAAGTTTCAGGAAGAAAGTCGCAAAAGACCGTCGTATATTTGAAGACCTCCACTCCGGTCACATCTCCAGTTACACGAACAAAGAACAGTATGATAGAGGACTCAATGTGTACATGGTTAGGCTTCAAATATATATTTTTTTTATTTACTTAAGAGTATGTACGGTCTACATATTAGAAATTAGCGACCGTCGAACGATTGATGAAATGGCTGTTCAAATCATCAGCCGATTTGTTCAATCATCTTTCCTTTTTTGACGATTGATGCTCTCGTTCTCACGTCGTCTATCGCTTATTTTTTACACTCTCTTAGTGCTGTCCTAATAGAGTATGAGTGAGAGACCGCAGAATGAGAATTTGATGAGGTGATTGCCTCAATCGCCTTTTCAATCGCCTCATTCCTTCATTTGATTGATGATTCAGTTGATTGACTGTCTAGTCGATTTATGAATGATGCGATTGAAAACTCGTCTCTCGTCAATCGGCTAAGGAACAAACGGTTTTCTATTAGAAATTTTTCTCGTCGTTTAATTTGCAATGCCAAACTTTTCAGATGAAGTGGGTTCGAAAAGACTTCTACTCACGATGGGAATATGATTTCGAAGAAATCTCCTTCAAGGAGTCTCAGGCGAGATGCAGACAGAACAACACAAGGTTGAGAAGGGGGAGATTGCCGTCAAGCTCATCGAGATGCGCGAGGACGAGGGCAGTCCTCAATACAAAAAATTGTTCGCAGAATATGAAAAACTAAAAAGAACTGAAGCAGAATGGGAGCTCAAGCACAAAAACTTCAAAGGAGAGAGAGAAGAAATGAATATTCATTACGGATACGCTATGGAGGCAGTTAAAGCGACGGAAGGAATCGAATCCCTCATGTAAAGCCTTCAGAAAGAGATACTGTTCATTATATTTTGATCGATTCACAAGGATCACCCTTATACAATTGTAAAGTACGGAGATAAAAAATGAATGAATGTACTTATTCTCGTCGCTGACAAGTAACACATGGAAAAAGGAAAATGATATGGAGCAAATAGAAATAATGAGATTATGGTATCTTAGTCATTAAGATTTGATCATTTTCATTTACATGATCAACCTCAACAAATTTACAACGTGGAGCAACTTTTTTTTGAGAACTTTCCGGGACACACAAAACGAGATGTACTTTATTTTTTGCACCCATTTATTTGTAGTATTCTTGCTGAGCGACACAGCACTTCTTTATGTGAACAAACTGTGAAAACATTCTAAACAATTCACGACATCTTGATGACTTCGTGCCATTTTATCACATAAGATTATGAGATTAATGAGTAGTCAGAAGATTGATAGGCATTTCTGGGAGGGTATTGTGTTAATATTTCTTCCTGCTGAGGAGAAGGCATGTGCATTCTATTATGCAATCATACGAATATCTTATTGCAGATTATTGTAGGTCTTCATTAAAAAATTTTTTTTTAAATGAATGTTTTTGATTGCTTCATCCGAAGGGTACTTCTTGAATGAGACATGCCTTCTTGTAACACAGATGAATAATAAGGATGAAAAATTGTATTTGTAACTCTACAATTTCATCTCTCGAAACGAGTTAATTGGTCCCGGCGTGAGTAGACATGTAAATTATGGGAGGCCAGCATCGAGCCCTCTTTCATCTTATGCCCAATTCGCGCCGGAACGGAGAGGATGACTCATTCGAAAGAAGGAGAGAGAGGGTAGGAAGAGACAAATAAAGATTTTTTTTGGCTAAGTGTCGATTTACATTGGAGGCTGGCATTTGAAGGGGGAGATTTGGAGAGCGGAGGCCGATTTCGTTCTGGATTGTGAGAGGAGCAATTCCGAAATTTGATGCAAATAATTTCCATCATCTCTCTGCTCTCTAGGCCAAGAAATAGTCGGAGAGTACATAGAATTATAAGAGTTCGCATTCTGAATCTGCAAGGTCAGCGCAGGACAGTTTTGATGTTGTGCTAAAAAAATAAGAAGGAAACGAAAGAGGGCGAGGGACAAGGAGGAATAGTGAGACGTCAGACAGTCAGAGAAAACGAGTGAGTGGACCAAAAGGAGAGAGCAAAATGATGGAACGGGCAGTGAAATTAAGGCACCAAAGGACATCATGATTCGAGACAAACGACTGATGAGCGCAGATTGTGGAAAGGAAGTGCAAGTATTTTTTTCATGAGACTTGCGAGATAAGAAGGCAATCGTTTTTTTTTCCTCAAATATATGAAGTATGGTTAAAAATTCAGAAGCTGTATTATCACTATCTCATGCTCGTAAAGTTGACACGGACGATGATCATTCGAATTTATTGATAATCTTAGATGATGCTTTGCAAATATTCTAAATACACTTGTACACAGTGTCATTAGAGTCTTTACAAGTGCGCGTGAGAGTATTGGTGTAAGATCTTTGGTGTTTGAAGGATAACTATAGAAAAAAAGATGGAAGTAAATTCATTTTATGAATCGAGCCAATTGTAACGGATCACGACTCCCTTTTTCACGACGAGGCCTGCCGGCCTGCGGTACAAAAGTGGACAAAAAAGGGAGTCGTGATCCGTTACAATTGGCTCGATTCATAAAATGAATTTACTTCCATCTTTTTTCTATAGTTATCCTTCAAACACCAAAGATCTTACACCAATACTCTCACGCGCACTTGTAAAGACTCTAATGACACTGTGTACAAGTGTATTTAGAATATTTGCAAAGCATCATTTAAGGTTATCAATAAATTCGAATGATCATCGTCCGTGTCAACTTTACGAGCATGAGATAGTGATAATACAGCTTCTGAATTTTTAACCATACTTCATATATTTGAGGAAAAAAAAACGATTGCCTTCTTATCTCGCAAGTCTCATGAAAAAAATACTTGCACTTCCTTTCCACAATCTGCGCTCATCAGTCGTTTGTCTCGAATCATGATGTCCTTTGGTGCCTTAATTTCACTGCCCGTTCCATCATTTTGCTCTCTCCTTTTGGTCCACTCACTCGTTTTCTCTGACTGTCTGACGTCTCACTATTCCTCCTTGTCCCTCGCCCTCTTTCGTTTCCCTCTTATTTTTTTAGCACAACATCAAAACTGTCCTGCGCTGACCTTGCAGATTCAGAATGCGAACTCTTATAATTCTATGTACTCTCCGACTATTTCTTGGCCTAGAGAGCAGAGAGATGATGGAAATTATTTGCATCAAATTTCGGAATTGCTCCTCTCACAATCCAGAACGAAATCGACCTCCGCTCTCCAAATCTCCCCCTTCAAATGCCAGCCTCCAATGTAAATCGACACTTAGCCAAAAAAAATCTTTATTTGTCTCTTCCTACCCTCTCTCTCCTTCTTTCGAATGAGTCATCCTCTCCGTTCCGGCGCGAATTGGGCATAAGATGAAAGAGGGCTCGATGCTGGCCTCCCATAATTTACATGTCTACTCACGCCGGGACCAATTAACTCGTTTCGAGAGATGAAATTGTAGAGTTACAAATACAATTTTTCATCCTTATTATTCATCTGTGTTACAAGAAGGCATGTCTCATTCAAGAAGTACCCTTCGGATGAAGCAATCAAAAACATTCATTTAAAAAAAAATTTTTTTAATGAAGACCTACAATAATCTGCAATAAGATATTCGTATGATTGCATAATAGAATGCACATGCCTTCTCCTCAGCAGGAAGAAATATTAACACAATACCCTCCCAGAAATGCCTATCAATCTTCTGACTACTCATTAATCTCATAATCTTATGTGATAAAATGGCACGAAGTCATCAAGATGTCGTGAATTGTTTAGAATGTTTTCACAGTTTGTTCACATAAAGAAGTGCTGTGTCGCTCAGCAAGAATACTACAAATAAATGGGTGCAAAAAATAAAGTACATCTCGTTTTGTGTGTCCCGGAAAGTTCTCAAAAAAAAGTTGCTCCACGTTGTAAATTTGTTGAGGTTGATCATGTAAATGAAAATGATCAAATCTTAATGACTAAGATACCATAATCTCATTATTTCTATTTGCTCCATATCATTTTCCTTTTTCCATGTGTTACTTGTCAGCGACGAGAATAAGTACATTCATTCATTTTTTTATCTCCGTACTTTACAATTGTATAAGGGTGATCCTTGTGAATCGATCAAAATATAATGAACAGTATCTCTTTCTGAAGGCTTTACATGAGGGATTCGATTCCTTCCGTCGCTTTAACTGCCTCCATAGCGTATCCGTAATGAATATTCATTTCTTCTCTCTCTCCTTTGAAGTTTTTGTGCTTGAGCTCCCATTCTGCTTCAGTTCTTTTTAGTTTTTCATATTCTGCGAACAATTTTTTGTATTGAGGACTGCCCTCGTCCTCGCGCATCTCGATGAGCTTGACGGCAATCTCCCCCTTCTCAACCTTTGTGTTGTTCTGTCTGCATCTCGCCTGAGACTCCTTGAAGGAGATTTCTTCGAAATCATATTCCCATCGTGAGTAGAAGTCTTTTCGAACCCACTTCATCTGAAAAGTTTGGCATTGCAAATTAAACGACGAGAAAAATTTCTAATAGAAAACCGTTTGTTCCTTAGCCGATTGACGAGAGACGAGTTTTCAATCGCATCATTCATAAATCGACTAGACAGTCAATCAACTGAATCATCAATCAAATGAAGGAATGAGGCGATTGAAAAGGCGATTGAGGCAATCACCTCATCAAATTCTCATTCTGCGGTCTCTCACTCATACTCTATTAGGACAGCACTAAGAGAGTGTAAAAAATAAGCGATAGACGACGTGAGAACGAGAGCATCAATCGTCAAAAAAGGAAAGATGATTGAACAAATCGGCTGATGATTTGAACAGCCATTTCATCAATCGTTCGACGGTCGCTAATTTCTAATATGTAGACCGTACATACTCTTAAGTAAATAAAAAAAATATATATTTGAAGCCTAACCATGTACACATTGAGTCCTCTATCATACTGTTCTTTGTTCGTGTAACTGGAGATGTGACCGGAGTGGAGGTCTTCAAATATACGACGGTCTTTTGCGACTTTCTTCCTGAAACTTTAATTTAATTTAAAATTGATGTAAATTAACAAACATTGAAAATTCTTTGAATCCTATGAAAATTTCCATCTCTTCAATGGGTTGAGTGCATACTGTGCATATGGCCTTCTCCTAAAAAATGGTAATATTACAGACCATTCTCAAATTCGAGTGAATCGGATTGAGAACAAATGATGAGAAAAAATGAACGTACCTTTCCCTTGTTAGCTCGCTGGATGCAGGTGAGGCAATATAGATGCTCATCACATCCCTTTCTTCGACCAATGGCCATGGAGAAATTCGTTGCCTCGATGAAATCCATGGAACATATTCCGCATCGATGATCTTCGGTGAATTTAAAGAATCTCTCCATTGCAATCGACTCCTGAAGAAAAAAAAGACTTGAAACATGGAATATTTACAAGGAATCTTGAGCGGATGGGGTGAAGCTGTTGATTGGTGAGATAGATAAGAAGAGTGGCAAAGAAACAGTAATCTAATATTTAAAATACATATCGACCACCCGTGCGAAGAATTTATTCTGAGGGAGGTGCTCAATATTTTACAACTAGTTACGCGGGCGCTTGAATTTATACGAATCGCATATACAGTTCCCAGCTTGTTCACACAAAGAAGTGTTGTGTTTTCTCTGTAAGAACAATAGCGAGGGAATGGGGCAAATGCATCGCTCTCCTCGTTTGCGGGTTCTCTCACTGGTTATGTCGGAGAGACACATTGGATCCCTTAAACTACATACGCTTCTCAGTAGAAAACATCATTACGCAACTATCAGCTAGTCCAATCTCGACTATGCTCTTCCCATTAGTAAACGCATACATGTAAATTTACGACTATACTTTAATTGACATTATTTTTTCATTGTCAAAGATGAAATGATGAGTATTCCAATGAGATTCATGAACGTTCTGTCTAGTCTTGTAAGGCTAGGATTGGAGATTCATCAATAGACTACAAACTGTTTTGTTACATAGCCTTAGGAATTAACCTGAATCATTGATCGTTCTTCCTCGAAATAGTACATACTACACAGTAAGTAAGTGCAATGAAAATGACAATAGTACGTGAAATGAAAATTTGGGTGAAAATTAGGAGAGTATCGGAATGATGGCAGATGATCTGTATCTGTCATGGAGAACGAGCAACACCACTGTTTTAAGAGCGATCAGAGAGTAGTTCCTCTGAGAAGACAGGATAGTTCTGTCTTGAGTAGTTTAAGAAGGAGAGATACGAACCGCGCCGATATGCGAAGTGAGGGAGAGCGCTCTCCTCATTTTTCATGCTCTCTAGCTCGTTGCCTGCGCTTCAGGGTGACTTGGCAATCAGCCAATCAAATATATCTTGGTTTAGACGAAAATTGAAAATATGGGAGTTTCGAAAGCGTTATGGGGTAATCATGCCACATCGTCGGACATCGAGAACTCAGCTAGCCAGATATTCGTGCCACCCCTTCTTTAAAGTAAGAGTGATTTTTGCGTATTTGTTTTAGAAAAAAAAAATTCTCGATTGTTTCAGTCGAATGAAAATATAACAAAAAACAAAAAAAATGAGGTGTGTTAATCTCTGACTAAATGAGTGAGCAAAAGGGAGCACAATTGATGCAAGAGACTAAGGGATGCATGGTAAATCATTCCTAACAGCCGAATCATCTGTTCAAATCCGTTGTTATATCCTACCGATAAAAAAAAATGGTCAAAAAGAGTACTTCACTCAATCTCGAATCGGAGACAAGATACAGATCGTGTCTCTCCTTCATTAATCATAGATATTCAATTCAATTATTTATCACATCAGGCAATAATGCTCAGGTGAGGATGGGCATAAACTCTTCATATTCTGCAGACCACCAGTGGGGTCCGATGATTCTCCTCAGATCGTCGCGCCATCGAGTAGCTGGATGACCTTGCGGGCGTTTACGATTGTAGGGCGTCCACACAGTAGTCGCACGCGTCCAGTTATTGGTTTGCATTTCTCGAATCTTCAAAGCCCACTTTGTTTTGCATCTGAGAGCCTCCTCATTCCAGTCCCGAATTCCAGTGATCTCCCTCAGTAGAATATGCCTAGAATATAGGAAATCATAGATATGCCAATAGGTATTACAAAAAAATACAAATTCGTTGATTGCCTAGTCACCCCAAACTTTAATGTTACTTCTCCTATATCTATTTAATCTAAGGGTACACAATACCTGAACATACTTTTCAGTCATGCATTTAGGTTCATCGTTCCCTATTTCTTCCATACCGTTCACTTTTTTTCTAAATCTAGTTCTGTTCCCTCCTCTCCTTCCCATTGGAATGATGAAACATATCTCATGGGCTTGAAAAAAGTCGTACGCAAATTCTAACTAAAATAAGTATTTATATTATTATAACTACACAATTGTTGAATTAGATCTTCTGTCGATATAATAGAGATTAAAGGAAGTGGTACGAATATCAGACTGACTGAGTTCTCAATGTCAGAGGATGTGGCACGAGCACCCTATCACACTTTGGAAAATGCCCTTGTGTTCAATTTTTTTGTTTTAATTGAGATATGTCATATTGCCTGCTTGCCAAAATTAACCAGACAACGAGCGAGGGAGAGAAGGATAGTGAAGAGATATTCAAATTGGTACGCTCCGCTCGCTTATGATAATCGAACCAGCGTGTCTCTCCTTCTTTAATCATCGTATTCATAAAGTCTTCTACATTTCCTGTAATAATTCATTTTAGCATGGACTCCTTGAAGCGCTTTGTATAGATTAGACAACCTCCATGAAGAATTATTTTTTGGTAGAACATGAATTGATGATGAACGTGTGATTTCCATTAGGATCCTTTTTAAGACGTTCACACGACATGAGTGATGACGATTATTCTCATTGCTCACTCATAGATCTCGAAAACTCGGGTATCGGATAATTGATGAATCTTCATGTCACTGAAAACTTTCATTTTCGTTCACGAAGCCCCTACGAATCGGGTTGTATTTTTTTATCGTACTGAATCGAATAAGCAATAATAAAGATGTCAGTTCCCTTCCGCTCATTCTCGCTCTTCATTGAAGACTAGAATTCCGAAATCAAACGAGTACTCGTCGAATTTTGAAAACGTTTTCCGAACCATTCGAGTACTCGTTTTCTTCGCGAGTACTCATGAACATTTCACACAAAGTGAACGAGAGTTGGTGATTTGACGTACGATTCAAGTGAATGTCGAGTTATGTTTCAAGGATGAAATAAATAGCGGACGGTATTTCATTTTCGGAACTTTTGAAGGGAATCTTTTTTTTAATTTCGCGATGAAACATAATGAAGGTTGAAACTTACATTCAGCTTAAATCAATCCTCGATTCATCGACCGCGCAAGTACTCGCGCGCGCGCTCGAATGAGATGAAAAAACGGCCGAGAACGAGTATTTGTGTTCGCGCGATCGCTTGATTTTGAAATTCCATCAAAGACGGATCAGTCGTACGAGTTGTTCAATGAAAAAATGAATAATCTGGTTTATTTTTTGAAACGTGACAAATTTTACGTTCCCTTTTAGCTCATAATTCCAAGGTTGTGTACGAACTAGCGATGTGGGTAGATATATGTGTGTATAGTCCACTGTTTTAATTACAGCAACTGATTTCTCATGAAAAAAACCTTAGTCTGTATGTTGGTGGTTCTCATTGAGGTACAGCATAAATTTTGAAAAAAATACATTTTTTAAAATATTTTTTCACGTGGTCTTTTTAAGGAATTATCAAGCTGTATAGCAAGTGATATGGATTATCGTAATCATTGTACCTATGAGTCTCTAATTAAGTGTTAATTTCATATCAATTTTTTGGCATTGTTCGGACATTGATCGTCTACTACACCAACGGCTGTCATGAACAATCAGCACTTTTTTCCATTTTTTTAAGAACATCTCGAGTAGGGTTGGCAGGTGAGGAATCGAAACGCACTCTTCATGAAAGTGGCTCTGGGTGCAACGGGTGCAAATTTGTAGTATAACATGTAATCTTATTTATTGTTTTTTAACTATAGTTTTTTCTTATCGTAAAATGGCAACGTTCGTTATCATTATCTATCTTCTTTCTCTTTATTAATTGGCATAGTATATCGTAGCATGAGATTAGGGTTGGCAAGTGAAGGGAATCACGACAAATGAAGGACTGATTTTCCTATATTCACTACGAGCTGCGCTACCCCTTCATGAAGAGCGGAAAACCCTATCATTTCTTCCCTCAAAGACTTCATGAAGGGGAGTCCGGTGCGTTATTCTCTTCATAAAGAATGAGTCCGATTCGAGCTCCTTTGTGAGATGAAATGAAGAGTGCGTTTCGATTCCTCACCTGCCAACCCTACTCGAGATGTTCTTAAAAAAATGGAAAAAAGTGCTGATTGTTCATGACAGCCGTTGGTGTAGTAGACGATCAATGTCCGAACAATGCCAAAAAATTGATATGAAATTAACACTTAATTAGAGACTCATAGGTACAATGATTACGATAATCCATATCACTTGCTATACAGCTTGATAATTCCTTAAAAAAGACCACGTGAAAAAATATTTTAAAAAATGTATTTTTTTCAAAATTTATGCTGTACCTCAATGAGAACCACCAACATACAGACTAAGGTTTTTTTCATGAGAAATCAGTTGCTGTAATTAAAACAGTGGACTATACACACATATATCTACCCACATCGCTAGTTCGTACACAACCTTGGAATTATGAGCTAAAAGGGAACGTAAAATTTGTCACGTTTCAAAAAATAAACCAGATTATTCATTTTTTCATTGAACAACTCGTACGACTGATCCGTCTTTGATGGAATTTCAAAATCAAGCGATCGCGCGAACACAAATACTCGTTCTCGGCCGTTTTTTCATCTCATTCGAGCGCGCGCGCGAGTACTTGCGCGGTCGATGAATCGAGGATTGATTTAAGCTGAATGTAAGTTTCAACCTTCATTATGTTTCATCGCGAAATTAAAAAAAGATTCCCTTCAAAAGTTCCGAAAATGAAATACCGTCCGCTATTTATTTCATCCTTGAAACATAACTCGACATTCACTTGAATCGTACGTCAAATCACCAACTCTCGTTCACTTTGTGTGAAATGTTCATGAGTACTCGCGAAGAAAACGAGTACTCGAATGGTTCGGAAAACGTTTTCAAAATTCGACGAGTACTCGTTTGATTTCGGAATTCTAGTCTTCAATGAAGAGCGAGAATGAGCGGAAGGGAACTGACATCTTTATTATTGCTTATTCGATTCAGTACGATAAAAAAATACAACCCGATTCGTAGGGGCTTCGTGAACGAAAATGAAAGTTTTCAGTGACATGAAGATTCATCAATTATCCGATACCCGAGTTTTCGAGATCTATGAGTGAGCAATGAGAATAATCGTCATCACTCATGTCGTGTGAACGTCTTAAAAAGGATCCTAATGGAAATCACACGTTCATCATCAATTCATGTTCTACCAAAAAATAATTCTTCATGGAGGTTGTCTAATCTATACAAAGCGCTTCAAGGAGTCCATGCTAAAATGAATTATTACAGGAAATGTAGAAGACTTTATGAATACGATGATTAAAGAAGGAGAGACACGCTGGTTCGATTATCATAAGCGAGCGGAGCGTACCAATTTGAATATCTCTTCACTATCCTTCTCTCCCTCGCTCGTTGTCTGGTTAATTTTGGCAAGCAGGCAATATGACATATCTCAATTAAAACAAAAAAATTGAACACAAGGGCATTTTCCAAAGTGTGATAGGGTGCTCGTGCCACATCCTCTGACATTGAGAACTCAGTCAGTCTGATATTCGTACCACTTCCTTTAATCTCTATTATATCGACAGAAGATCTAATTCAACAATTGTGTAGTTATAATAATATAAATACTTATTTTAGTTAGAATTTGCGTACGACTTTTTTCAAGCCCATGAGATATGTTTCATCATTCCAATGGGAAGGAGAGGAGGGAACAGAACTAGATTTAGAAAAAAAGTGAACGGTATGGAAGAAATAGGGAACGATGAACCTAAATGCATGACTGAAAAGTATGTTCAGGTATTGTGTACCCTTAGATTAAATAGATATAGGAGAAGTAACATTAAAGTTTGGGGTGACTAGGCAATCAACGAATTTGTATTTTTTTGTAATACCTATTGGCATATCTATGATTTCCTATATTCTAGGCATATTCTACGCCTGCCATGCACATTAGAGCCTACTCTTGATAAATGTGTTGAAATGAAATGAAACTACAAATCAAAATGACAGATTTTATTCGAGTTCTTCAAAAATTGTTTTTTTCATAAAGAAATGCTAGTTGATTCTACAATCCTGTAGGCTTAACGCTGAACAATTCGTACTTTATTTTTTCATAATCCTGGGAACTCTTCACAGTTTTGATAAAATGTCCTCATAACTTCTGTGAAAAATTATTCATAAATTTCCATAGGGATTATTAACTAAAAAAACGATGTTACATTATCATTGATTATTAATATCCCCAGTTCCATTGTTTGATGTTATGATAATTCTATGTATGCATTTGTGTTGAAGAGACATTTTTTGACTCTAAACAGTTCTTAGAACCTCTTATTTTGTACATATGGTAGAACATGTTTGATAACCTATTTCTATAGGCTGGAAAATTGGCTTAGACCAACGAATGAATTCGATGATTTCATTATAGTTTCACTATTCATCATCTCATAATGTGGTGTCATAAACGAAAAGGAATGAATCCTACGAAGAAAGCGAGTCAAAAAAAATCCCCAACTGCCCTGTTTCTGCTACATTTCAATGGTTCAAAGTATCAGAGACCTTTCCCATTCCCCGATAAATAAATTCTGATTTGATTTTGAAAAAAAAAAGACTGAGATTCTCACATTCTATCACCGACATCGGACATTCATAGCGAGTATCACATAATTTCGATCATGTTTTCCTCTACAGAAAAAGGCGAACAAAGGAATTATGTTTTTTTGAATTTTCCCTGCCTCATCGTTATCGAGCTGTGAAACTATATGAAAATGAGAAAAAATTCTCTTAAAATTACCCCAATTTAAGCCGTTCAGTCTTATTCAGAATAAGAATCGTACATTTTTTTCAGGAACATTTTCATTTTTTTTGAAGTGTGTGGTCATAATCAGGTATCTCTTTAGATGATTGATTGAACCATAGCGATAGATCCATAGATGAATGACACACCTCCTCGATTGATAGTATACTATATTAAATGAATAGAAGTTGACCATTTTTTTCAATCTATTATTACCTGGATATGTCATCATTGGATCTTTCATAACATTTTTAGGAATTATCTCCTTCATCTCTTCATTTTTTCAGTTCAGTGATTTGGTATCATACTTCAAGTGTAAAGGAATGGGAATATGAGCCACAGTCTCTTCCTTCGCACACAATTTTTTCACATTTGATTGATATCATGAGAATATTTCGTTCGTTATCACGTTCGAGGAGTAGAGAAAGAAAGAGACCGGAAGGAGGCGGTAGATCAAGTGTCCTCCTCTCCCCTTCCTTCCTCATGCCTCTGTATCAAACAATCGATAGCTCGCTAATCTGGCTCGATTCATTGGCTCTTTTGAAGCCGTCTCCTGCCGCCGCCTCACCGTCACCGTCGCTGCTGCTGCTGTCTTCCGCCACCTACCGTCGCTGCTTCGTCGCTGCTGCTGCCTTCTTCTGTCGTCATCGCCGCTGCTACTGCCGTCGACACCGTCAACTTCATCGCCGCTGCTACACGACGACAACATCCTTCTACACAACACACACAATCATCCTTCGTGAACCAGCTTTCCCCACTCTCCTCGATCCCCATACTATCACGTATCTCTCGTAGACAACATCCTTACTTACCCGACAACATACTTCCTGACCCGCTTTCCCCACTCTCCTCGATCCCCATACTATCACGTATCTCTCGTAGACAACATCCTTACTTACCCGACAACATCCTTCCTGACCCGCTTTCCTCACTATCTCGTATTTCTCTCCCACTGATGCCAACCTCAGGGCCAATCCCATGGAGGGGAACCATCCTACCAAACCCCCTAACTCTACCCAACCATCAATCAATAGAGTAGATCACACACATAAAGACGATCATACGAATTGCAGTCACAACCCACTCTTAATGCCTACCCTAATACATAGCCGGGGGCGGCTACTCGGCGAAGGAGGGGGATGTCGTGCCTGCAATTGCCCCTTGGGAAGATCCCTCAACTCTCCCCATTCCTCCCTTCATTCCCCCCATCATTCCCCCCTCACCTTTTCTCATCTTAGCTCGTCATTGTATGAGTCATAGCCCCGCCCTTAGGGAGGATCCACTGCTGTTCCTCCTCCCCTAAGAACTTGTACTATATAATGATAGATTCAACCATTATCGAGAGAGTTGCTGACACGATGATAAATGATGTGTGCATAGTTGTGTCAGTCTTCGCTGCATAGTATCTGGGACATCTCTCCCCGAGGGGATCTACAACACCGATCGTCTCCGGCCCGGGATACTCTTTACCAAGGCGAGTCCAGCTTCTTCCGTCGACCAACGGAAGATCCCCCGATTCTGTCCAAGGTTAAGTCAGCAGGTACTCACCGTACGCAGATAGATTCAGTAGAGCCAGTGGGAACATTCTCACATTGTCACCAAATAGGAATCAGCCCTCTAGCCAAGATAGTCATTATACCGTATACTTGAGAATATCGTCCCATGGGAAACTCGCTCCTAGGATCGTCGCGAGCATGGGCTAGGTAGGGCACTAATATATTCATCAGATTCCACCCACGACGGCTCACAATCAAGAAGACATCTTCTGCACTTCTTGAGGACAGATTGGATGTCTTTCCACATGGATCCCCAGAAAACTTCATTCGACAGTTTCTGCATCAATTTCCGTGCACCAACATGACCAGACAAAGGTGAGCCATGTATTTCCTCTATGAATCTCTCCCTTCTGCCTTCAGGCACATACAACTTCTTCTCATGATCCAATCCAAGAAGATACAGTATTCCATTATGGATAACCCAGTCAGCTAGACTCGTTCTCATTGTACATCCAGGAACTACGATTTCTTCAGAAATATCTCTCTTCCCCATTTCAACTTCCTTCAATTTCTCTATCATGGATGCCACCCAGTCATCTTTCTTCTGGTCTGTTATCCACTGATTTCTATTCTCGAGATCATCAACTTCCTCCTGATTCTTTCTTCTCTTCTCTTCCTCTAATCGCACAGCCTCAGTCTTACTACGAGTTACTGCATTAACGACAACTCCAACATTATCGCCGTATCCATTATTTTCTCCAGGCAGCTCTTGCCTCGCATTTCTACTCAGAGCATCTGCCACCACATTCATCTTTCCCTTGATGTGTTCAATTTCCAGGTTGTACTCTTGCAACTCCGTAGCCCATCTGAGTAACCTCGAAGCTACATGCTTCCTTTTCAACAAAGTCACAAGCGGTTGGTGATCCGTACGGATTATTGTCCTTGTACCGAGAGCCATGTATCGCCATCTGATTACAGACTCGTACACTGCGAGCGCCTCCGTATCCACTACGGAAAGTCCTCTCTCAGATTCCCTCAGTGTTCTGGAGTAGAAAGCCAATGTTCTTTCCACACCATCCTTGCCCTTCTGACTCATCACTGCACCAATGCCAGTCCCACTTGCATCAGTCGTTAAGATAAATGGCCTTGTACCATCCATAGCACCAGAATAATCGGGCTGCTGCAACACTGGCGCAGACGAGATTTTCTCTTTCAGATACTCGAATGCTTTATTAGCATCCTCTGTCCATAATAACTTCCTTCCAGCAGTAACAACTAATCTCATGAGTGGCTGGAACTCGAACCATTACAGAGCCATCATTAACTCCTTCAATCACATCTTCTCTATCGGTAAGCAACACTTTTGGTCCTTCACCTCGTCCACCTCCAACTAATACAACTCCCAACTGTCCTGGACCAATGTACGTTGTTCTGAGCATAATCGCATTGTCCGGTTGACTTAGAGCGTTTTAACGTGTGGTCGTCGGTGTGTGAGGAGAGGGGACGGTGCGAGTAGATGGAACGTTCTTTATCGACGTAAAATGGGCCTTCTCCACAATGAGAAACAACCGCCACGGACTCCTAGCAACAACTCCTCAAAAGAACAACACGAAAAATTGGCGAAAAAGAAACTACCGTAATACGTACAGGTCAAACCTGAATCAGGCCAATCGTGGCGAGAGCCTAACAAATCAAATAGATGCGGAAATTCAAATGATACCGTAATCCTAGGATTGAGTCAACATTATAATTAACGAACAAAATAAATATTATTTAATTGTGCTAATAATTAAATAATTAATTGTGATTGCAATTCTTCTTTAATAGAATTTCTTCCTCTTATATCCTCCATCCTTAACATCCTCCTCCTCTCTGCTCGAACGTCCTCGTTCGAATCCTCTCTTCAGATTGTTGTTCACTCTCTCGTTCTGCTTCGGGCACTTGCGGGCAATGTGTCCCATTTTACCACATCCATTGCAAATGCGAGTATCGACTGGATTGGGATGGAAAGTTTTCACTTTCTGGATCATCTTCTCATCCTTCTCTCGTCTCTTGGACACGATCTCTTCCTCCTCTCCATCGAAACCCTTATCAGTCAAGTGTCTCTTCGCCTCTTGAGGATTCCAGGGCATTCCTTTTGTCCATGCCTCCACTGCGAATTCCCAGTGATCTCTTCTCATCCAAGGATGGCACTTCTCCAGTGCGACCACAGGAGTACCATCCGAGACAGCACCATCACTGACGATCACCCTTATCCATCCTGTCTTTGTTCTCTCAGTTGACCATTCCATGAGGAAAGGAATGTAGTTGGAATCGGTCTCAACAGAGCACGGCTCCATCACCACCACAACATTCCAACAATTGGATTCGGTCAGGTCAACAATGGTCTTCTTCAGTTTGTGGCTCTCCCCCACATCCATCCTTCTCGGCCAATGAATCAACAGCTTCTTAATCGGCCTCTTAGACTCCTTCTTGTCCAGTTCTCTGAGTGTTTCTCCCCACACGGAAGGCATCTTCTCAATCCACTTCCATCTTGCGGTATCACCTCCAATAGAAGAAAGCTCCACACCATTGGAAAAAATGATGACACCATAGCCAATCGACTCTTCCACGTCTTCTCCCAATCCTTTACGGTAGGCTCGTTCATAACGGGGATTGATATCACGAATTGTGAATCTCCAATCCACCGCAGATCCAGAAAGAATCCTCAGTGCATGTTGGCAGGTGTTACTGACTGTCTCTTCAATCGTCCGATCAGTCATGTTATCCTCCTCCTCCAATCCATTCTCCGAAATCAGCCTCATTGCTCGAACAGGAGTGAGATTGGGAAGCTTCTCAATCAGAGTACGGAGTACAGCGTACTGCTTCAACGATGGAAATGTGAAGGATCCGAATCCAGCAGGACATCCATTCCAAATCTCCTTCAACTCTCTTGGGCTCTGTGCGCAACGATCACACTCGAAGTCCCAATGGAGTGGCGAATTCTTGTCGACCACTCGACTGCAATTAGACACATCATCAACTGTCATTTTAGCAACGTTTCCTTCTATCTTGGGCACTCTCCTCAATCTATCCAATTGAACCACTTTCTCTTTCCCATCTTCAATTCCCACTATTGTAGCTGTGGTATTCGATCTACTGATTACCCGATAAGGTCCTTCCCACTTTATTCTCAACTTGGGATTCTTCTCCTCAATTCGTTCCTTATAGGCATACACTCTATCTCCCACCACCGGTTCATTCATCTTATTATTCTTCATCCTCTTATCATAATTGAACTTCATTTTCTCCCTTTCACCTTTCAATCTCTCATTTACCTCCTCCTGGGCTTTTCTCATTAGCAGCATCATTCTGGATTTATAATCATCCATATCAGTCACGTATTTCTCATTCACTTTCCATGGTTCGCCCCCTGGCAACACTTCGTCCCTTCCATGAAACAGAAATGATGGACTTTCTCCCGTTGCACTATGAGGTACGGTATTGTAACAATAAAGTGCATATGGAAGAGCATCTTCCCATTCATCTGTTCTTCCCACAAGTCTTCTCAATGTCTCATTGATCGTACGATTCAATCTCTCGACGCCTCCATTAGCGCGAGAATGGTACGGTAGCGTACACTTCCTCTCAATCTTCCACATCTTATTGATCTCTTCGAATACCTCATTAACAAACTCTCCTCCGTTATCACTCAACAATGCCTTTGGTACCCTTCCTCCCACCAGAATCCATCTATTCATGAACTCTCTTGCTACCGTAGCAGCCTTCTTATCCTTGAGTGGATATGCACCGGCATAACGCGTGAAAAGATCGATAACTGTCAAGATGTATCGATTCCCTTGTCTTCCTCTTCCCATATCAATCAGATCAACTGCTACTAACTCCAAAGGAGCTCTCGCTTCTTTCGGTTGTAACTCAGGAATGAAACGTTTTCTCGCTTTAGTCCTTAGGCATAAATCACATTCTCTCAATACGTTGGAAATGTCCTTCTCCATAGCTCCCCAGACATACTCTTTCTGTAGAATCTGACTCATTTTCTTTCCTCCTGCATGCCCCACGAGAACGCTTTCATGCATTTCTTTGATCAACTTCTTTCTCTCACTCAAAGGTACATACAATCTTCTATCGTGATCTCTATCGAGTACGTACAATACACCTTGATATATCTCCAGATCCGCCATTGTGTACTTTCGGTTGGAATCTGGCATTCTGAACATGTCAGAACCATCTCCTTTTCCATCACCTACTTCATTCTTTCTCTTGATCATTTCCTGTACCCAATCATCATTTGATTGCAAATTTCTCCATTTCAGAATATTTTCTCTTGATTCCCTCTCTACCTCCTCATTATTCTCTTTCTGTCTTTCCTCACTCAATCTCAATCTAGTGATTGCATTGATGACAATATCCTCACCAATTGTCACTGGCTCTTTCGATTCATCATTTGCCGTGTCAACTGGATACCTCGACAATGAATCAGCGACTACATTGTCTCTTCCCTTGACATGAATAATCTCGAGATTATACGGTAGCATCTCAGCTGCCCATCTTAGAATCCTTGGACACACATTCTGTCTCTTGAACATACTACACAATGGAGCATGATCGGTTCTCACTAGTACTTTCGTACCGAATATCAGATACTTCCACTTCCTCACTGCTTCGAAGATAGCAAGTGCTTCGAGATCAATGATGGAATAATGTCTTTCAGGTCCTCTCAACGACCGAGAATAGAAAGCAACTGGCTTTTCTATCCCACTTTCACTAGCCTGATGCAATACACCTCCAATCCCATGGCCACTCGCGTCAGTAGTAATCAGGAATGGTTTCGTTCCTTTCACTGCAGAATCACAATCAGGCTGAGCCAATACAGGTGCCTCTGTGATTGCTCTCTTCAATTCATTGAATGCTTTCTCTTCATTCAATCCCCATTTCCATTCTACTTCCTTCTTAGTCATTTCGTGCAATGGTTCAGCTATCTTGGCGAATCCCTTTACGAATCTTCTGTAATAACTGGCCAATCCAACAAACGATCGAACTTCAGTACTGTTCTTGGGACGGGATAGTCTCTTACTGCATTGACTTTCCTTTCCTCCATACTCACTCCCTTATCCGATACATAATGACCCAAGTATTCAACTTTCTTCATCATGAATTTGCACTTGTTCGGATTCACTTTCACTCCTCTCCCAATCATTCTCTTCAGTACCCATTGTAGGACCTTCACATGATCTTCCACTGTCTCAGTGGCAACGAGAACATCATCAATATAGCAGAATACTTTTCGATTCTTTCCCTCTTTCTCAATCTCTTCTTTCAACATCTCCATCATTGAACGTTGGAAGTGACATGGAGATACGTTTAGTCCGAATGGTAACACTTGGAATTCAAAATGCTCTCCCAATATACTGAACGCAGTCAGTTCTCTCGATCCCTCAGCCAATCCTACTTGCCAGAATCCCGACTGAAGATCAATGGTAGAAAAGTACTTCTTTCCACTCAAGCTCTGAATCGTGCTCTCCAGATGGGGCAACGGTTGAGCATCCAATCGAATCATCTGATTCACCTTTCGATAATCGATGCACAGTCGCAATGATCCATCCTTCTTCTTTACCACTACTATCGGAGAGCTCCAGGGGCTTTGTGACTTCTTCACTACACCCTGTCTCATCATTCTATCCACTAAAGCTCTCAGCTTTTCTCGAATGGCAAATGGAATCGGCCTCGGCTTCTGCCTGATTGGCTTTCCCTCACTCACATCCACTGTGCATTCATAATTAGATAATCGACCAATATCCTCTTCCCCTTTGGCGAATACTTCCAAACATCCTTTCAACACATTTTCCAATGAATCTTCCAATTCCATCTCTCTATTCTGCACCAATTTCTCTCTGATTTCCTTCCACACTGCATCTGCCTTGGTCTTATTAGGAATCACACCTTGATCCTTTTGCAGTGCATGCACTACTTCGACTGCACCATCCACTACTCTCCACTTTCCCACTGATTGATGCTTCGTGAAAATCAGTTCACTCTGTGTATCATTGAATACCGGAATGTTCACAATTCGCTCATTCACAGCAATCCCTTCAACTAATTGATCACTTGATGACTCCAGCATCACAGTATCTTTATCACTTCCAGTCGCCCATACTGCTCCGAGTTGGCCTGGTTCAATAGTGCAATTTCTCAGAACAATTGCCTCATTGCATTTCGATTGTTCCTCCTCCTCTCTGAAATCAACCTCTCGTAATTCAATTCCAATATCCTCTAGTCCCTTACCTCCAATGATCACTTTTCCTAAATCATTGTTCACCACAAAGAAACCGACTGAAGTTTTCTTTCCCACTTCCAGATCAACTTCCAATATCGTTCTTCCGATAATGTGCATAATACCGTTGGAAGCATCCTTGATAACCGGTCTCGCACCTTGATCTACCAATGCACTCTTAATGCCATTCACTACATTGGCCGAAATAATCGAGACATCTGCTCCCGTATCGAGCAATACTTCGACTGGAACACCATTCAGTTTTCCCTTCACCAGTTCCCTCCTTTTGATGAAAAAGAATTCCTCCTCATCATTACTCATTGATCTCGCATGATCCTCATCATGAAGCACCTGAGTGTTCATTTCCATTTCCTTGGTTAGAACATTCGATTCAATTGCATTGACTCCTTTTATGCACTTATTTCCACCAAGCGGGACCGTATTAGCACCGGTGGCAACACTGCTTGTGACCTTGGCAATATTGCCCGTGACATTAGACACATTTGCCGATCCATTGGTATTCGATCTCGCATTATTATACCCATTAGAATAGCCATTACTCTGCATATTCTTCCATCCTTTTCCATTATTATTGATTCCTCCTCTACTGGGACCTTGATATCCTCCTCTATTGGGACCTGAATATCCTCCTCGGTTACCACCATTGGTACCATAATGACCACTACCACCACTAGATCCTCCTCCATTTCCATTCCTGCGACCACACTGATTCTCCTTATGACCGTATTCATCACAGCGGAAACACTTCACTCCAAAATTACCACCCTTACTGTATCCCTTAGACTCTCTTTCAGTCCTTCTGAGATACTCCAATTCAACAAGGGCAGATTTCATCCTTGAATAGGAAGCTCCCTCTCCAAATAGAGTCAGCAATCGCACATGTTCAGTGTGTTTGCCCTCGTACAAAATAGTCAACTGCCTCTTTCTCGCAGTTTCCTTCTTCGCCTCATCACCCTTGTGCAATTTAGACGTCCACTCCTCTAATTCTTCACACACCCTTCCTACAGATTTACCATCCACCTTCTGATGTCGCAACATCTTCTCTACTTCCAACTCTTCAAAAGGAGTTTCATTGGAAAGTCGTGATCTCAACCACTTCAGGACGCTCTTGATTCCTTTCGCCTTTTCCTCATCAGGAACTGATCTGAGTGCATCCCTTGCTGCACCGCTCAGATTATCTTTGAGAAGGGACATTGCCACTGTATTCTCCATCCCACCGTATCTGATCGTAAATCCAGTCTCAAAATCATCCCAATCCTCCTTTCTGCCTGAATATCTATTCATCCTGGGAAGACTATTCGCTAATAATCCAATCGATTTACCCATCACTATTCCACCACCATTACTTAATCCACCACCATTCCCGTAAGAAAATCCTGATCTCACACCACTCTGATACTGATCAACTATCGGGCCAACAATATCACCTGCACCAGTATTACCGTACTCTTGAGTTTGGTAATTGCCGAATTGCTCACCCATGGTTGCGGTCATGGAGGAATGATGTTCTCTCATCGATGGAAAAGCCGACGAATCTCGTTGAGGATGCGAATGCTCGCCACTTCCTGGCATCGACCTCATCTTCTGCAACATGTCATTACACATTCTGAGATTCTGCAGTTCTCTCTGAGACTCAGATAATCCATGTTCATTCTGACCTGTATTTCTCTCATCAATCTTCACCATTTCAGCAATCTGTAGATCAATACGCTCCTTGAGCCTTCCATTCTCACTTGCCAACTCGAGATTCTTCGCCTCCAATTCATTTATTCTTGACAGGAGCTCTTCCCTGGTATCACCATCCAGTTGGAAAGCATGGAACTGCGCAGTGATATCCTGGAATTCAGCATTTAGTGCTTTCCACTTATCAACCATTCTCTCTTCCTCTTCCACATTCATTGCTCCTTTCAATTCATCCAATTGCTCTCTCATTTTCTGCCATCCCTGACGCTCAATCATGACATTCTCTCTCTCAGTATTCACCTTACGTAGCAATTCGGGTATGTTTTTCACTCCCTCTATTTCCTCCATTGCTTTCATCATCTCTCTGAAATTCAATTTCTCACGATTTTCAGTCATTGCTCCCTCAACTTCTTCAAGTGAATTCAACTCTAATCTGGACAAGAAATCTCTCTCTCTTCCCTTATTCACATCACTTTCCAGAGCCTCATTCACAACCAGCAAGATGCTCTCCCATGATTTATCTGCACCGATTTTGGCATTCTTGAAATAATCGCTAACTTCTGTCACATGACCCTTCACAACACCCATTCCTTTCACTTTCTCTCTGCATCCTTTGTATGCCTTGGTGATTTCATCATATTCCTCTTTCAGTCTGTCTTTCAAATCAAGTGCCTTCTTTCTCTCTTTCTCAGCATTTGCTCTTGTCTGAAGCCCACTTACTCCGGGCGGTTGCTGATTGTGAGTAGAAGACTCTTCCCCTTTCGGTTGCGTAGTCTCGTCAACCATATCGACATCCTTAGGTAGTAGATCCATATCCTCTGGAAAGTACTTATAATCTCTTTCTTCCCTCGATTATCCCCTCTGGCAGGTCAACAACAAGCACGCGCGATCACGTAAACAACTCGCGAACACGTCAACAAGAGGCGATTCCTCTCTATCTCTGGCGTCTCTCCTTTCTCCACAGTCTCTCGCTCACTGCCTCGACACCTCTTCCCTTCTCCGCACCAACCGACGATCACTTTCGTCACACTTACGTGCAACAATCACACACTCCCGATCGTTTTCAGGCTATCCAGCACGAATTCCTCGCACTTTCAAACCTTACTCGCAACACGGAGAGAACTTTTCACCGAAATTGCTCGAAAACAACGAGCAAAGTCGATTACTCAGCACTCAGAGTGCTCTTCGCTTTAGCTCCCCGACCGGCACAACCGGAAGGATCCACGCTTGGTTACGATCGTACCAACTCAGAGAGGACACAATCCAATCTGAGTAACTCACCTTACAAGAGGTCGTTCTTCCAACTGCAGCTCAGCCCCCACGTTTAACGTGTGGTCGTCGGTGTGTGAGGAGAGGGACGGTGCGAGTAGATGGAACGTTCTTTATCGACGTAAAATGGGCCTTCTCCACAATGAGAAACAACCGCCACGGACTCCTAGCAACAACTCCTCAAAAGAACAACACGAAAAATTGGCGAAAAAGAAACTACCGTAATACGTACAGGTCAAACCTGAATCAGGCCAATCGTGGCGAGAGCCTAACAAATCAAATAGATGCGGAAATTCAAATGATACCGTAATCCTAGGATTGAGTCAACATTATAATTAACGAACAAAATAAATATTATTTAATTGTGCTAATAATTAAATAATTAATTGTGATTGCAATTCTTCTTTAATAGAATTTCTTCCTCTTATATCCTCCATCCTTAACAAGAGATACTTCAGGCTTTGCCTCTTCTTTCATGCGTAGTGCAAGACCCATTGCATCTAGCGCACCATTTCCCAAAAGGATATTAGCTACATCAGCTTCTGACACGACAAATCCCACTTTACACTCATTTCCAATCTCCATCTTCACATCAAGTAAGACTGTACCGAGAGTCTTTACTGAATTTCTTTGAGCATCCTGGATATTCCATTTAATACCGGGCTCAATCTTCACTCCATTCATCTTATCGACAGTTCTCTTATCGATCAGATTCACATCCGCTCCTGTGTCCAAACAAGCTTCTACTTGTAGACCGCCGATCAATCCACTCACAAGTTGTGATCTCTTGACGAAGAACGGATCGTCTGCCTCGCTGTCCTTCTGTTCCTCTTCCCACACAACTTCCTCAGCTAGATGAGTCTTCTCCGACACCTTCTCTGGTTCTTCAACTGCATCACACATTTGATGAGATTTGATGAGTAGATGAGTATGACATTTGATGAGATGAGCATTTGATCACCCCATCCCATCTTTTTTCGGATCGCCCTCGGCCCCACGAGCCTTTCGCGAGGGACGATGCCAACTCGGTCCGCGACTGTGAATGTTTTATCTTACAATGTAGTCCACTAGCCCAAACGTAATTCAGTCCTCACGAGCGTTTTGCAAGCGTAGGCACATGACTGGGATAAAACTAAACACATAGCCCGGCGTTGCGAAGCGCTCGCAGAAGACTATCACAACCCGGCGTTGCGAAGCGCTCGCAGAAGACTATCACAACCCGGCGTTGCGCACACGCTGGCGAGCGTAGCGAGCCTCATTGCAGCCGCAGGCTGCTTGCCACCCGCAGGGTTTAGCCGGGCGTAGCCCGGCTAGTTTTGATTATTTAATTATTTAATAATTGGGGAAAACGAGGGGAAATGTGTCATTATTCACAGAAATATTGGAGGGAAGGGCGGTTCCCTCTACAAATAGGCATAGTTGGCCACGGTTGGGTCAAAATTTGAACACAATGTCCGTGAAAATATGCCCCGCAAAGTGTCTTATATTTTTTCATATCATAAAATGCATAAAATATCTCGAAATGGCGACGTGGAAATCATAGCACATCGATTTTTATGAAAATTGGCAAAATCGTCATACTTTTCGTCATAACTTGAACCAATATTGATGAAAATGCTTGTAAATCGAAATTTTTACATAACTTTTTATGCTCTTTCGAATGAGCTATCACATGATAGGGATATCTGAATTTTATTTTTCGAAAGATCAAAGATCAAAGATCAAAATTTTTATGATCAAAGTCCAAAAATTGTAATTACCGTTTCTAGGATCATCTTGGTGAAGTTTGAGCTCCGGGCGATGATTTTGAAATTTTTGTACACTCCCACCTGCGTTCTTACAGAGAACGCGTTTTAAATTAATGTCATTGTCGCCGTTTTAAACGGTCGAAACAATGGCAGGCGATTGAGGGATCTGTGTCCTTCATGACACTGATCGACCGGCTCTTAATTAAAAGAGTAACGACCTGACGACCTCACGCCACCTTTCGAATTAGCAGACATATGTTTTCCGGATATTTGAATATATCGTACCGAATTAAAATTCCGCTACGAGTCACAAAATGTTTGAAAATGTTTGAAACATTTTGTGACAAAAATGAGACTCGCACCAAACACAATTTCCTTGCTTATTTTTACGACTAGTCGATAGAGAATTTTTTTCTCTATCGGGTTATGTCATTAAAAATTAATAATATTTGACGAAATTCGAGAAATCGATAAAAGTGTTATTTTGTTGTGTGAGATTACGGTAGTTGCGTGTATACGTGCATGTTTCATTTCAAATTTTAGGCCACTTTTCCTTTTTATCGATATTCTCTCCGTTTTTGCTCTGTATGTTTGTTTGTTTCGATTGTTTTTATATATTTTATGTTTCAATAGGTGCAGGATTTCCGGCAGCACAAGTTACGCGATGAATTATTCGATTTCAGCCAGTCACGACGTGAGATGGCCCAAGTACATCCGCATCCAGAGACAGACGGCCGTCCTTCTCAAGCGTCTGAAGATCCCTCCCCCGGTCTCTGCTCTTGACAAGCAGTCTGGTGCGTAATTTATATTTTTGGTTGTGAAAATGTCATAATAACTTGTTTCTGGAGGAAATTTATTTGTTTTCAGCCAGCCAGGCTTTCAAGCTGATCAACAAGTACAGCTGAGTCCGCCGAGGCCAAGAAGGCTCGCCTCCAGGCCCGTGCCGAGGCTCGCGCCGCTGGAAAGAAGGAGGAGGTCACCAAGAGACCCGTCATGGTCCGTTTCTGAAGCCAGAACGTGACCAGAGCCATCGAGACCCGCAAGGTAACCATTTTTGTTATTTAATGAAGCAATATTATTTGATTTCTGATAATTTCGCTAAGTGCGTTTGCTAATTCGTATTTACTTCAGGTCCAGCTGGTCCTCATCGCCCACGATGTTGACCCCTGGAGGTGTATGAGATAGGATATTCAGGTTTATTAGATTACACGGCTGTTGTTGAAGAAGAAAGAAGATATATTTAAATATAAGAAGATCCCTCATTTCCTTCCCAATCCCCTCTCATTCCCTCCCAATCCCCCTTTTGCATCCCACTAATCCAATCACCGACCCCTATATAAGTCCCGCGCCCCTTCACCAAATCGGTGTTGGTTGATGGATAAACTGTGATATGTGACCTGTTCGAGGGTTTTCGCAGTGCATCCGGAGATCGATACCCCAAGCCGGGGAAACCTAGCTTGTACATGGGGGCCGAACCAAGCCGAAACCGTGGACTGAGAGCCCGGATATCTGTAACCAAAACCGTGGACGTAGAGCCCGGATTACTGTACAAAAACCGTGGACGGAGAACCCGGATTACTGTAACTGTGGTGCCTGGTCAAGTGTGACAGGACCTCAGGGTACTGTAGATCTGTGGACAGATCGGTAATACTGGTTGCGGAAATTCTCTCTGTCTGATGTACTCAGTGGATACTGTAAGGGTACTTCGAAACCGTTGGAGGTTCGAACCCTGCCCTGATTACGGTAAAAGATTGCCGATCGAGGATTGAGAAGGAAACTGTAGTCAAGTGCGTATCGAAACCATCGGAGGTTCGTGCCTTGATTACGGTAGAGGTGCGCCTATCGATCAATGAATCAAAGAATATTACCGTAAGCCATACCGGAGCCGAGAGAGGTTAGGGTGGCCAGGTAAAGAATAGTACCGTAAGCCGTACCGGAGCCCAGAGAGGTTATAGGGTGGCCAGGTAAAGAATAGTACCGTAAGCCGTACCGGAGCCCAGTGAGGTTAGGTGGCCAGGTCAAAGAATAGTACCGTAAGCCGTACCGGAGCCCAGTGAGGTTAGGTGGCCAGGTCAGAGTATACTGTATCGTATTACAGGAACAAGGACACTGTATACGGATACAAAGCTGCAAGGAAATCGAATATTTGAGATAGAAAGTTCGATAGTACTGTAAACGTGAGAGGTGAAAGTACTGTAGTATGTGTGATCTAATAGAGAGAGTAGAAAAGTACTGGAGACCCAACCAAAGAGGTGGTACTGTATGAATAGTGTGACCAAAAGTATAGTGGATCCAAGAGAGATCGAGAAAGCACTATAGGCACACGTGAGAAAAGAATTGATTATGGTAGACACGCGCGCAAAGATCAATCATGCGAAAAATGGCGGGAGTTTCTAGAATGGAAAGGAAGACTAATGAATGGTTGTCTATAAAAGTTCCCATTCAAGATGTTCGGATAAGAGCTATGCAGAAAAAATGGCAATGGGCTAAAAGAATTGCAACGCTAAGTGATGAACGATGGTCGGAGAGAATAGTACACTGGACACCATGGGACAAGAAAAGACCGATTGGGAGGCCTCGAACACGATGGCGCGATGAGATAGTCAACCAAGTGGGAATCAACTGGACGCACATAAGCAGAAGATACCCCGATGTATGGAATGCAGGAATCGTTCAACAGGCCCTAGACCTGCAGATTGAATAAAATATTGAATATTGAGACACGAAGATAAGCTTGATAAAGAAGAGATGGTTATTAATGATTGAAAAGGTGTGAAATGTGACCGTAGACCGGCACAATAGATGAAGAATCGATGAAATGAGTTGAGTGAAGAATAGAATGACGTGTGAAAGGGCAAATTCAATCTGTTTGCTTATTGTGAGGACGTGTTAAACAATAAGTGGATGCAACAAATAAGGAAGAGTCGTGAGGGCACGATCTCCCAGAGGTGGAGGATGTTTGAGATAGGATATTCAGGTTTATTAGATTACACGGCTGTTGTTGAAGAAGAAAGAAGATATATTTAAATATAAGAAGATCCCTCATTTCCTTCCCAATCCCCTCTCATTCCCTCTCAATCCCCCTTTTGCATCCCTCTAATCCAATCACCGACCCCTATATAAGCCCCGCGCCCCTTCACCAAATCGGTGTTGGTTGATGGATAAACTGTGATATGTGACCTGTTCGAGGGTTTTCGCAGTGCATCCGGAGATCGATACCCCAAGCCGGGGAAACCTAGCTTGTACAGAGGTTGTCATCTTCCTCCCCGCTCTGTGCCGTAAGCTCAAGATCCCTTACGCCATCGTAAAGGGAAAGGCCGCCCTCGGAACCGTTGCTCGCAGAAAGGTGGGTGTTTTCAATTATTGGGATCACCCTTTTTCAATATTTTTTGTTTACATATCTTGCTTTTCAGGTAAATGTACCCGAGTGGTCGGACCTCGTCAAGCTCGCCGTCACCAAGGACGATGGAGTTTGTAATCTGTTTTTGGGGATTTATCACCACTTGTTCTTTGTAATGTATTTTGTTTTGAAAAATTTATTCGAATTAACTTGCTCTTTCGCACAACAAGGGGAAATGGGAGTGAAAATGCTGTTTATCTATCATGATTCAACAATAGACGATTCAACAATCAGTCGTAGACAGGAGCACCCTTAGTCTCCACTACCTTTTGCATTTGTTTCTGCATACGCAGGATTAGGCGTCTACAGTGATCTTTTGTCATTTTGGTAGTCCACCATTCGTTAATTCCGTCCCTCAGAAGTTGCAGCGATCCGGTTTTGTTGTTAGCCTGCAGCCATTGCTTCATGTGTGCCCAGGCCATTTCCACCGGATTGAGGTCCGGGGATTCGGCCGGCCACTCCATTGTCTGAAATTGAGTTAAGTCTGGTAAGCTCTAGTGTGTTCCTTCCCTCGTGTTACCTCGATTCCTTCCATCTGCATATAGCCTCGAGTAGATTCAGAGACGTGGGCTCGTGCATTATCTTGCACGAGCACGACCTTTCCTCCGTAGGTCTTTCTGAGATTTGTCCCTTTAGATAGAATCGTCTTTCTTTCTCACCGGGCCCAGTCCAGATACACATTGTGGAGTATCGATTGATAGACGCCTCCATCAACGTTCGTTCTTGGTCGCATAATAGCGAGTGGCGTAGGTCCCTCCCAACTTATCCCTCCCCAGATCATTAACTGCAAAGAATGTATTCGTCTGTTTTTTTCACTTTATATTCATCAGTGAATCGTACTTTGGCTGGGTGTTTGTGCCTTGGCTGCACTCTTCGGGAGTTATCTCCTTTGAGGATATAGACGAATCTCCCGGTAACACAAGACTGAACCATAGACTCGTCGGTAAAACAGTGGGTTAGGAACATTGTGCCGAGATCGAGATGGAGACTGCAGAAGGTGTATCGAGGCTCTCGGTTGGCCATTCGAACCGAATGACCATATCGACGATTAGCTGTTTCAAACCCGATATCGATCCTGATCCTTCTGAGAACAGCAACGGTGATCTGCCAAAGACAAAGAAGTTCACGACGTTACGGTAAGTGATATTAGAAGCCAATACGGTATTATTGAAAAGAAGTGGTCACCTTCTCGTTGAAGATCTCATCAATCTCATCTACGATCTCCGATGCTTTCCTCTGAGTGTTCGCTAGATAGGCATTCTTGACGAATTCTTTGATGGGTAGAAACTTATCCCTTGAGATGGAAGAAGGAGTGTAGATCTTCTTGTTACCGTATCTTTTGGAGATAATGCGTCCGATTCGAGAATCCCATATATTGCTTCATATGAATGAATAAAGTAACCTTTATCCCTATCGTGAGGCATTTCTTCCTGATTTCTTCGTAACTCAGCCCCTCTTCTCTCCAGCAGACAACGTCGTCTTTCCAAGTTTTAAAAGACATCTGGGATCGAAGACAAAATAAATTAATGAACGAATACAAATGAATAATGTGCGTGAAAAAATACTTTGAACGAGAGAAGAAGACCTTGAATCTTCTGAATTAATCATTTGATGCAATTTTTTCATCATTATGAGATATTCCATGCCTTGATTCTCTCTGGATTTTCTCTTCATTTTCATTTATTTGTCTACTTTTATCGTCTTTTTATTGTACATTTTCCAGTCATGTTCTACTGCATTCTGAAGATCGGATCCGAATATTTCATCGAGGATCAGGCAAACGTCAGGGATCCGAAAGTGCCATGGGGAGAAGTCAGAGTGAAGAAAGGGCGTGACTGGCAGAAAGCAGTATACGTCAATGGAGGGCAGTTAAAGGCTATGGAAGCGGAGAAGAAGAAATATGAAAAGGGGGAATTGAAACCCAAGGATGACAAGAAGAGAAAGACATTGGTTAGAATCTTTCTCCAAAAAATGTGTAAATTGATTTTTGATATATTCAGTTTGACATCTCCTATCCTTGTGAAGAGCTTCCTCTAGACGATGACGATGATGAGGAGGTTGAAGATGATGAAGACATGGGAGAGGAGGAAGAGAAGAGGAAACGGCCAATTCGAGTAGCAACTCTTCGAGCAGTGAAGAGGGAGATGGAGGATTCTCCTCCCCCACCTCCTGCTAAGAAGGCTGCGAAAGATAGGGCTAATTCCCTTCCACCCATAAATAAAGCTCTCCCACCCTCCACCAAGCCTCGTCATCCTCCTACCGTATCCATTCCTCAGCCTACAGTATCCGTTGCAGCAGCATCATCGACATTGCAGAATCAATCGAGTGAGCAATAAAAATTTCAATGTTTTAAACGAATATCTATCTCTTTGGGCGTCAATCTCGATATGATCTACACTATGCTGTGTGAGATAAAGGCCGATGTTTCCACCCTAGTCCACCGCCAGGATCGTCTCGAGGACAAAGTGAGGGACATCTACAATGATACGGTCGGTATCCGTCATGAGGTATAACAGTGAACTTCGTGATACACATCCCACTCACCTGATTCAGAGCAAGAGTCTAGTGCAGTGCACTAAGCAGACTGCAGCTAAGACAGACGGACTATCGACTGCGGTCGATAAGCTGAGGGATCAGCTCCCTCCTCCTCCAATCGCTCCTCAGTACGGACTGTACGACGGACTTACTGAGCAGGCAGTAGCTACACTGGACTGTAGAGAGGACAGTATCCTAGTTTTCGCAGGAAAACTAGATCGTGCATTGTTCCATCGCACACCTCTCCCCCACCAGGAGAGAGATCAAGTTAAGCTGCAGTGGCTGATCGATGTAAGAATTTCAAAAACTAGTTAGAAATGGAAAAAAGTAGGCCCAACTGTATCATACCAGGTCGTTCTTCATCGTCGACGCAGTTCCATCGGAGGCGAGATCAAATACTGGAAGTCGGCCATCTGCCAGCGGATCAACTTGAATGCCAGTAGGGAGGAGCCGGAATCAATCACTGTCCATTCCCGAATGGCACCGTACACTTCTCCCGTCCATCTCTCTTCCACTAGAGTGATCGGCCACTCAGCATCTCGTTCATTCCACTCTCAGCCCACCTCATCCAACTTTAGGGCCACTCCTTCCCACTCCAATTTCATGGCCAGTTCCTCTCAGCCTAGACTTTCTATGAGACAGCAGGGAGTTACATTCAGAAATAGATATGACCCCGATTTCGATAGCGATAATTTCGTTGGATCTCGTCCCAATTAACTTGAAAATGTCAATTTCCCCTTGTTGTGCGAAAGAGCAAGTTAATTCGAATAAATTTTTCAAAACAAAATACATTACAAAGAACAAGTGGGGATAAATCCCCAAAAACAGATTACAAACTCCATCGTCCTTGGTGACGGCGAGCTTGACGAGGTCCGACCACTCGGGTACATTTACCTGAAAAGCAAGATATGTAAACAAAAAATATTGAAAAAGGGTGATCCCAATAATTGAAAACACCCACCTTTCTGCGAGCAACGGTTCCGAGGGCGGCCTTTCCCTTTACGATGGCGTAAGGGATCTTGAGCTTACGGCACAGAGCGGGGAGGAAGATGACAACCTCTGTACAAGCTAGGTTTCCCCGGCTTGGGGTATCGATCTCCGGATGCACTGCGAAAACCCTCGAACAGGTCACATATCACAGTTTATCCATCAACCAACACCGATTTGGTGAAGGGGCGCGGGACTTATATAGGGGTCGGTGATTGGATTAGTGGGATGCAAAAGGGGGATTGGGAGGGAATGAGAGGGGATTGGGAAGGAAATGAGGGATCTTCTTATATTTAAATATATCTTCTTTCTTCTTCAACAACAGCCGTGTAATCTAATAAACCTGAATATCCTATCTCATACACCTCCAGGGGTCAACATCGTGGGCGATGAGGACCAGCTGGACCTGAAGTAAATACGAATTAGCAAACGCACTTAGCGAAATTATCAGAAATCAAATAATATTGCTTCATTAAATAACAAAAATGGTTACCTTGCGGGTCTCGATGGCTCTGGTCACGTTCTGGCTTCAGAAACGGACCATGACGGGTCTCTTGGTGACCTCCTCCTTCTTTCCAGCGGCGCGAGCCTCGGCACGGGCCTGGAGGCGAGCCTTCTTGGCCTCGGCGGACTCAGCTGTACTTGTTGATCAGCTTGAAAGCCTGGCTGGCTGAAAACAAATAAATTTCCTCCAGAAACAAGTTATTATGACATTTTAAAGTTATTATGACATTATGACAACCAAAAATATAAATTACGCACCAGACTGCTTGTCAAGAGCAGAGACCGGGGGAGGGATCTTCAGACGCTTGAGAAGGACGGCCGTCTGTCTCTGGATGCGGATGTACTTGGGCCATCTCACGTCGTGACTGGCTGAAATCGAATAATTCATCGCGTAACTTGTGCTGCCGGAAATCATGCACCTATTGAAACATAAAATATATAAAAACAATCGAAACAAACAAACATACAGAGCAAAAACGGAGAGAATATCGATAAAAAGGAAAAGTGGCCTAAAATTTGAAATGAAACATGCACGTATACACGCAACTACCGTAATCTCACACAACAAAATAACACTTTTATCGATTTCTCGAATTTCGTCAAATATTATTAATTTTTAATGACATAACCCGATAGAGAAAAAAATTCTCTATCGACTAGTCGTAAAAATAAGCAAGGAAATTGTGTTTGGTGCGAGTCTCATTTTTGTCACAAAATGTTTCAAACATTTTCAAACATTTTGTGACTCGTAGCGGAATTTTAATTCGGTACGATATTGTTATAATTAAATTTAATGCATGAACAGCATTCATGTAACACGTATGATGGAGTGGACTTTTTTTGTTCGATAGAGTGCATTTTTTGGCCTACAGATATTAATATTTTTCAATCTAAATTTCCTTTAGATGAAATTCATTCACATGGCTGCACCTACGACCAGGAGAATTCGAATAAAAAGGGAAATGGAAGAAACAAAATAATCAGTTTTTTCTTTGGATTAATTTATTGTCCAAAAAAGTTCATGTAACCATCTGAATTTATCGTGAAAGCAACGTGAGATCGTGAGATTCTTTGTGTAGTTTATTGCATTTGCAGAATTAATAAAATTCACGAATTAAACTATTGATTGATTTTCTCGGACAAATATCGTAATCCACCGTGTATTTTGTGTATTGATTATCACTGTAGATAAGACAGAAAATTAATTCAAGTTAAGCAAAATGTTTGTTGATCTACTCATTAAATTACCTTTATCCATCGAGTTTCTTTGTATTGATTTGCACTTCCGATAAGTCGAACAATTTCATCTACTCAGACAAATACCGTACCCCAACATGTACTTTCTTATCGACTACGTTTGTTCAAGATGCAAATAATTGCAAACGAATCGAAAAGCTGATCGATCCACTCCAGCAAATATCGTAATCTAGCGTGTATTTTGCGTATTAATGACCAATGCAGATAAGACGAATAAATTAAAGCAAATCAAAATATTGATTTATCTACTCCGACAAATACCGTACTCTACCATGCTTTTTTATTGATTGACATTTCCGATAACAACAATAAATTCATGCGTTTTTAAGAAAGGATTTATCTACTCATTAAAGTACACTCATCCACCGAGTATTTCTGTATTGAATGTCACTATGGATGAGACATGAACAATATTCTAATTGATAATTTATCTACTGACGTAGGGTAGAAGTCTGTGAAGAATTCAGTAACAAAGATGAGTATTGTGAGTTTTTTCGTAGCTGCCCCTTTGACAAAGTTTTAGGGGGAGGGGGGAGGGTGGCGGAGAAAGGAAGAGGCCGGGAGGCGGCGAGTATCCCCCCCTTCATCCTTCTTTCCTCTTTTCTAGACAATCGACAGCTCGATACCCATGACCTCATTTCATGATCATTTCAAACGCACAATAAAGCAGATGAAAAATAAAATTCAGTACATATTAGTTGATGGACCTCTATCGTATCTTCATTATCTTTATCTAATTTTTCATTATTGCTTATTTCCTTTTTCATGAGAATTCATGATCGAGATTCAACGGGCAACTTAGCAAGCAATTTTTATAATGTTCTCGCATGTTTCCTGGTGAGTTAAATCAGCAAAGTCAAAATACACTGAAGAAATATTCTATGATCATACGATTTCGTTTATCAAGAGATAAACCTCCTCGAATATTTCCGGTGTTCAGAGGAGGTTAAAGTGATCTCTCGAAAAGAGAACGCTTGCGTAAGAATTGGACAATTCTGTTCAGGATAACAATAGGGATGTGAGATAAGTGAGATAAGTGGACACTGTTTGACGTGTTGATTTATATGGTGCTTTTCACTTAGTATGCAATTCGATGGTTCATTCGATAAATGATGTCGAAGATTAAACATTTCAGATAGCAGATGACCAAAATCTACAACTTTCAACCGGTCAACATTGTATTGACAAATAATTTAGCTGTTTCATTAAAAAAATTATTATGAGAACAGCTACATAATTGTCTGCTATATTATTGCTGCAGCTGTTCTCCAAATAATTTTTTTAAACTGGAACAGATAAAATATTCGTCGAAAATGAACCTTAGTCTCTGTTGAAAGTTTCAATTTGCTCATCTGTTATCTGAAATGTTTTATTTTCGATTTCATGTAGCGAACGAATACATCAAATTACATATTGAGAGAAATTTATCAAAATCAGTATAAAACAGTAAAAAAAAGCTTATCTCATATCACTATTTTATTATGCGGAGCAAAGTGAGTTGTCCAATTCTTAAGCAAACGGGCTCATAATGAAATCGACTGCTTTTTCATGGTGTATTTTTACCGCAGCGGTTGCTTTGTTCACATGGTAACATACAAAAACATTTAATTCTTGCATGCTTAATATTGCTTTATGAGATCTCTTCTCGATCATTTTTTTTAATTCTTTCCCGCACCATATTTCCTATAATTTATGTCGCGTGTTTTTTTATTGTTCGTTTATCGCGCAGTTGTGCCCATTACCTGAATAATGTTATACATTTCAGGTATGCTCACTGGCCACCTTCGCGCTCTTCTGTCCTCGGGGTTCGACCCTGGGGATCCTCCAGATGGGATGACGGAGCCTTCGGGCCTTCCTGATCATCTGCCTGTGCCATTACTTCCTGTACCATACTTTCCTGTGCAACATTTCCCTGCGATTAAAAACTCTTTCAATATTCAAAACGATCATTACGAAATTAAGAAGGTGTCCGCTAAGCGAGGCAATCATCAGAAAATTGTTACAGTGAATTTGAGTGTATCAGAAGAAATAACTAATTTGTCCAAAAACCATCATAATAAGATGGCTAAGAATTGCAGAAAATCATTCGATATAAATATCTACAATGCAAATAATTTCCACCAAGCAGGTGGTTCTCCTGAAAATTCTTCAAAGAAACAGTTACTTGATATACAACTCGATGTTTTTGTAGCCACAATTCTGAAAGATTTTCCAAATTCTAACGTTCATCTCATTACTTCTCAAGCCTTTTCAAAACTTTCAGAAATGTTTTCGAAAATGAAGAATTTCAAAATCACACAAAAAATAGTGGAAGAATATCTACCCGATATGAAATACGAGCCAGGAGATAAAATAATTTTCCTGATTAGAGATGCAATCAGGAATCATTTTATATGTGCTATTTATGCTGATGAGATTATCAAGATTCTTGACAGTAAAGAGTCGAAAAATTCTAAAGAGTATGAAAATATCGAAAAAATTCTCACTGAAATTGTCGAATACTACTCAAAGAAAATGGTTCCAATTCGTAAAGTTACAGTTGAGCAACAAGTCGATAACGACAGCTGTGGTGTTTATGTTGCTATGTTCATAAAAAACTACCTTCATCATGAAAGTTATCTTTTGCCCGTCAAGGCACATATCGATGAAACAAGGGCTGAAATTGTCAACGAAACTTCAGAATATTGTGCCATTCTATTGCCGGAAACAAAAATATTCTCTAACTTGGTTATCGATGAATACCTGAAAGTTTGCTGTAAAAAAAGAAATTCTACAGAAGACTCAAGAACAATTACAGTAACTCCCATTTCTGCTTTCAATATGGTTTTGAATGGAAATTATGATTCAGATGAAGTGAGAAGATTGATTGATTTGGAGCTCATGACAGATACGATTATTAGTCCAGCCCGTTCAGGAACACATTTCTTATGTTTCAAAACTAATGTTTTTAATGGTAAAACAACTATCTTCGATTCTGGACGAGGAAATGCAGTTCTCGATGATCATCAAATAAAGCAAGTAAAAGAAGTGCACGAGAAACTGATGAAAATTTGCATCCCAATGGACATTGAAATTACTTATTCGTATGAAAAGGTTGCAGATGAAAAAGAGGACAATGTTTCCACTCTTCACATGCTCCATAACGCCAAATGTGCTATTACTAATGAAGAATTTACAAAATATCAAGTAAATTTGATGGATCAGAGAATTGATATTTTTTCAACTATTTCAGGAGTTAAATTCTGGAAAAATATTCAAAATACAGCATCTAATAGAGGCTCTGACGATCAATCAATCAATCAATTTATCATTTCAGGCAATTATTGCTAGATTAGGATGGGGGCAAAATCTTCATGGGGTGTATTCCACCAGTTCCCAATAGCTCGGTTCAAGTCGTCCCTCCAGCGTGCTCTAGGCTTGCCTAGTGCTCTAGGCTCTGACGATGCGGAAGGTCAAAGGAGAGAAATTCTTGACCACAAAATAATGCTTGAAACAGCTATTTTCGATAACGTTTCTGCTTTTCTTATGAATTGCTCAGGAAGAAATGATATTCTCTTGATTCGATGTGCATGGACAGGCGCGTTTTTACAAGATTTGAACAATCCTATTCAATTCCCCAATGATAATTCAATTATGGAAAGTGCTTTTGCTAAAATAAGTGAAGGAACAAACTACACAAAGGTTGTGATTCCTATAAGAGCCAGAATGCACTTCTGGATAGTCGAAATGGATTTGATTTCTAAAAAATATCGAGTATTCGATTCATTACCTGTGAAACATATAAATGATAATATCACTAGACAGAGAGTTGCTGAAATTATTGAAAAAATTAATATAGTCGCACTTCGAGTCAATCTTACTGGATGGCCGCAAGAAATAGTTCAAGTTCCACTTCAAAATGATGGAACCAGTTATGGATTGTTTGCTCTTCATTTTCTAAACCACATTCTAACTGATGAACCTCTTAAAAATATTGATCCAATGCACTCGAAGAAAGAAATGGCAAAAATAGTCTCAAAATTCGACCATGAAAAGCAGCAATTCACTCCAGTGTGGTATGAAGTTGCTGATATTGGAGAAACTGGTTTACATCATAATCTATTCAAAGAGAAATCGAACACATTACAACCTACAGTCGCAAGACCGACACTTCCAGCAATGAAAACTACAGCTCAGAATCGTTCGTTCACAACTGCGTCCAAAGGGACAGTCAAGGAAAAAGCAGAGAATAACCAGAACACTGAATTATTTTTTGAAAATGAAGAAAATAACACAATTATTAGAGACAACGCATCTAGACCTTACAATGCATATCATGATTGTGATAATGATAACGTTGAAAACGAATCAAATTGTCATGTACCAACGAAATTGGGTCCGAATCCCTTGTCGAGAGAAGTGGTAGATCATTGCATGAGAAAAATTATCGGAACGTATTCTGAGAGTTGTATTGTTTTCAGATGTGATACATCGATATTCTTCACAAATCTTGCCCAGAATAAACATCAATTAAGAAGCTTGAACGTTGTCGATTTTTTCACCGAACATAACGGAGCATCTATTAATAAACTTGATAAGGAACATGTGTTTATTCCAATTTCTTTTGGTGATAATAATTCAAAAATGCTACTTGCTCTGTGTATTCCTAATTTCTCCGAAATTAGTATCTGCAGTCCTTATCAACTTAAAGAAATTGAGATAAAAACTATAAAATCAGTAATTTAAAAAATATTGAAAATGTTCAGAATTCCTGTAGAGTTTAGAGACATACGATGGATAGTGGAAGAATGCGTGAAAACAACTCGTATTCGAGAATGTCCTCTATATACAATTAAATTTTTCGAAGAAATTGTAAGACTAGGAACATTGTCTAAAGATCGAATCTCAATTAATAGCTACAGAGAGCATCTTAATAAATTAGTATTTCCCACTTCAGTGGTTGAAGAAGCTCCAATTCAAGTAGCTGATAAAGTAGATGAAGAGATGACGCCAGCCGCAGATCAAAATGCGAGAACCAGTCGCTTACAAGGGAAGCACCAAAGTCGGGGTCGTCGGCCCGGTAAGAGACCTATGTGGGCCGGTAGGGCATGGGGGAGAATCTCAAAACAATTTTCAAAACCTGCTAAAGTTTTATACCGTAGTCAGGAAAATCGATAATCGCTCACCACGTGGATTTGCGCACGCGCCATCCCAAGATAGGGGTCAAGTTGCAACATGAGAGAGGCATGAGCACCGGTAGCGCAGCTGGTAGCGGGTTCGACTACCACCCAATATCCCTTGGTTCGATTCCCCACCTATGCATTTTACTTTTGCTGTTTTTTTCGCAGCTTCGGAGGGATCTGTTTTCTATTTTTATTGACCTTACCGAACATTACGATGAATTTCAAGACTTCACAACAGTGTGAAAGTGAAAATGCAACCACGGAGACGAAATCTCGTCGACGTAGAATTTTGAAATTCTGCACACTTCAAACACCGTTGTAAAGTCTTGAAATTCATCGTAATGTTCGGTAAGATCAATAAAGATAGAAAACAGATCTCTCCGAAGCTGCGAAAAAACAGCAAAAGTAAAATGCATAGGTGGGGAATCGAACCAAGGGATATTGGGTGGTAGTCGAACCCGCTACCAGCTGCGCTACCGGTGCTCATGTCTCTCTCATCTTGCAACTTGACCCCTATCTTGGGATGGCGCGTGCGCAAATCCACGTGGTGAGCGATTATCGATTTTCCTGACTACGGTATAAAACTTTAGCAGGTTTTGAAAATTGTTTTGAGCTTCTCCCCCCATGCCCTACCGGCCCACATAGGTCTCTTACCGGGCCGACGACCCCGACTTTGGTGCTTCCCTTGTTAGTTCAAGTGATGACTTCCCCTTCCAAAATTGTACATGATATTGATCCAGAGATGATGGAAGAATCTTTAATGCATTTTACTGATCATCAAAACTTTAATACATTTGAAGAAAGAAAATCAGATGCTACATTGACATCACCACTTGATGCAATTCCAAGTAGCAATTTGGTTCCTGTAATCACTTCTCCTTCAAAGATTCAGCACACGTATAATCCTGCATTAGTGAAGGCTGAAATAATAGACGATTATGAAATGCAAATGGCAGATGATCAAGTTGCTGATAAAGGAGATCAAGAAATTATGACAACTGTTCCACTTGCACCAATTGAAATAATTACGATAACCGACACTTCACTTCCTGTAATAAGTCCGCCGTCTAAGTTAGAACAAAAGTCTACTAAGACTTTGGCGAATGCGGATATAATGCATAGAGGAGAACGGTCTCAGCCACCGCCTCATTTGCAAAATGAATATTTTGATAATGACTATGATAAAGAAGACCCATTAAATGAAGAAAAAGCAGACCAATATAGAAGAAAATTTTTTGATGATGATGATAACGAAATAGCAGCTATCACTATTTATATTGAAAATTATTTAACTTTGAATGGTACAAGATGGATTAGCGATGAAGCAATTGATGCATACATGTGCATTTTCTATGATCCTCGTATGTTCCTCAGTAAAGATGCAAAAGAAAGAACAGGAGGAATGAGAAATGTGCTCCCAGTTCCTTCCTTTTACTTCCATAAAACTAAGCGTGAACGAATAATGTCAAAAGAGAATGTGTACTCTAATGATTATGTTATTCTGCCATACTGTACCGCTAACCATTGGAAACTCTGCATTTTTAATCCTGTTAAAGAAACTGCTATTATTTTTGATTCATTGAATTGCCTATTAACTGATTATGAAAAGAATCGCTTATCAAACTTGTGGGATGATCTAAGAGACGAAGTGGATCGCAAAGATAAATCAGCACTTCAATTTGTATTCAATCCTAAAAAACAAACAATGTATCAAACAGACTTGTATAATTGTGGATTATGTGTTTGCTTGCATGCATTCCATTACTTAGCGGAGCATGAACTCCCTAAACACATCGATCTCAATGAAACACGTCAGATGTTCATGATTATTGTTGTGTATCCTTCCTTGTGTGTTGTCTACTGTCGATTATCGTGGCATAAACTATCAGTTTATCCACAATAAATAAGACAACAAATCTAAACGAGAGCACAGACGGGAACCTAAACGTGAACTAACTAGGGGAGCTCAGGAAACGAGCTCCTTGCGAATGATGCGTAGAATGACGCAAAATGTGTTACAAAATGTGTGAGGAAAAGCACGTAAGCAATAGGGAATAGGTCCTAGACAAGGCGCACGCGGCGCACTACGAATACGGTAGTCTCACACAATAAATATGTCAATCAACAATTGACTATATTAGTACTAGCATTTCTTGTGTATACAACACCTCCCTTCTAAGATACGACCTCGGGAGTATCTAACAATAACAAAAAACATAGGAAACTAGATGAGGGCAGGCCGCGAAAATCAACAGAAAGGGTCATTGGGACTGGCTTTGCGCGACAGTTTACTGGCTTTGCGCGTCAGTACTTTTTCTTGGACGGATCAACTTCGAGTCGATTCGGTGCTTTCCGATTTCTCACTGGTCTTCCACTGGGGGCAGGGGGAGCGATCTCTTGCTCTTCCTCCTCTGGCTCGGTGGTAGACTCATCCACGATCATAGGATCTACATCCTCAATGATCTCCGGCGGGGCCTCATTGACGATTGCTGGCTCATCAAAGCCGACATTATCCTGCTCAGGTCCGTCACGGATCTCGACCTCATTGGGCAGATTGTGGATATCGTAGTCTCCTGCGGGATCTTCGTGATTCGCCATCTGCGGATCAGCTGTATTTCTCTGCACGAGAGTCGCAGTTTCGAAGATTTCGCCCTCTTCCATAACTTCCAAATTATCATCTCTCGATGATTCTCTTATTCTGAGTTGATTGGCATGCGATCGAATCGATCGATGCTCCAATTGTACATCGTATATCACTTTGCCCTTCTTGGCCGTGATCACTCCTTTCGTCCATTTGTACCCATTGGGCACAACGTGCATCCGATACAGTACATTATCTCCAATTTTGAACTTCTTGGGACGAACTCCATTCTTCCGATCGAACTGCACTTTTGCTGGATCGATTGATTCTTCATCACTTCCACCAGTGATTTCCATTTTCTTGGGAACACACAATTGTAATTCCGTTCGAAGCCTCCTTCCGAGGAATATTTCAGCTGGAGATATACCCCTACACTGAGCGTTTGGAGTCTTTCGATAAGAGAGAAGAAACAATTGAAGTGCCTCTCCAATCGATCTTTCACCTTTTTGCTTCATCAGGCTTCTTTTGACCGTATCGACGAAACGTTCGGCTTGTCCGTTGGATTGTGGATGGTATGGCGGAGAGTACATATGGTTGATTCCTCGCTCCGTGAGATACTTATTGAAGAGTTCTGATGTGAATTGTGTGCCATTGTCTGACACCACAATTCTCGGAATTCCATTTCTCGAGATGACTTCATCCATTATTCTCACAGTCGCACTGGCTGTCATATTTGGAGTCATGACCACTTCCGGCCATTTCGAGAATGCATCGACAATCACGAGGAAATATTGTCCTTCGAGTGGACCAGCATAATCGACATGAATCCTTTCCCATGATTCAGTTGCCTTCGGCCATGGTTCAAGAGGAACCTTCACAGGAGCCTTGCTCGCTGTGGCACATTGGTCACACTCTTTCAGCATCTTCTCGATCTCCGTATCCATTCCGTTCCAATAGCAAGATTGTCTTCCCAGTGCCTTCATGCGGACGATTCCTGGGTGGCCAGAATGCAGCATCTCAAGCACTCTCTTCTGGAGAGTTTGAGGAATCACGATCTTATCGGCAATGAATAAACATCCTCTGATGATGCTGAGATCTGTTCTACGATGAAAGTAAGGCAATAATTTTCCTCCCAGAGGATCCTTCTTCATAGTCTTCCATTCTGGCCATTTCGACAAGTGATACTTCATCACTCTTTGAAGTATCGTATCCTGATTACTTGCTGCTATTAGATCCTTCTCCGTGACAGGCATCTTAGCAATGCAGTACTTGACCGCGTTACAGACGGTTTTCTCGACTTCTTTCAGTCCGAGAATATTCTCATCCTCATCAACCTCACTTCTTGACGTAGATATAAGACGGGACAATGCATCTGCATAACCGAATGATTCAGTGTTAATGTACTCCATCTCAAAAGAGTATCCCAGTAGTAAAGTGCTCCAATGATACAACCTCTTTGCTGTATGCACTTTAACTCCTGTCTTCGATCCGAATATAGCCAGCAATGGTTTGTGATCAGTCTGCAGCACGAATTGTCTGCCATACAAGTAGTGGTGAAATTTGAGCACTCCGAAAATGATTCCGAGTCCTTCCTTCTCAATCTGAGAATATCGAGTCTCTGCATCCTTGAGAGTTCGCGATGCATGAGCAATCGGTCTCAATTTACCATTGATTCTGTGTGCGAGAACTGCACCGATTCCCTTCTCGCTCGCATCAGTCGCGAGAACAATCTCCTTGGATGGATCGAAATGGACCAGGTTCAAATCAGACGACAATATCGATTTGATCTCCTTGAATGATTGTGAACATTCCTGACTCCACATCCACTTGGACTCTTTCTTCAGAAGCTTGTCGAGAGGCACTCTCAACTTGTACATGTCTCGTATGTACTCAGAGTAGTAGTTAGCCATACCGAGAAAAGATCTCAGAGACGACTCATCCTGTGGCTCTGGCATTTCTCTGACTGCTCGCACCTTCTCAGGATCGGGCCTTCGACCATTCTTGTCCATCACGAAACCGAGATATCGAATCTTCTCCTTTCCGAAACTGCACTTTTCGGGTCTGATTCTGAATCCGTACTCGCGGAGTCGGTTCAGTACCTGTTTGAGATTCTCATCGTGATGACATCTGGTGACACCACCGATAACTATGTCGTCCAGATATGCAGAGGCATTCTTGCATCCTGTGAGCATTGTGTCCATACACTTCTGGAACACTCCCGGAGCTGCACTCACTCCGAATGGCAGTCTCTTGTAACGAAAGATTCCACGATGTGTACTTATGCCCAGCAACTTTTTGCTTGCATCATCGACTCCAATCTGCAGATATGCATCCGAGAGATCAATCTGAGTGAAGATTGTACATCCTTCTAGTTTGGCCAATATCTCCGATACCAGTGGCAATGGATGATTATGTGCTTCTAGTTGATTGTTGAGACCTGTAGAAAAATCCACACACACCCTTGATTTGCCATTAGCCTTTGGAACGACCAGAATTGGAGCTGCCCAATCCGTGTAATCGATTGCTTCGATTGCATCCAGCTCGAGTAATCGATCAATCTCTTCGTCTACCTTGCTCAACAGAGCGAGAGGAATGTCTCTCCTTTTGCAGAAGACAGGCTTGGACTCGCTCTTGAGACTTAGCGAAGCCTTCATCTTTGTACAGAATCCGAGTCCTTCTCGACAAACTTCCGGATAGTCTCTCTTGACCATATCCGTATATCCTGTATCTACCTTGATTGCATTCAATTTTCCTTTTTTCTTGTTAGGAACCAGAGAGAAGAAGAGTGGAATAAGATCTTTTCCGAGTAAGTTGGTTTGTTTTTCAGTCACATAGACCGACCCATGGGCAGTGATTCCATTCAGTTCCAGAGTCACCATACACTTTCCTTCCAACTCCATTGACGAACCATTAGCACATACAGCATATGCGTCAGCTTCGCTCATGACTGGAGATCCAATTCTTTTCCAGGTCTTCTCTGAGATGAATGTAAGATCCGATCCAGTGTCGACTCCCATTGTCACTTGATTATTATCGAGTTTCATTCTCACATCGAACTTGCTCTCGTTCGATGAAAGTTCTCCAACAATCATATTCATGTGAGCCTTCGTCTTTCCCTTCTCATTCTTAGGCGATCTGCATACAACAGCCAGATGTCCTACTTTGCTACAGTTGTGGCAAACTGTACTCGCATGAGCGCAAGTCTTCACATCGTGGTTCCTTCCACAACGGTAGCATTTGCCGCTCGAGTGATTCTGCTTCTTCTCCTTGAAGTTCTTGAAGCTCTTGCTCTTCCTTTCGATTGCATTCACTTGCGATCGATTTTGAGCAGTCGCCGTTTGCGAGTCATGTTGAGCTTCTTTGAATGAATCAGCAATCTGGAGAATTTTATCGAGAGTCGGGCTCTCCTCACTTCTCATTCCATTCACGATGTGAAACATTGCACCCGTGTGTCTTGGAAGATCCACACCCGCCAGGAAGATCATGGTCTTTATTCTATCTGGAGTGAGTTGGGAGACATCCGCGTCTTCCACTACTCTATTCACGCGAGTCGCGAATTCCCTCATATCCTCGATATGTGTCTTCGACATTTTCAGGTTGAACATCTCCAGTCGTTTCTCGAATATTGTCTTCTTATCTCCAAACAATTTCACCATTACTTCCTTTACTTCCGAGAAAATCATGTCAGTGACTTGTTTCGGGCGAATGTGATCATGAAATTGCTTGTACACATTATCTTCCATGTGTCTCAGCATCATTTGACTTTTGTCTTTATCCTCCACTTTCACAGTGTTGAAGATGTTCTCATGGCGCGTCCACCATGCTTCGAAAGTCCATCCCTCGTCAGGATTGTATGAGAATGGTCTGATTTGTTTCTCCAATGCATCCACCGATGGTCCCTTACTCTGTGTCATCCCACTTCCACTCGTTGTTTCTCTTTGTCTGCACTCTTCTCTCAACTGTTTCATTTCTTCCTGTTGCGATTTCATCATTTGTTGCATCAATGCCAGCACTCGGGCAATTTCATCAGCCATTTTCCCCTATTTGACTCTTGTCACAATAGTAGAAGAAAAAATGGGCAGCACTTCCGTCCTTGGTGATGAAATTCGTTCGTTGGCTCAGTTGAAAGAGACTGGGCAACTACCCTTCTCACTCTTTCAACCGATTGTAACTTGAAGAGACCGGGCTGACTACCCTTATCACCCTTCAAGTTACTTTTGCCACTCGAGAGACCGGGCGACAACCCTTATCACTCTCGAGTTAGCTGACGAGTCGATGAAGAAACTGATTCGAGACCGGGCAACAACCCTTATCACTCGAATCAGATGAAGAGACAATGAGTTCCAGTTACTCCTGAACGCCAATGTTGTGTATCCTTCCTTGTGTGTTGTCTACTGTCGATTATCGTGGCATAAACTATCAGTTTATCCACAATAAATAAGACAACAAATCTAAACGAGAGCACAGACGGGAACCTAAACGTGAACTAACTAGGGGAGCTCAGGAAACGAGCTCCTTGCGAATGATGCGTAGAATGACGCAAAATGTGTTACAAAATGTGTGAGGAAAAGCACGTAAGCAATAGGGAATAGGTCCTAGACAAGGCGCACGCGGCGCACTACGAATACGGTAGTCTCACACAATAAATATGTCAATCAACAATTGACTATATTAGTACTAGCATTTCTTGTGTATACAACAAATGGTAAGAAGTCCTAAAAAACAAACAATGTATCAAACAGACTTGTATAATTGTGGATTATATGTTTGCTTGCATGCATTCCATTACTTAGGGGAGCATGAACTCCCTAAACACATCGATCTCAATGAAACACGTCAGATGTTCATGATTATATTGCAAGATTCAGCATGTGTAAATATTCAATTAGAAGATGGTAGAATTGCTAACCATCAAGATCTTCGAGAACGTAGAGAAAAAGGTGTTCCTCAAGAAATGAAATGGTTCGCAAACCATTTATAAATATAAATAAATATAAAATAAATATAAAACATGCTACTTGATCCCGATATTCATAATCAATACACAATGGAACAAAGAATTCAAAAAGCACTTGCACACATAAAAGCAATGCTTAAATGCAAGGGAAGAAAGTATAAAGATTACGGGCTTCCTGAAGTAATTCCTGATCCTGTGCAAATTGCGAGAAAAGATGAAAGAAGAAAAGCAGAATCTGAAAAATATTGCATGGAAAATAAAAGAAAGCTCAATGAAGAGCAAGAAAAAGTGGTCGATAAAATAATTAAATGCATCGAGAATCCAGCTGATCCGGAGAGACTCTTCCTGGTTACTGGAAGCGGAGGATGCGGAAAGACATTCCTGTATACATATCTGATTCATTGGTGTATCGCTAATGGTCACACCATTCAACCAGTTGCATCTACAGGAATTGCATCAACTTTATTGCCCGAAGGATTGACTGCCCATACTGCATTCAAAATTCCTCTCGATCCATCAATACTTACCAAACCAAATCTGAACATTACCAAAGGACGAGAAAGAAAGCTTGCAGACACTGAAGTTATCATTTGGGATGAGATTTCAATGACTGATATTTACACGTTTGATCATGTTAACAGAACTTTGCAAGCAGTAAGTAATGCCAATAACCAGGACAAACCTTTCGGAAATAAAGTAATTCTTCTTGGAGGCGATTTCAAGCAAATTCTGCCTATTCTGAAAAATCCCACAACCACTGATGTGACTGCATTCACCATTAATAATTCAGAAATTTATGATCTATTCCAGTATTTTAAATTGACTAAAAATATGCGGCTACGGCCCGATCAGAAAGTGTACCGGAAATGGCTTGAAGGTGTCGGTACAAGCAAGAACAATTTTTACAAGGATCTTCTTCAAGTTCCTGAAAATTTATTACTCAGGGACATGAAAGAATTGATACGATTTGTATTTCCGGAGAATGTGCACGCGCAAGCTCGATTGATGAGCAAATCTGCTATTCTCGCGGTGCGAAACGATATCTGCAATATTATAAATACCGAAATTCTTGACATGCTCCCTGGAAATTTGGAAACTCTGGTTGGCATTAGCACTCCTCCAGAGGAAATTGATAATACGGGAATGCCCGCGTATTCAATGGATCATCTTGAATCCAATAATATTCATGATTTGCCTCCTCACGATTTGAAAGTGAAAGAAGGATAATGCCAGTAAGAGATGTTCACAAATGTCATGGAAAGATATTGAAACTACTGTAAATGAAGAGAGACAAAATGGTGCTGATGAAGAGATGGATGAATGCCCAATTGGATCTCAAGTACAACCAGAAGAACAATTTCAATCACAAATTCATTTCCTTTCTCAACAACAATCTCAACAAATTTTGGATGAGAATGTAGAGGAAGAGGAGGAAATTGATGAAGAAGACCTTGAAATATGATAAATGATCTCTGGAGTAAACCAGAAGAGGAGATAGATGCAGAAACAGATGATTGTGAACCTGTGCCTAAAAAATGAGAATTGAACCTATTGAACAAATGTCTGATATTGAAGACAACTTTGAAAATTACGAAAATGAAGATGATCAGAATAGAGAAGAATCAGAATCTGAGAGTGAGGAAGATGATGGTGAATTCAGAATTAAACGAGGTACTGAATATTTTCTCATTTCTGTTAGTCGTCGCGAGCGGTTCCCTCTCCATTCTCTCTGATGGAGAGCGGTTTCTACTAATTCCCCTCGTCTCTGCCAACGACTCAACAAGATTGGAATCCCCATCCAAGCCGGACTGGTCGCCGTGTGATGGGTATGACCGCCTAAGATGTTTGGTCCCTCAGAATCCAGGTTCGTATCTCTCGCTCAAAGATGGATTTTCGAGTTTGGAGGACTCGAGCACACAGAAGACTCCAGCACACGCCAGGCTTCGTATTTGACCTACAGTGGGACTCAATCTGCGTGCAACTCCGTCAACAGTCCTATTGGGAACCAAGGGAGCAGGATTCTTTCTCCAGCCATTGCGACTGTGACAAGGAAAGAAGACCAATCCACTGGCCCGAGACCCCTCAAAATGAAATCTTGAAAGAAGAACGGCCCTCTGATACCCCATCTTGATCAGCGCCCAGAAAGCGACACTGATAAATTCATTCATTCATTCACTGAATATTTGAACCCAAACGATTCTGAAGCAGATTTATCAAGCGATGGTGAGGACTATGAACTACATCACATTCACGGAAAAGATTCCGAATCTGATTATAGCTCCTCTGATGAGGACAATAATGATGATAGTAGAAGGTATGTGAGAGACCGCGGTTTCTCCCCCTACGCTGTTACCTTATCAATCAATAAATCAATAAATCAATAAATCGATAAATCGATTGATTGATAAATCAAAAAACTGATCTGATAAAATAACAGCGTAGGGATAAGAGAAAACACGGTCCCTCACGAAAAAACATCTGTCACTCTCTCACTTTCGCACGCTCTCTCGCCGGTCATACAAAAAAACACACGCAAAAACGAGATGCAAATTGAAAAGCGTGCAAAAAACGGCGCGGTAATAAAAAACAGCTGGTGAGGGGAGAGAGGGGGGAGGGAGAGTGGAGAGGGAGGGGCGGGTGTCAATAAATAAATGGGTTGGCACAAATCGAGGGATCGACACGCGCAAATGAATAGATTTAGGGACTTAGAAAATAAATATAATCGGGCAGAGCTCCGCCAGCACACAACCTCCCTACGTGCGCGCATGTGAACGAATGACGAGTTCACAAACCCCGCCCCCTTCCTCCTCCTCCTCCCAATTAAGCCACGCCCCTTTTTGAAAAGTGTGGGAAGTTTGAATGTGAATTCAGGTGGGATACGGTAACTAGATCTTCCGGATATGGTGACCATGTCTACCTCGGGTCGATTTGTGAACCATCTGTCCTCCGTAATTAGAAGCCTGTATGTTTCCTGTGGCGGACTGTTTCTTGCTTCAAGACAGAGTCCATTCAAATATTTATCATTGGGTGGTCCACAAACACAAGAGTAGAAGTGACCAGACACAAGCGGATTCCTCCGCCTACGCTGTGTAATAATCGATAATGTTGATTGATTATCGATTTATCGATTTTCCATCAGCATATCGATTATTACACAGCGTAGGCGGAGGAATCCGCTTGTGTCTGGTCACTTCTACTCACAAGCACGATGAGGATACACTTAGAGATAGAATGGAATTCGATAATTATAGATGTCTATTGTAATTCTTTACTTATTCTTCCCTGGCAATAAAATCACGAATCGATGCGGTTATTCTGCCGCACACCGAATCCTTCCTTTCCTTATGTTTCCTTATGTTTCCTGTGGCGGACTGTTTCTTGCTTCAAGACAGAGTCCATTCAAATATTTATCATTGGGTGGTCCACAAACACAAGAGTGACCAGACACAAGCGGATTCCTCCGCCTACGCTGTGTAATAATCGATAATGCCTACGCTGTGTAATAATCGATAATGTTGATGGAAAATCGATAAATCGATAATCAATCAACATTATCGATTACATCACAGCGTAGGCCGGAAATCCGCTTGTGTCTGGCGTAACCAGCGTTTTTTCCGTACTCTCTTCATTTCGCACACTCTCTCGTCGGTCAGAGAAAGCGAGAGAGTGTGGGAAATGGAGAGAGCGCAGACATGCACGGGAAAAGAAGCGGAAAACACGCGGAAAACATGAATATGCGCGAGAACGGAGCAAAGGAGCAAAAAACAGCTGTTCGCGCAAGAGAGGGAGAGAGAGGAGGGGAGGAGGGGAGGATGGGGAGGATGGGGAGGAGGGGAGGAGGGGGAGGAGGGGGAGGGAGGAGAGGATAAATAAAGGGGGTGGCACAAATTGGGGGACCAACCGCGCAAAATGAATAGATTTAGAAAGATCAAAGATCAGAAAATAAATAAATAAAAGAAAATACCGGAGCAGAGCGAGAGCACGCACGTCACCACTCAAGGTGGCCGCATGAGAGTAAATGACCCGTCGGTCGACCCCGCCTCCTTCCTCCCTCCCTCCCTCCATTAGGCTCCGCCCCTTTTTCGAAAAGAGCGGGAAAATTTGAATCGCAATTAATCGGGGTTACGGTAGTCGAGTTGGGAAGTGCGGCAGGGCGCAAGCATTACGCTCCCTCCCTCCGTCCCCTCTCTCTCTCTTCCCTCCCCCTCCCCGTTCTCGGAGTGTTACACTCAAGAAGTTACATTCCAATCTCACTCTGTTTTCGTTGTCACTTTCTTTGTGTGCAGCGACCATGACTGCTTGCATTTACTTCGTCTTCATGTGCGGAGTGTATGATTTTATTGATAAGAACTCCTCTTCATCTTTCACTCGAGCACTTGCGCCTAATTACACGCTAGTGCACTTTCACCAGACGCATGATGGATCTGTCTTGCTCAACAACGAGATAATCGATAAACTGGATGTATGCGTGGAACAGTTGGAAGTGTTTTCGGCAAGCGAGTACTACTTTACAAGTAATGGCACACTGTTTCATCGCCTCTCCAACACATCAACCCTGATGTTGGGAGGTGGCGGACAGATTGACTGTATTTCTTTCGATTCGTTCACCCAAAATCTGTGGTGGATTGACAACGAGAACGTGTGCTCCTTTAACGGTTGTCAGCCGTCCGGATTCTTCGATTCAAGATGCGCGGCGCTAGAGGTTACAAATGGTGTATTTGTGCTTCTCACGAGCGAAGGAGTACTCTACGTTGATGGTGCGCGTCAATCTGGAGCACATTCAAGAATTGAGACTATTCCTCGACGCAGACAGGACACATTCAAGAATTGAGACCATTCCTCGACGCAGACAGGACACATTCAAGAATTGAGACCATTCCTCGACGCAGACAGGACACATTCAAGAATTGAGACCATTCCTCGACGCAGACAGGACACATTCAAGAATTGAGACCATTCCTCGACGCAGACAGGACACATTCAAGAATTGAGACCATTCCTCGACGCAGACAGGACACATTCAAGAATTGAGACCATTCCTCGACGCAGACAGGACACATTCAAGAATTGAGACCATTCCTCGACGCAGACAGGACACATTCAAGAATTGAGACCATTCCTCGACGCAGACAGGACACATTCAAGAATTGAGACCATTCCTCGACGCAGACAGGACACATTCAAGAATTGAGACCATTCCTCGACGCAGACAGGACACATTCAAGAATTGAGACCATTCCTCGACGCAGACAGGACACATTCAAGAATTGAGACCATTCCTCGACGCAGACAGGACATATTTTCCTACATGCATACCATTCTGGTGATGTTAGCACTCGTTGTGGTGTACACGGTGCTCGGAGTTGTCCGGAAACGTGCCCCGTCCATCCATCTTCCATCCATCCCCCTTACCACATGCATCTATCACCGTTGCTGTTGCTCAACGTCTTTTATTTCGCGTCTGACTCGCACTCTCTTCACAGCTCTAGGTTGTTGTCGTAACGATGTCGATGACCCGCGAACAACTCTTCCAACTTCTGGGTATCATCTGGACTGTGTCACACCAGTCCAACGACCGCAACAGTCTAACGGCAGCGGAGTGCATAACCAATCAGATTCAGGCGAGTCCACTACTTCCCTCTTCCCTAAGATTCTATGCAAATTGTTATTCGATCCACTTATTTTCCAGAGCTTCGATACACGCAAGGAGGACTTGAAGAAGGAGCAAGCGGTGGTTCACACGCTTGATTACAAATTCAAGGAGGGGAGACCAGGAGAATATGAGACCAGGAGAATATCGTAACCGAGACGTAGAATAATGTATTCCCCGTTTTTCCCACTCATTTTTGTACCGTAACATGTTCTTCCAGCATCATAAAAATAGTTATCATCATTTATTCTTTGGCAAGTACAACTTGGGGACACCGAAAATGTCGGAGCACAGGCGAAAATGAGCTTGATCCTCACGGGGATGAGCGGAAATTATGAGATGACCGTAATTTCGATCGGTTGCGTCATTGAAACTCTTCATGAAATAGTCCAGTTGACCGGGAAATAGCTGCCTGCCTAGATTCACAATGTTTAGTCGATCAGCGAGTGCCTTGAACAGAATCATGTAGTGACAATTATTTCGAATGATGCGCGGGATCTCGAACAACCCTTGCGATAGGAGGAAAAATGAGGCATTGCAGTGATGACTGACACGGGTCCACAACTGGGTCAGTAGTTCCTTGTTTACGATCGATTCGGTAAGCAGATCATCAATAATGATCAGTCGATGCCTGAATCCGTCTCGTTCACACACGTGCTTCAACGTTTCGACGTCAGGGAGTCCGGCATAGGTGGTGATACGCGCGTCATTGACAGGGAGATCACGAGTCTCTATACCGTGGTGCCAGTGAATGATGTCAATGGGTTGATCAAAGAGGTTGGGATGCTGCAGCAGCTGTAGCATGAAGCTGCTCTTCCCACTTTGGGAGGTGCCGACCACGATGGAATTCAGAGGTGTTCGGAATCTGTACGGAGCGCTCTCGGTAGGTGCTGTCATCGTGAGTGCAAAATGGGTGAAATGCGGGCAAAAAACAACACTTTATTCTTCTTTGCGCAATTGCAAAATAACACAGACATATCCTACAATGTGCACATTGTTTCCTAGAGCATCGAGAATCTGAATGCGAATCGAGTCCACGTACTCTGATCGAACGGGAACTGAGCGAATCTGCTGGAAACTGAGCTGAGATTGAGCTGCTTTGTAGGGTGGGAAATGGGATCACACGGAGCAGGTTCGTCTTCTGATTGCCGCAGACACTGTAGCCGCATAGGTCCGAGTACACGTAGAGCAGACTCTTGCCGTTTGTACAGTCCGGCACGTTTGGCGCCATTACACTATCGTCGAGCACGCCGCTGGCCAGACCACACATGTACGCGATATCGGGCGCAAGCTCTGCTTTTACCACGCCAACATCGAAATTGATGATCACACGGCCCGCGTGATCATCGTAAATAAAAAGAAGTGGTTGACCGAGTGTGCGAGTTCGGGAAGCAACTGCCGTGCTCGGTAAATCTCCGGCCCGTACTCGAACGTACGGTTTCCTGCCGGGCACTTCATCACCCGCTGCGGCTGCAGTTGTGGTTCCGGTATCAAGAGGCGGGCGAGTCTCCACACCGGCTAGCGCGGTCGCCGGGACGGTCGGGATACTCGCCGGAGCCGGCAATTGGGTGGGTTGAGCCGGAGCCGGCGGTTGGGTCGGGGGAGCGGCCGTTGGAGGAGCAGGTGTACTAACGGCCATAGGCGGGCGAGTCTCTACGCCGGCTAGCGCGGTCGCCGGGACGGTTGGGATACTCGCCGGAGCCGGCAATTGGGTGGGTTGAGCCGGAGCCGGCGGTTGGGTCGGGGGAGCGGCCGTTGGAGGAGCAGGTGTACTAACGGCAATAGGCGGGCGAGTCTCTACGCCGGCTAGCGCGGTCGCCGGGACGGTTGGGATACTCGCCGGAGCCGGCAATTGGGTGGGTTGAGCCGGAGCCGGCGGTTGGGTCGGGGGAGCGGCCGTTGGAGGAGCAGGTGTACTAACGGCCATAGGCGGGCGAGTCTCTACGCCGGCTAGCGCGGTCGCCGGGACGGTTGGGATACTCGCCGGAGCCGGCAATTGGGTGGGTTGAGCCGGAGCCGGCGGTTGGGTCGGGGGAGCGGCCGTTGGAGGAGCAGGTGTACTAACGGCAATAGGCGGGCGAGTCTCTACGCCGGCTAGCGCGGTCGCCGGGACGGTCGGGATACTCGCCGGAGCCGGCAATTGGGTGGGTGGAGGAGCCGGTGTCGCTGGAGGTGCCGGAGTTGTTGGAGGAGCCGGCGTAGTAGCGCCAATCGGTGGTCGAGTTTCCACGCCAGCTAGCGCGGACGCCGGAACGACCGGGATGCCGTGAGGTGTCGCCGGAGGAGCCTGAGCCGGCGATTGGGCAGGTGGAGCCGGAGTTGTTGGAGGTGCCGGAGGAGTCGGAGTTATTGGAGGTGCCGGCGTAGTAGCGCCAATCGGTGGCCGAGTTTCCACGCCAGCTAGTGCGGACGCAGGGACTCGTGGAATTTCGGCAGGAGGTGCGTTACGCCGTGCTCTCTTGCTCCTATTGATTTCGATTTTGGGTGGTGCGACGGCGCGATTGAGCGCATGAATAAGCGCCGTAGGCGTGTTGTAGGTGCCCTTGGGCAGAGTAAAACGGAGGATTGCACCAGTGTTCAGAGTGACTGAGATGTCCAGTGGGCGGGGTACGGTAAGCACCTCGCCGGCAATCAGGATCTCATGAAGTGCAACGGACCATTTGTTCCTAAAGATGAGCTGTTCGGGAAGCCGTGTCTTGAAATCGGAGGGTGTATTGTTCACGCCGACCTCGGTAAGGACATTTGAGGGGAGAGTGATAAAAAATTCCGACATGCTCGGATGACTGCAGTGAAAGAAGAATGATGATGAGAAGACCACAAGCATAACGATGACTAGTCAGAAAACAAAATAATACTAAAGTGCAGGGATCGATCCAGCGGACTCTTGGGCATCAGACAATCAGCCTACCTGCTGAGCTGTGCAAGATGTTCACGATATTACCTGGTCTGTACCCCTTAAATAGTTTATTTGCGAGATATTGTTTGCGAGGAAACAACGAAGAATCGTTTCAATTGCGCGCCACTATCCCGTCTAATGAAAGGCTCAAAAGAAGAGGATGCTTGGCTTCAATCGATCAATCATTCTTTCAATTATCATTAGCAGCAACCGGTCGGTTGGCTGTTACTAGTGTGCTTCTTTTCTTTTTTTTCACTCACAACCATGACCCGGCAGCTTTATGATTCAAACCGGGAAAACTGGTCTGCACTTTTTGGAGCAGTCAGAGACGGCGGCGGTGGTGACGGCAGGAACCAGGGAGGAGCTGGAAAGATTGCCTACTTTACCGGCGGACGTCCGCAGTTTGGAGGCGGAATCGGTGGGATTCTTAGACGTATCCTCAGTGCTATCCCTTCGTTCCTGAGCAGTCCGATCGGCAAGAGTCTCGTGAGTGCCGGCGCGAACGTCGCAAGCGACATTCGCGAGGGCGCTTCCGTCGGTGATGCACTCAAAATGCACGCACGCTCCACCGTCCGAAACTTAACAGGTGTAGGAAGCAGACGGGTCGCCGCGCTGCGCAGCGTGCAGCAGAAGCAGCAGCTGGGCGGGTCCGCGCGCGTAATCGGCTTCTTGCGCAGCAACACCGGCGGCAAAAGGACGACGACGAGGCGACGAGCAGCGGCGGACGGAGTGTCGGGGCGGAGCGTAAGTGCGCCCATTCGCCGTGCATTCATTCGCTAGTTCTGCGCGCTGAGCGGCTACACACACGCACACACCTCTCATCACTCACGCGCACCATGCCCACCTCCCTACTCGACTTCATTCACTTGCATCACCCGTATTGGAGAACGCTGAGCAGACGAGAGCGGATGCAATCGCTGCACGCCATCCTGCCCACCATCAACATTGGCGTGCGGCACGCTTCTTGTCAACTGCGGGGAGGAGCGAGCTCGTCCACGCCTCCTGCTCTGCTCGACGTGCACGTCTCGCTAGACAGCCACTTTACGTGCATTCGCACGCGTGCCGGCCGCACCACGGTTTATCTTCACGCGTACAATCGTCTGGGCTACGTGCCGGACGTTGAGTTGTCGCTCGTGGCGAGCCGTGGCGGCTCGCTGCACGTCATTGAAAGTTTGGTTGTTCTCTAATCACCCACCACCCGATTTTTTTTTTTTGTTTTTCGATAAAAATTTCATGATCTCTTTCACACAATTTTCATTCTCCGTGGCTGAAGTCCTCATTGCCGGCCGCTTTAATAGCCTCAGCCCCATCTACTTTATAGGACGGGAAAATGTTTGGGTTTCTCCGGGGCTGAAGTCCTCATTGCCGGCCGCTTTAATAGCCTCAGCCCCATCTTCTTTATAAGACGGAAAATGTTTGGGTTTCTCCGGGGTTGAAGTCCTCATTGCCGGCCGCTTTAATAGCCTCAGCCCCATCTACTTTATAGGACGGGAAAATGTTTGGGTTTCTCCGGGGCTGAAGTCCTCATTGCCGGCCGCTTTAATAGCCTCAGCCCCATCTTCTTTATAAGACGGAAAATGTTTGGGTTTCTCCGGGGTTGAAGTCCTCATTGCCGGCCGCTTTAATAGCCTCAGCCCCATCTACTTTATAGGACGGGAAAATGTTTGGGTTTCTCCGGGGCTGAAGTCCTCATTGCCGGCCGCTTTAATGGGATGCACCCATACTAAAAGTCGGCAGTCTTCATTGGCGCGCGTTTCAATGGCACTCTCCTTCTACAAAAATCAGTGAAATGGATTAGCTGGCAGCAGACACTTCACTTATTCATTTTGTTCTCGTTCCGTGCGGTTGCGTCCTGCTACTACTATTCCCCCCGCATGGCTTTCAAGAGTGAGGTTGAGAGCAGCGCTCCGTCGCTACATCCTGCTCTTGATCTTTTCAATACAAACTCTACCGTCAACTGGGAATAAAACGTTCCACAGACGATATTTTATCATATTTTATCATAAAACACAATAATGGCTCCCATTTCCGTCAGAGTTGATGAAATTGCACAATTTTCGGAATTTGGGCGTTCCAAGTGATGGTCTTTAAGACACAGATAAAAAGAAATAATCAAAAACTCAAGAAAGTACAGTATCAAAAGCGTGGTGTGTGGTGTGATTTCGAGCCGCGGAGTGCGTGTGACGTGCACCGGTGCAATTCTCAATTTGTCATTTTTTGCACATATCGGTTGAAATACGAAATGGTGACAAAATGTATCAATTGAATGCCTCGAGTGCGAAAAATGGCAAATTGAGAATTACACCGGTGCATGTCACACGCACTCCGCGGCTCGAAATCACACCACACACCACGCTTTTGATACTGTACTTTCTTGAGTTTTTGACTATTTCTTTTTATCTGTGTCTTAAAGATCATCACTTGAAACGCTCAAATTCCAAAAATTGTGCAATTTCATCAACTCTGACGGAAATGGGAGCCATTATTGTGTTTTATGATAAAATATGATAAAATATCGTCTGTGGAACGTTTTATTCCCAGTTGACGGTACTATTTGCGGCGTGCAAACTTCACGCTTCACTGAGATTTCGCTGAGCTCTGCTCCCGACGTGAAACCGTACGAATTCCGTGTCCAGAACTCGAAGGCATTCCTAGACCTTCAACGAAGTTACATTATCACTCGATACAAGATTGTGGACGAGAACGGCAACGACATCGCCACGGATGACGCTAGCAAGGACTCGTTTGCACCAGTCAACCTCTTTGGGTGTGCACAATTCCGAGAAATTCAAGTGGCAATCAACGGCGTACTCGTATACGACAACGATAACTTTGCCTACCGCTGCTTCCTGAGCTCGCTGCTGTCGTACAGCGCCGAGTACAAGGACACGTTCCTGCGCCTGGCGGGATGGTCGCCCGAGAGCTCGCCCACCTCCGAAAACGACGCGGAATACGTGAAAAGGGTGAAAGCGTGTGCGAAATCACGACATCTGGAAGCCATCACGCCGCTCTTCTTCGAGCCGGCCACGCAGAGCAAGGCCATTCTTCCCTACGTTGATCTACGCATCACCTGCTTCCCCTCCAGTGATGAGTTCATGGTCGATCGTCGAAAGGGTACTTCGGCGTACAAGGTCAAGATTCTGGGTATGAGTCTGATGATGCACGAACTGCACGTGCACGACGCAACGTTGCTAGCTTTTGATAGCATGCTCAAGCAGCGCGGCTCCATCACTTACTCTTCACTGGGCACATCCGTGCGCACTTTCCATATTCCAGGCGGCATTAAGGTTCGATTTGTATGTTAGTTGAAACTGTTAAAAAAAATCCACTTTCAGGATTTCCCTCCGTTTAAACTTTTTGCGAATAACATTCCTCGCCGCATCTTCTTTACGCTCGTAGATGCCGCTGCGTACAACGGCAATTTCAGCAATCCTTTTGTTTTCAAATACTTTTCACTGGCAAGTGTGCGAGTGGAGGCGGGTGGCGAGGTCATACCCTTCCACGACTACGCACTGGATTACTCAAAGAACCTGTACGCACGTGCCTACCTCGCACTACAAGAGTCTCTGTCTATCGCCAATACGGGCGCCTCTAACGGCATCACACCCGCCGCATTCGCCTCACACTGTTGCGTGTACTCTTTTGACACGAGTGGCGCCGAGGGCGATCAATTTGCCCTTCAGCGCATCGGCGAAACAACGATCAGACTGACGTTTGCCAAGGACACGCCATCCACGGGACTCTACGGTATCGTCCTCGGGGAGATGATCACGAACATGATCATTGATAGCGATCGAAACCCTCATGTGTACTAGTTATTGTGATAAAAATATTTTTTTATTTACAAATTTACAATGTCTGATGCGGGAATCCACGAATTATGCTCGGCACTGCGTCCGACCCACTTGACGAGCAGCTGCTCCTTGCCACGAACCCGCTTCCGTTGCAGGATCCGCTCAACCTTGTGCACAGTGGGCGTGCGAACCTTTTGAATTTCCGGGTAATAAAAGATGCCCTCGATCGACTCGCCGGTTTGATCACGAAGTCGAACGTACGGTGGCCGTAGTGTGTCGTGAACCTTTTCCACAATAAAAATTTCGTCGCTTCACGAGGGCATGTAACCCTTGTCGAAAACGGCGCGAGATTTGCTAATGCGAACCGTATCACCAACAGCGTAAACGGTTCTGATTCGCCGCTTCTGGCGGCTCCGCACCTCTTCCACGGGAAACTCGTCAATGTCTCCTGTTCGAACGTGTTCCGGTGCCAATCCCGTCATACGGTTAACCGTCCGATTGATCGCCTTGATAATTGGCGCGACGGCGTCGATCCAGCGCTCAGTGTTCGTATGGTTCATGTACTTGTACAGACGCCGTTTGAATGTCTGAATGCCTCGTTCGGCCATGGCAGCCTTAATCTCTGATCGTGGGCTAAAGTGTGCAATTCTGTGCTTCTTGAACAGTGCTTTGCACTCTTTATTGTAGAACTCCCGACCCTGATCTGTAATGAAACGACTGCACATGTGTCCGAATCGTGCGCGCACCATCTCGAGCAGCTGCTCGATGGGCCGCTAACATGTCCGGTGCGGCCTTGCGTCTCACGGGCACTGCGAAGAAGTAGCGAGTATACACATCAACGGCCAGCAGACAGTAGCCGATACCGTTGTTTGCGGAACGAAGAGCTTGAAAATCTGCCAAATCTGCCTGGATAGTCTGTCCGGGCGATATGCCGATTGTACGTCTCCTGGGGTAGCGATGAGCGTACTTTTTGAATAGTGTGTGTGCGGGGAACTCGGCGAGATAATCGCGCACCTCGTCCACCCGTGCGCCACTTTTGCGCGCGACAGCTTGTGCCGAAGTAAACGAAGAGGGTTGGGCCAAATTGAAATAATATTTATGAATTCGCTTCTCACTGCTACGAGAAGTCATGGCGAAAAAAGAATAATACAATGAACGAAAAAGAAAAAAAAATCATTTCCAGCGTGGCTGAATAATACTTGGGCGACGCGGACCACCATCACGAGGGGACATTGTTTGGCGCGTAGGCGTGGTTGTTACTGTTGTGGCAGCCCAGTCAGACACTCGACCCAGCCGACGATTAGAGTCAGGCCCGCCGAATTCGGTGCGTGTGCGTGTGCGTGAAGTGGAAACGTTACTTTTTGGCGTGACATCCCTTACGCCCTTCCGTCGCTGCCTCCGCTCCTTCTTTACAGCATATCGCGGACTAACGAAACCGCCGTCATCGTTGTTCACGTTGTCGAGAGCTCCGTTGTTGCTATTCTTATTACCGTTCTCACTATGTGAATTGGTTGCGATATCCATTGATGCCAGTGAGTCATCGTCATCTTCAGCAACGAAACTTTGATGCTGCTGTGTAGCATCAGTGAGAGCGTCAAGAATTGGCTGTGGGGACAGACGAGAAGGAGATGCGTCATCTCTTGTCCGCGTAGCCAGAGGTGATTCAACAATTCGTGGCGTGACGGGTGGAGCGGCGACGGCGAACGCCGGCTTCCTCATATCTTCTTTGAATCGATTAATTCGATGGATAAGATCCTCGTAGAGCGCTCGCTTCAGGGTAACATCAATCGATGGATCCTGTAGCAGCTTCACGAGATCATCCTGCATCGCCTCTAGTTTGGCATCATCCTTAGAGAGGTCTAGGTACGGTACCAACTTGTACTTGTTCATTGTCGCGCGCGGGACGCTTGATCGAGTGCGAAACTGACGAGTGCGAGTGCGGCAGGCACCACGGCACCGAGGAACCCAGCACCGTGCTGCTGAATTTGTGCTCGAGCTTTTCGCTCTCGTGAACACTTGGAGATGGTTTGGATAGCGGGTAGATGCCGTGTAATAGTTCGCTTCTCCGATTGAGTGAGGGGAATGTGACCGAGATTGGCTAGTAGCTCAACCACGCACTTTAGCTCGGCTAGGCTGGCGTCAGCGATAATATTGGGGTTTTTAGAGAGACGTTTGAGAAACGACCGGTGTGCAGCGAGAGCACGCATTGACTAAATGCGGAAATTGTGTGCGCGGGCCAACCACGAAATCACGCGCGCATCATCATTACGGATGCGAGTGAAGAAACGGACGATCCACGCGAATGACTTGCCGCGACTCTGATGATGAATGTGGAAAATTGCGAAAGCTCCACACGAAGCGGCGCTGGGTTGCTGATGTGCGATGCGATTGAATCGGACGATGGGGTAGGCGGCACAGAAGCGTTTGATCGGTCCACGCGGTGGCTTGCCGAATGAATCAAAGAAATGACACTTGCCCCTGCGCACGAACACCGATTGCCAGTGCTTGCCGCCCAACGGCGAGTCGCTTCGGTCCGTGTTCACAACAAGCGCAAAAGTGTGTGGAAGTGATGAGGGCGAGGGAAGAAGATTGCAGGCAAAAGTGCCCACGTAATAGCGACAAGTGTACGCGTCTCTTCGCAAAATCCCATCAATTTCTCGTGTATCCATGAGCGAGTGAGAGAGAACACAAAAAACGCGATTTATGTGAAAAAGACAAAGAATAAATGGAGATGGTAATATTCCAGGAGTGATATTTTTAAAATAATCGATGATGACGATGAAGTAAAGATGAGGAGGAGTTCTTATCAATAAAATCATACACTCCGCACATGAAGACGAAGTAAATGCAGGACAACGAAAACAGAGTGAGATTGGAATGTAACTTCTTGAGTGTAACACTCCGAGAACGGGGAGGGCCGGGATGAGGGAAGAGAGAGAGAGGGGACGGAGGGAGGGAGCGTAATGCTTGCGCCCTGCCGCACTTCCCAACTCGACTACCGTAACCCCGATTAATTGCGATTCAAATTTTCCCGCTCTTTTCGAAAAAGGGGCGGAGCCTAATGGAGGGAGGGAGGGAGGAAGGAGGCGGGGTCAACCGACGGGTCATTTACTCTCATGCGGCCACCTTGAGTGGTGACGTGCGTGCTCTCGCTCTGCTCCGGTATTTTCTTTTATTTATTTATTTTCTGATCTTTGATCTTTCTAAATCTATTCATTTTGCGCGGTTGGTCCCCCAATTTGTGCCACCCCTTTATTTATCCTCTCCTCCCTCCCCCTCCTCCCCCTCCTCCCCTCCTCCCCATCCTCCCCATCCTCCCCTCCTCCCCTCCTCTCTCTCCCTCTCTTGCGCGAACAGCTGTTTTTTGCTCCTTTGCTCCGTTCTCGCGCATATTCATGTTTTCCGCGTGTTTTCCGCTTCTTTTCCCGTGCATGTCTGCGCTCTCTCCATTTCCCACACTCTCTCGCTTTCTCTGACCGACGAGAGAGTGTGCGAAATGAAGAGAGTACGGAAAAAACGCTGGTTACGCCAGACACAAGCGGATTTCCGGCCTACGCTGTGATGTAATCGATAATGTTGATTGATTATCGATTTATCGATTTTCCATCAGCATATCGATTATTACACAGCGTAGGCGGAGGAATCCGCTTGTGTCTGGTCACTTCTACTCACAAGCACGATGAGGATACACTTAGAGATAGAATGGAATTCGATAATTATAGATGTCTATTGTAATTCTTTACTTATTCTTCCCTGGCAATAAAATCACGAATCGATGCGGTTATTCTGCCGCACACCGAATATCCTGGCCATCTCTCTTGACAATACACTCTTTCATCGTGCATATGATAGCACGGCATGCGACAACCAGTGGACCAGCTGAAAGAAAAGCTAATGAAACCAGGTATGATAGTGATAGTGTAACGGTTTAATAAACTATTGCTATTATTGCTATTGCTATTGCATTATTAACTATTGCGATAAAAAAGTTTTATTTACAAATTTACAATATCTTTGGCGGGGATCCACGAATCAAACTCGGGCCCTCGTCCCGACCATCGAATTAACAGATGCTCCTTGCCTCGTACACGTTTACGGTCAAGAATCCGTTCCACCTTGTTGAGGTGGGGCGCTTGAACCTTTTGAACCTCTTGATAATAGAAGATACCCTCGATCTCTTCTCCGTCCAGATCACGAAGTGTCACATACGGTGGACGAAGTGTATCGCGTACTTTTTCCACAACAAAAATCTCCTCGCTCCAGGATGGTAGGTAACCCTTACTGAAAACGGCTCGTGCCTTGCTGATACGCACCGTGTCACCCACTGACAGCGGGGCACCCTCCCTTTTGGTTTCGGTGACGGACTGAGGGAATTCGTCAATGTCTCCGCTAGACACCCGTTCCGGTGCGAGACCCGTAGAACGGTTAACAGATCGGTTGATAGCCTTGATAATTGGTTCAGCAGCGGTGATCCATCTCTCAGAGTTTGCATGGTTCATGAACTTGTACAGACGGCGCTTGAACGTTTGAATTCCCCGTTCAGCCATTGCCGCCTTGATCTCTGACCGGGGACTAAAGTGCGCATTGTTGTGTTCTTTGTAAAGGGTATTGCACTCCTTGTTGTAAAATTCCCGTCCTTGATCCGTGATAAAGCGGGTACACAAGTGTCCGTACCGCTTGCGTACCTTCTCAAACAACTGCTTGATCGCCGCTACCATGTCCGTCCCGGTTTTACGGCGCACCGGCACTGCAAAGAAGTAACGGGAGTACACGTCCACAGCGATAAGACAGTAGCCGACACCATCGTTAGCGGAACGTAGAGCTTGAAAATCAGCCAAATCCGCTTGGATCGTTTGTCCCGGAGCAATGCCGATTGTACGCCGTCTAGGGTAACGATGAGCGTATTTTTTGAATAGCGTATGCGAGGGGAACTCGGAGAGATAAGCCCTCACGTCCTCAACCCTTTCCCCACTTTTTCGTGCGACAGCTTGTGCTGAAGTAAAGGCCGAAGGCTGAGCCAAATCAAAATAATATTTATGGATTCGCTTCTTACTGCGAGAAGTCATGAGTACAACGAAATGGTACAATGAAAAGAAGATGCTACTATTTCCACCGCGCAGGGTGTTGAACGATACTGGCGCGGCGATCGTTACGGGGCGACATTGTTTGGCGGGAAGTGATACCCCAGTCGGAGACACGTCCTATGCGTCGGTTATCATCAGGACCAGCAAATTTTGCTCCAGTTCGTGTATGTGAAGTGGATACGGTACTCTTTGGAGAGACATCACGACCCTTACGCTTCCGTTTCTCCTTCTTCAAAGCATAACGGGGGCTTACGAAACCGTCATCGTCGGCCTTCTTGCTCTCCTTACGACGACTAGAACTGGTGACAATGTCCATCGACGATGATGATGATGCTTTAGGCTCAATTTGCTCCGTTTCCAACTGCACATCGTTTGTTTCCGCGAACGGTGGCGATGTTTGGCTAGCTGGAGGAACCGGTGCACGGGTTTCGGTTGTTGTAACGACGGTTGGCGACCCTACGGCAGAGACAGCAGACGACGGCTTCTTAGTATCTTCTTTGAATCGATTAATTCGTTGAAGTAGATCCTCGTAGAGCGCCCGCTTCAGGGTGACATCGATTGATGGATCTTGAAGCAGTTTCACGAGATCCTCCTGCATAGCTTCGAGCTTTGCGTCATCTTTTGAAAGGACTAGGTACGGTACAAGTTTGTACTTGTTCATCGTGAGCGCGCTTGATCGAGTGCAAAACTAGCGAGCGCTAGAGCGGCTGGAACGACGGCGGCAAGAAAACCACCGCCGTGTTGTACAATCTGTGCTCTGGCCTTCCTCTCTCGGGAACACTTTGAGATGGTGCGAATGACGGGCAAGTGCTTCGAAACGACGCGCTTTTCCGCGTTGGTGAAGGGGATATGACCTAGATTGGAGAGGATCTCCACTACACACTTTAGCTCTGCTAGACTTGCTTTATTGATAATATTAGGGTTTTTAGAGAGACGAGAAAGAAACGACCGGTGTGTAACAAGTTTACGCATGGACTAAATACAGAAATTGTGTGTACGGTTCAACCACGAAATTACACGTTTATCGTCGTCCCTGATTCGTGTAAAGAAACGAACGATTGCCGCAAAACTCTTGCCACGGCTTTGATGGTGGATGTGGAAGATGGCAAAAGGTCCGCACGAGACAGCACTAGGTTTCTGATGAGCGATACGATTGAAGGTTACCGTACGGTAAGCGGTACAGAACCGTTTGATGAGTCCTCGTGGTGGTTTCCCGAAAGAATCGAAGAAGTAGCACTTGCCCCTTCGAACAAACACGGACTGCCAATGCTTACCGCCCAACGGTGAATCGCTTCGGTCCGTGTTAACAACTAGAGCAAAGGTTTGCGGTAGAGAAGACGGTCTAGGCAGAAGGTTACAGGCAAAAGCGCCCACATAGTATCTTGAAGTGAATGCATCTCTTCGCAGAATGGTGTCAATTTGTCGTGTGTTCATGACGAGAGATTTAAAAAAAATACAGTTTATGCGAGGTGAAAAGATTACAAATGAAGGGTGTGAATGATTAGTCGAAACGATGGGTACGGTTGTAAACCACACACTTGGGGCAGAGATCGATCAATAGTTGTTGCCCGTCATTAGAAGAGACTAGACGATTGGTGTCCTCTCTAAACTTTTTCCAACAGCCGCCACAGGTGATGATCATGATTCCTCTGAGTCCTACGGTCCACTGACGGCTTGTCATTCCGGTAAGCTTGTTGTAACGTGGCTCCAACTTGTAACACGTCTTCTTGTTGTTGTCGCAATCGGCAGGCATTCTGGTAACCTCGAACGCATCCGGAATAGGAGGAGGTGGCGGGGGTGATGATGCCGGCGGTGGTGGAGGAGGAGGTTGCAGATACTCGTTATGCACAGTAGCGTCCATGGCACTATCAACGAAGGAGAAGTCGGTGGGCATATTTTTCATATTCTCAATGAAGCCGATTGAAGCACAGTCCGGAAAGCACGACGTTTCTTCTTCGACCATTTAAATGAGAGTGAGTGTCTGTCGTGTGAGGGAGAGAGAGAGAGAGAGACAGAGAAAGAGAGAAAGACTCCGCCCACCCTCCTCCAGGCATAAAGAGAGAGACAGACAGAGAAAGAGAGAAAGACTCCGCCCACCCTCCTCCAGGCATAAAGAGAGAGACAGACAGAGAAAGAGAGAAAGACTCCGCCCACCCTCCTCCAGACACTTCAGGCTCCGCCCACCCTCCTCCGCTACGCCCGCCTCCAACGACTCCGCCCACCTCCAAGACTCCGCCCATTCGAAATGGGTATATAAGGGCGCTCCTGACCACTAGACGCACACACACCACCACCACCTTCTCCACTCTTCTCACTTCTCGACAATGGTCATGCAGAAGAAGAAACCCGTGAAGCGCAACAACACCGAGCCCGCCTGGTCGAAGAACTTGAAGAAGAAGACCAAGACCGAAGAAGTGGATCCGTCGGAAAAGGTTGGCGCGCCCTCTTTTGTGTTAGTATGAGTTAGAGTTTCGTAGGTGAGAGGAAGTTTATGGTAAATTTAGAAGAGTGAAACCTCACAAACACCCTGTACACGAGTACTTCCAATTCTACCAGAAACATTGTTAGTTAGCGGGGGAAAACTCTGAAAGACATCCAACCTTTCAGACTGGTCTCGCTAAGCACCCGTGGAAGGCGCCGAAGAAGGACGACACTAACGCCGACTTCAACCAATACTTCATGGCGAAGAGCTACCGGGCAGTAGTTGTGTATCAGTGCGAAAAGTGTAACCAACAAGCACTTGACTGGGACAAGGAAAACGCAGGTGTGCTGTACAAGAACAAGAAGCCGTGCCTAGTGCTCCCCCTTTGCCGTACTTGCGTGTACACTAACAGACGTATCAGCCAGAACATTTACTTTAATATTACTGCTAAGAACGTTCACGATAGAGTCCAGGAAGATGATAAGGCAGGCCATAGAGAGGGAGAAGCTGAGGTTGATGACGATGAATCGGGAGTAGATGGTGGGGATGAATATGATGAAGATGATGATGATGAATGATTACCGCACCTGTTGTACCCCTTGCTGTAAATAATCTTTTCACTGTAACACTTTTTTTTCACTGAACTTCCGATAAATCTAATGATATCATGTCCATGTCTTGAACTTTTAATGAGACTCCAACATGTGCTTTAATGAAAATGATACCTCGGATGAGGCCCCAACTGAGGCCTCAAATGAGGCTTCAACTGAGGCCTCAAATGAGGCCTCAAGTGAGGCTTAAACTGAGGCCTCAAGCGGGGCCTCAAATGAGGCTTCAACTGGGGCATCAGTGTGGAGACAACGAGCAGGTGGTCAGAAATTCAAACCGTTAAAGGGAAAATTCAAACCGTGAAGCGGGCGGTCAATTAGAGGACAGATGGTCAGAGGGGTGTGACATGAGGGGGGGGGGGGGTATTTAAACCGACCCAGTTCACTCCTCAGTCAGTCTAGCCCGAACACCTCCTTGGAGCCAGCCGCGTCCTCTCCCTCTTCTCTCACTCCACCATGAACCGTAGCCTCTCCGCTCATGACGAGTATGTCTTTCCCTCTCCCGACGAAATCTATCCCCCGTTCGCTCCTCCTCTCGTAACTCACAGTCACGAATACAACAGAGACTGGGATCCCGAAGGAGATAAACCCCTTGCTGAGAGAATCGCAACAATTCGTCTCAAGGGAGATCTCCCCTCTCCCTATAACCCTGTGGTTATGCCAACAATCTCCGACATCGACCAGGACATATGGCACACTCTTTACCAACTTGAGGAAGGCAAATGCCCCTTGGTGCAGGGAGAAGATGTTGACAGCTTCTTCCGCATCACTCACCCCGAACCAGCCAATATCCAGTATGTCCTACCCGAGCGACACCAATCTTCCCTGAGCGGGGGAATCTTCTTCATCTATCGCAAGAAATATTGCCCTCTCTCTAACACATTCCCCTCGCCCGTTACATGGAAGAATCTCAAGTTCCCGAGTGTGATGCACTGCGTGCAGGGCATGAAAGCCCGTGAGTCATGTTTCATTTCGTATTTATCTAATCACCCTTCCTTTCTTGACCCAATACCCATTCAGTGCACTTCGAGGACGCGGCAACTCTGGGGAAAATTCTGCAAACGGAGAACATCAATACTGCCTGCGATTACGCAGACAAGATTAAGGGCTTCACCAAGGCGGCCTGGGACAAGGTCTCTCTCGATTATATGACCATTGCAATGTACTCGAAGGTGAGTCTCCCTCTCTCCATATTTTCAATTGTACCGTGAAAAGAGAGGACATCTACGGAAAACATCATTGCAGTACATTCAAAACCCTCACCTGCAGAAGTACATTCTCAAGACACCCAAGGAGGCCATTTTCGCAGACTGTACCACGGAGAACAAGTTGTGAGTTGATTTTATTAAACCGTTACACTATCACTATCATACCTGGTTTCATTAGCTTTTCTTTCAGCTGGTCCACTGGTTGTCGCATGCCGTGCTATCATATGCACGATGAAAGAGTGTATTGTCAAGAGAGATGGCCAGGATATTCAGTGTGCGGCAGAATAACCGCGTCGATTCGTGATTTTATTGCCAGGGAAGAATAAGTAAAAATTACAATAGACATCTATAAATATCGAATTCCATTCTATCTCTAAGTTTATCCTCATCATGCTTGTGGACCATCCAATGATAAAAATTTGAATGGACCCTGTCTTGAAGTAAGAAACAGCCCGCCACAGTGAATAAACGGGACTGATAATTAGGGGCAGATGGATCGTGTGGTCCCGAGGGGAAACACGATTACCATATCCCTGAGGCGCCTGGGAGGTCCCCACCCGGTTACCGTAACCCATCTGAATTCACATTCAAACTTCCCACACTTTTTTTTTGGTCCTGAAGAGATTTTTTTTAAATCAGGGAAAGGGGGCGTGGCCTAATTGGGAGGAGGATGGGAGGAGGAGGAAGGGGCGGGGCTTGCGAACTCGTCATTCGTTCACATACGCGCGCGTTGAGAGGTGGTGTGCTGGCGGAGCTCTGCCCGTTTTTTTTATTATTTTATCGATCCCTAAATCTATTCATTTGTGCATGTTGGTCCCCCGAATTGTACCATCTCATTTATTTATTTGCACCCTCCCCGCTCTCCCCTCTCTCCCTCCCTCTCTCCAGATGTTTTTTTGATTACCGCACTGTTTTTAGCGCGCTTTTTTAGCATCACTTTTTTTGTTTTTCTCTGACCGGCGAGACACTGTGTGAAAGTGAGAGAGTGCAGCTGTTTTTTTAGTGAGGTACCGTGATTTCTCAGCCCCTACGCTATCAGTTTATCATATCAGTGATTTGATTAATCAATCAATCGATAATATCGATAATCAATCGATAATATCGATTGATTGATTAATTGATTTATTGATTGATAAAGTGACAGCGTAGGGGGAGAAACCGCGGAACCTCACTTGGGTTCTACTGTAGTCGTAATAGTTGATACTGGGTTGGATGAACCTAGGCCAGCATCGCAATCGAAAGTACGAGAGAAACTAGCGGACTACGTCCGCTAGTTTTTTTGGGGGTAATATTTATAGCTTAGAAATGCCCCAGGTCAAAAAAAGTAGAGCTAAGAAAAAAGTAGAGACGGGGCTTCGCCCCGTCGTGGGGAGGCTCGAGGCCTCACGAGCCTTCCGCAAGGGACTTGCTGGCTCGCTGCGCTCGCTTGCTACCCTTTTCTTCAACGGAAGCTTAAGAAATATCGAAATAATAATAATACGGGAGCTGGAAGCTGAACATACTCGACAACTCGCTTTCGTGCCTAAAAACGCGTCAAAACACGTCCCCTTATTGCGAAATATCGAAATAATAATCCAAAACATCAATTATTATCTATAACTCTATTCCAAAAGACACGCGCGGAAAAAAAAGAATTTAGAAAATAAAAATAAAAGCAAAATAATAATAATATTAAAAATTAAATTAAATTAAATATAAAATAAATAATTAAAATAAAATTACGGTAGAAAAACGCGAAAATTTAAAAGATTACGGTAAAAGCGAAAATATTGACGGAGTGACGAAAAAATATTGAAAGGCAAAAAGCTGAAAATACCGTAATCGGAACGCGAAAATGTTGAAAAAAACTGGAAAAATACCCGACCACTGAAAAACACAAATCGAGTTCTCACGGGCTGGTAAAGCAATTTTTCCGTGCACTTTTGCCTTTCGAATGTGCGGACGGACGTGTACGAAAAACATATCGCTCAAAATTTCAAATAATGCACTCGTTTTCGAGTAAATTGAAAAATTGAGTTTGGGTTACTGTAGGACAAACGGACGGACACAGGTTTTTGGCACTTTTCTCCAAAATCGACCTAGGCACCCCTAGTTTTTTATGTGCGTGATCGCCCTAAAACCGGGACGACAAGCTTCCTGCAAAAAATGAGCGCCGAAAACAACCTCTAACACAAAAAGCTTAGCACTTTTAGTAAATCTTTGTAAAACTAGCGGACTACGTCCGCTAGTTTTTTTGGGGGGTAATATTCATCGCTTAGAAATGCCCTAGGTCAAAAAAGTGGAGCTAAGAAAAAAGTTGAGACGGGGCTTCGCCCCGTCGTGGGGAGGCTCGAAGCCTCACAATCATTCCGCAAGGGACTTGCTGGCTCGCTGCGCTCGCTTGCTACCCTTTTCTTCAATGGAAGCTCAATAAATATCGAAATAATAATAATACGGGAGCTGGGAGCTGAACATACTCGACAACTCGCGGTCGTACCTAAAAACGCGTCAAAACACGTTCCCTTATTGCGAAATATCGAAATAATAATCCAAAACATCAATTATTATCGATTAGGAGCTAATTCTATTCCAAAAGACACGCGCAGAAAAAAAGAATTTAAAAAATAAAAATAAAAGCAAAAGTAATAATAAAAATAAATATTAAATTAAATTAAATATAAAATAAATAATTAAAATAAAATTACGGTAGACAAACGCGAAAATTTAAAAGATTACGGTAAAAGTGAAAATATTGACGGAGTGACGAAAAATATTGAAGGCGAAAAAGCTGAAAATACCGTAATCGGAACGCGAAAATGTTGAAAAAAACCGGAAAAATACCCGACCGCTCAAAAACACAAATCGAGTTCTCACGGGCTGGTAAAGCAATTATTCCCTGCTATTTTGCCTTTCGCATGTGCGGACGGTCGTGTACGAAAATGCGATCGCTCAGATTTTAAATAATGCACTCGTTTTCGAGAAAATGGCAAAAGTGTGTTTGGGTTACTGTAGGACAGAATGACGGACACAGGTTTTTGGCACTTTTCTCCAAAATCGACCTAGACACCTATAGTTTTTTATGTGCGTAATCGTCCTAAAACCGGGACGACAAACTTTTGGCAAAAAATGAGCGCCGAAAACGACCTCCAAAGCAAAAAGCTTATGACTTTTAGTAAAGTTTGCAAAAACTAGCGGACTACGTCCGCTAGTTTTTTTGGGGGGTAATATTTATCGCTTAGAATGTATTCAGCTTAGGGTGTATTCAGCCCCAGGTCGAAAAAGTGGAGCTAATTGTAAGGAAAAAGTTGAGACGGGGCTTCACCCCGTCTCAACTTTTCTCAAATTAGCAAATTATGAACCCATTAACCCCTGGGCCATGTTAAATGCTCGAAAACACTTTGATAAATTCTCGTAATTCAAGTTATCACTAATTTTAACGAGAAAACACAAGAAAAGTACGGGAATCATTTTGCCACCAAAAGATCCGAATCCTCAAGTTAACCGCGCCCCTTAGCCACTCGGCTATGGAAAAAACGCTAAAAAATTTTTTATACATTTTCTAAAATCGTGTTACATCTAATTAACACACAAAAGGAATATTAAAAAGCGTAAGAAAAAAAACGGGGAAAAAATGAAAAAAGCGAAAAAAGGATTACGGTAGGACAGAATTTCTGGACAACGGACAAACGGACACATGTTTTTTGTATTTTTCTCGAAAATTTACCTCCAAACCTATATGTTTTTATGTTGTTAATCGATTCTAGACCAAAATCAACACATGTTATCAAAATTTGAGCAAGATTTGAAAACTGGAAAGCATAAATATGGGGCTTTGAAAATTCGGACACAGGTTTTTCGAGTTTTTCTCCTAAATACACCTACAGACCTATACTTTTTTATATGCGTGATCGTCTTATATCCCCGTCGGCAAGGTCTTGTCAAAAAATGAGCGCCGGAAAAACCCTCTAAGGCAAAAAGCTTATGACTTTAAGTAAAAGAGAGTAACTAGCGGACTACGTCCGCTAGTTTTTTTGGGGGGTAATATTCATCGCTTAGAAATGTCCCAGGTCAAAAAAGTGGAGCTAAGAAAAAAGTTGAGACGGGGCTTCGCCCCGTCGTGGGGAAGCTCGAGGCCTCACGAGCCTTCCGCAAGGGACTTGCTGGCTCGCTGCGCTCGCTTGCTAATATGTGAAATTTTATGTGCGGCGTTCAAGGAGCGTCACTTGACCACCCGGCAATGATAAACACTCAAAAACACATTTTAAAAAGTTTATAAAATTGAGTTACAACGAAAAAAGCAAAGAAAATTTTGTCAGTTCGTGATAGAGACCGAAAATAGCGATTTTCAACATATATTAACATTTTAGACGAGATAGGCTAATTTTTAATGCACAATCTGTTGTACATTTTGGGCACTATCCTTCCTTATCTCACTGCAACGAATTGTCCATGAAATATTAGTAGTTTGTGAGAAAAATGCGAAAATTGCAAATTGCGAAAGGATTACGGTAGGACAGAAGTTTCTGGACAAGCGGACACATGTTTTTGACATTTTTCTCGAAAATTCACCTACATACCTATATGTTTTTGTGTTTTTTAATCGATTCTAGACCAAAATCAACACATGCTATCAAAATTTGAGCAAGATTTGACAACTGGAAAGCACAAATATGTGGGTTTGAAAAGTGTGGCGCATGTTTTTGGTGTTTTTCTTGAAAATCTACCTACGGACCTATAATTTTTTATGTGCGTGATCGTCTTATATCCCCGTCGGCAAGGTCTTGTCAAAAAATGAGCGCGGGAAAAACCCTCTAAAGCAAAAAGCTTATGACTTTAAGTAAAAGAGAGTAATAGCGGACTACGTCCGCTAGTTTTTTTGGGGGGGGGGGGGTAATATTCATCGCTTAGAATGTATTCAGCTTTTAGCCCCAGGAGCTAAGAAAAAAGTTGAGACGGGGCTTCGCCCCGTCGTGGGGAAATAATGGTTTGAATATACACAGTCGCGGACCCAGTTGGCATCATCCCTTCCGAAAGGCTCGTGAGGCCGAGAGCGAAAAAAAAAATTAAAAATTAAAATAAAAGCAAAATTAAAATTAAAATAAATGAAAATAAAATAAAATATAAGTAGTATTACTATAGTTCAACAGCGGCTAAGAGCCGCTACTGAACCCCATTTTCCAAAAAATCTCATAATCTGAAAAAAATTTCAAAGCCAATTTACAAAGCCCATAGCCATTTCAAAAAAATGGCTAAATTTTACGTTAAATTTCAACGGCAGGTCTTTAGGATAGAGCCAATTTATCAAGGTCTTATTTTCTCAACATAATAAACAATCGAATCATCAAAAATATTGGTACACAGCCGTCTATCGTCCCTTGTCGTTGGATGGAGATCGACCATCAAATATCCCCATGGTTGAGATTTGACCGCATCTTCGTAAGCCTCCAAGAAATAGTTTGATTTACCGGGAAAAATCTGCCTGGCAAAGTTTTGGATCTGAAGATTGTCTCCAGTTGACTTAGTAAGGCAAATGTAGGTGCTATTAGCCCTAGCCGTCCTCTCTTGAGCGAATAGGGATTGAACAATATTGATTATAGAGCAATTACAATGATGACCCACACGAGTAAACAAATTGTTTAGTTCACTCTTATGCTTGGCATAGTATGACATGAGATCATCTAAAATCAAGAGCTTATGCCCATTTCCTTCCAACATTTGCATGTCTGGCGGTCCAGAATGAAGTTCAATCTTTTCATGCTTTGGAAAGTCTCCTGTATCGATTCCATAACACCAGATTATTCGATCGATTGGCTTATCAAACATTTTAGCCTCATTTTCCAATATCTTTCGCAATAACGTCGTCTTTCCAGTTTGAGTGGCGCCCGAGCAATATAGCAGGCATGGAGTCTTTATAATAAACTTATCGTCTAACATGGCGATCAAATGATTCAAGTAACTCGAACCAAGCAGTCTTCCCTATTTATTATTTTCCAACTGGTTGTTGTTTCAGTCTGCATAATAACAGCGTTAATCAATATCACGCTACTTTCGAACAGCGATCCTTTCTGGCTTGGTCTACTTTCTAGTTGTCTAGCCTTAATTATCCCATTTCCAATCGGTCATGGCCGAATTTTTCATAACTCTGCCGTCGAACGTTCCGGACCACCCCGAGAACTCCAGCTCGTCATTTCTAGTTCGCCTACCGGAACCAATCAAGCTTAAAACTGAAAAATGGAAATGTGGTCTCGCAGAAATTATTTACACAAATAGTTTTGAAAATGTCCCTGAACCGCTCAAGTTTACAGCAATTAACAAAAATGGAACTAGGACAGATTATTTTCTTCCACCTGGAAATTATCGAGACGCGTTAGCGCTTGTTGATTCGCTGTCTTCTGTCACTTCAAATAGGCGTAAACGTGAGGCAGAGAAAGATGACAAACCAAAGACAGAGGAAGAGGAAAAGAAGGAAATGCAAGAAAAGGTTATTACCGGAAATGTTCGCCCTGCCACTGCTGAGGAAATTGAACAATTGCTGGCACGAAAAAAGGCCAGAATTGATAGGAAAGCAGCGGGACTAGTAGTATCTTCAGCATTAGCCACGGATCTTTCCACTCCCATTGCTCCTCCTTCTCAACCACCTTCTCAACCTCCTATACCATCAGAACAACCTCCTGCTATAACACCACAACCGCCTACGTCAACTACAACAAGCCAGCCCACCACTAATGTCACACCCAAGCCCGATAAAATCGAGCCGAAATTCGGAGACATGTTTGATGGATGGCTCGACAAGTTTGTCAAGCATTCAGATTCTTCTAATGCAAAAGTAATCAAAAGCGCCAAACAGATGACTGATAGTTTGATTGAGGAGAACAAAAAACTTCAAGCACTTATGCAAAATTCCATTCATACAGCTAAAGAAAATACCTCAACCGCTGTCAAAGAGGAGAAGAATAATTCAGTGAAAATTGTAGACGGATTGAAGAAGAATACGGATGCTCTTGTAGAAGAGAACCAGAAAATTCAAGCGCTAATCAAAGAGAGCATTGCTATTCAAAAGGCGAATGCTGCCGATTCCAAAAGAATAGCCAATTCAGCCAACGTTCGTGGATTTTCGCTGGTAGTGCCCAAGAGCAATATTCAAAGTTTGGATTTTCTTTTGATTTTGATCCTCTTTTGCATAGGATAATTATCTATGTAAACAAAAACGTACTCCAGGGCGTGGAACTCTCTCAAGAACTAGCCTATCTTTGTGGATTTTCTTCACAGCCCGATCAAGAAGTGCTTATGCTTGACACATACAAGAACATTGCCACATATTCAATCGATTTCAACAACAACTTGTCGACAATCTTTATATATGCAGATTGCATTCAGCCTTCAATAGTAGGGAATTGCAAATCTCAACTTCTTCGCATTATTCCCACGTCGGACCAGTTGTCAACAATTTCAACAGTTTTCAATCCTATTCAACATTTGCCCATCAATAAGGAAATTATTGATACGATTAGAATTAACATTCTGGATGGATTTGGAAAACCTATAAAGTTCAATTTCGGTACGACCATCTGTACTTTACATTTTGTCAAAATCAAGTCGTAATGTCAGCCCAAAATTGTTCAGAAGTCTTTGACTATGATAAAGTTGATTTTATTAATCTATTAAAAAATAGCAAACAGATTGGAGGTAGGTTCGTTGGCTTTCGAAACCAAAGAGGTCGAGGGATTGCAGGAGTTGTTAATCTACTTCGAATTGCAATTCCCTCGTTCCTGGAATCGCCAGTCGGCAAACAAGTCACGCAAGCAGCGACAAGTATAGCTAGCGATATGATTCATGGTGCGGCAGCCTCAGATGCATTTAAGCGGGCAGGTAGACGGACCATTCGCAATCTAACTGGTCTTGGCAGTCGTAAAAGACCCATTACTTCCTCAATTCCTACTGAGAAACGGTCGTATTTCATTCCTGCTCCATAATGCAAAAAATATTCAATTCTAAATCTAAAAAATCAACCGTTCCCGAGCTTGACCTCTTTAGCATTCCCGACACTTCAGTTGGTGTAGTAAATAGTCGATATATTGAATGCCCTTTATCGAATTCAATTTCCACGGGTACCACACAAGGCCCTATTGAGTGGAGATACAATCTTCAAAAGAATTTCCTCAATCTTCAACGTAGTTATGTTCAGTTCACCATTGGTATTAGAGATAAGGATGGCAAAAAGATCAAAGTGGACGCAGGCCAGACTCTTCCACTTGCATTTTGTCAAATGATCGGCAAGACCCTCTTCAAAGAATTCCAAATCTATCTGAATGGGATTTTGGTGGAAAGCTCTTCACCGCTGTACGCATGGAGAAGTATCATCGAGACTGAGCTCAATTTTGACAAGGATACAAAGAATAGCACTCTTTCCCTTGCTGGATATGCATCAGATGATAAGATTAATGATCCAACTTCGTCTGGTTATAAACGAAGATCACAATGGGTTCAAAAGGATGGAGAGGCACAATTCGCTGCGACTCTTAATCTTAATCTTTTCAATCAACCTCGCCTTCTCCTGAATTATGTCGACTTTAAGCTCATTGCCTATTTGAATGAGCCTAAATTTGTCATCGATTCTCTCGAGTTGGACACAGACAAGAAAAAGCCTAACGATCAACTCTATACCTATGAAATTCTGGATATGAAGTTACTTCTTCACGAGTACGAATTGCACGACTCGGCATCCCTGGCTATTGAGCAACTTCTCAAACAAGAAAAGATGATCACCTATCCTCTTACAAACATTGCCATGCGCAGTTTCTACGTGGCTCCAGGACGATTCGACACTCCAGAATGCCGTCTGCTCACCTCGTCACTTCCTAAAAGGATCGTAATGTGCATGGTCGATGCACAGTCATATCTCGGCTCCCATGCCAAGACGCCATTCAACTTTAGACACTTTGATGTCAAGGAAGCGTTCATCGAATGTGGTGGAAGAACCATTCCTGCTCGCCCTCTCAATCTCGATTTTGAAAAGGATCGATACATGCCCGCATATCTCAACATGTTGGAGGGAACGGGAATGGGTCGATCTGTCGATAACAACGGAATAACCAGGGAAATGTACAAGAACGGTAGTGCCTTCTTTGTTTTTGAATTGTCTTCGAGTCTGGATTCGGAAACTTTTGACTTAATTAACCTGGGAACCACTAGTTTCAATATCAAATTTAATAAGGCAGTTCCCGATCAAGGCTTGTATTGTATCCTCCATTGTGAATATGACTCTCTGCTCACCATTGACGATAATCGTGTACCCCATGTAGATGCACTCATGTAAATAAAGATTATTTATATAACAGTTCTAGTTATTACAATATAAATTCAAATATTATACAGCTCTGACGAGCTCTTGTTGATAGACAATTCCCGATATTTCCTCTCCAAATTTGTCAACTAGTCGATAGGTTTGCGGAGAACCAGCCAAAGCTTGAATGATTTGGAAGACTTCATCTGTCCATCCCGATTCGTATCCACGACGGAATGCCTTATTCTGATGACTCATTCGAACCATTTCTCCTACTCTATACTTTGGTTCCTTCGAAGGTGATGGGGTAATTTCGGCAGGTTCCTTTTCTCCGGAAAATACTTGCTGTGGAGTACACTTTATCATTCTATGATATGAATTATTTATAGCGTTGGTAAATTTGCTAGCAACATTTATCCATTTCTTTGTTTTACTTGCCGTTAGATATTTGAATAAGCGTGTCTCCCACGTTCGATTGAAGCGTTCAACCATTGCACATTTGATGTCTGAATTTGGATGAATGAGAGCAATGTGCCGAGAATTTAAATAATCTTTCACTGACGAGTTGACGAATTCTCTGCCGCGATCTGTCAGTAGGAAAGTTGGATACATTTTCAATCGTTCAAATGTATCTTTCAATGCGCTTGCCACTTGCTCGCCCGTTTTGCGATGAAGAGGAATAGTGAACGCAAATCTTGAATGACAATCAATCATGCTAAGACAGAAACGGCATCCTTTGTTCTGTCGAGAGAAGGAACTAAGATCGATCAAGTCTGCTTGAACATGAGAAAATACAAAATCGCCTCTTGTCTGTCGACGAGGAAACTTGTAACGGACTTGTTTATGTCGAGAATATGCTGGCTGACGTTCTAGAAAGCGCTCAACTTTGCTGATGGGCTTTTTACTAGCCTTTTGCAATGGTCCAATAGACGAGAAGGCTGTTGGTTCTTTGAGATTGTAATACAGTCTGTTTAACATACTGGAGATTATTGAAAGTTATTTTTATCAGGCATAATACTACAACTTAAATCCAAGCCCGAATGTAAAGCCTTGATCCTGATCCCTTTTGTCTTCTCGTCGGTTGTCTAGGCAGCATGTAGCTAGGTACTTGCAAATTCTTCAGTTCCCTAGTTTCTTTCGCGTTTGGCTTGTCCGCCTTCTTGACTGATTTTTTGTTCGCACTCCTTATTACTGGATCATTCGTAGGCGAAAATCCCAACGTCTCGTCATCCCAAACTAGAGATGGAGTGAGTGTTGGTCTTGGCGCTCGAGTAGGAGTGGTTCCCTCGACAGGCTTAGCGGGAAGAACTTGTGAAGGTTGTTCGTATGACGGTTGATAATTATAATTTTGGATGACTTTAAAATCATCAATGTATGGCTGGCGTGCCGGGGAGTAAAAGTCAATCAGTGGAGGAATTTCGTCAGCTGTAGAATCGGATCGTTCATCCTTTAATTCATTCTCCCTTCTAAAGTTGATAAGACGAGCCAGACGATCTTGATACAATCTCATTTTTAGATGAGGGTCAAGGTCTTTGCGTTGAATAATGTCATCAACTCTTCTTTCCATCTCAATGGCATTGGCTTCTTTTTGTGTGACAGCAACAAACGGTTGAACTCGGGAAGTATACTTCATTTCGACGACAATACAGCTTGTACAATTATGCGAATGAAATGATGGGCAAACGTTAGCAATAAATCTCGGGCCTTATCAACGTCTCTACACTTTCCAATGTAACGAATGATTGGCAAAAATTTGACAATATCGTTTCGTTCGGAACGGTTAAATCCAATTTTATGAATGTTAAAAAGTAGTTCTACAAGACAGCCGATTTCTGAATTGTTGGCTAATTTAATGGATTGTCGAGTATGACGAAGTACTTTTAGTAGGAAGTCCGTATGACGGGCAATGCGATTGTTCATGGCGATTTGACTTGGACTGAAATCGCTCCGTCGATTGGGCTTTTGTAGACGCTGAGATTGCAGACTAGAAGGTCTTCGGTCTGTTCCTTTGGATCGACTGGGGGTAGGACGTCGGAAGGAAGATGGACCTTTTGATGACGTTTGCAGGAGAATGTCGACGAGAATATACGATTACAAGCAGTACAGTAGAGTCTTGGATGTTTTTCTCGATAATGACTGGCAAGATCGTCAACTTGAATTTGACAGATTTTACAGAGCGATGGCATAACACAACAGCTCACGACCACTGCAGAGAGGGTAAATGAAATGAGAAATTCTGTACTAGGTACTTTCGTACGTAGATATCGTCTCTTTTTATACGATGAAATGTTGAGACTACGGAGCGGAAAGATTTTCCCTTGAATAGCATTTCATTAATAATAAAAATGCAGTATGCGCCACAAGTAATTTCCTCTATCTGCTGATGTTTTTCCCGATTGAAATGACAACTTTTGAACTGCTCGCAGAATGCCCGAATAGATTTCACTTGTGGAAGGCCACCAAACGAGTCAAAATAATAACAAATTCCGTTTTGCACGACAATAGCAAGCCAATGAGTACCATTATTATCTGAGGAATCAGTGTTCACAACTAGGCCAAAGTTTTTAGATTTATCAATTATCAAGGGCAGACAGTCTGCTGGAAATACTCCCAAGAAATTGGGAACATGAGATAGTAAAGAACTAATGTCAAGAGAATCCATAATAATATCAAGTTATTTATCGGTTATTATACTTGCATTTAACGATTCCGTCGATAACAATAAATGAAATACTACGGCAATTCTTTTGAATAAATGTCGTAATATCCTTATGCTGGATAGTCTCGTTGATATCGCTTAGAAGCTCAGTCAGACAGCCGATTGACATTGGTCCTTGACGAAGGAAAATGATAAGTTCGATAAGTCTTGCCAAGCCAGAAGATTCATCGGGATGAAATGTCTTGTAAACGGCAGTGTACGCAGGGGAAGAGATCGAAGGAGAAGTCCAACCACTCATTGCCAAGTTTGATTCACTGACTGAACTCACTAGTAAACCGTGGAACTTATAGTCCCTTCCAGCTGTCGACTTATGCTAACCGATTCAAGAATTCTATGAAGAATGAAGCAATACGCCAACAAAGCGAGATTTGCGAGAGTATTGACAAAAGTGAAAACTTGGAAGAAGATGTTTGATTGAAATCTCACAGGTAAGTTATCATACGAAGAGTAGACTTTGCCATCATGTTTGAAAAATATTACTTTGGTGACATTATCGAAAAGATATCCTTGAATATTCTCGAGAAGTCGTATTTGATTCTCTTTATTGATGTGGAATAGAGTGTCATGCTCAAATACAAACGATTCTTCATCGTTTATCCATTCCTCGCTTGCTTTCGCAAGGCAACAGCCTGCCAGTAGAAGAACAATGATCATTACTGATTGTTAAAAACTGAATTGAAAATTTATAAAATTAAATTATAGCGGCGATAAATTGGCTGTCAAAGTAATCAATTATAGCGGCGATAAATTGGCTGTCAAAGTAATCAAATTGATGCCCTGTACAGGCAAAATGTTGAGAAAAAATCAATTATGGAATATTTAATCAGATTTCAATCGACTCGTGACCACTAGTCATTGCTGGCCGTACTCACATTGATGAGAGGAGAAGATTGATACCCATATCGTGATATTTCATCGAACTTTTCATCGTTGAGAAGATTCTAGGATTCAGAATCCAATTTTTCACATTATACCTAGATGGTCGTCATCCCCTTCGCTAACGAAGTGGAACGATACCCATATCGGACTAATTCATAATAACTCACATCGTTGTGGCGAATTAAGGAATCAGAATCCGCTGTCGTTGTTCCTCTGATGGATGGCTGTCCTCTTCTTGGAGAGAGAAGTCGAATGATACCTATATCGGGGTAGTTAATTGATGTTTGAATTGTTGAGATGATTCATGGATTCAGAATCCGACATCGTCTTTCATCAGTCAGATAGCTGTTCCCCCTTACCGTGCGGAGTAGAATGATATCCATATCGACGTTGTCTGAACAGTTCGAGGAAAATCGATCTGACATGATTCGGGAAGAGCCTCGAGGTAATGAGGAATGGAGGGGATGGATGAAGGTTGTTCTGATTTCTCCTCCAGATCAGTGCCTATTTGTACTCCTCTGAAAACTGATAATGGAGGGAACACTCCACGGAGAACTGCTTAGGCGAGGTAAAACTGAAAATAAAACTTGGTAAGAGAGCTTAAACTAGAAACATTGCAAGGAAAACTGCTTAAGAGGAGTAAAACTGAAAATAAAACTGCGTTCGCGAGCTAAAATGGGAACATTCCAATCATTCCAATCATTCCATCAAAACTTACCTGCCGGGTATAAATAAGGAAGGGTGGAAAGTGAGGACGGGAATTAGCCAAGGCAAATTCTCTGGGAGGAGGGAAGGGGAAAGGTGAGAAGTGAAAGGGCTGGCGGGCGAAAGGAAAAGTGCGAGGGAAAGAATGAGTGAGAGGATTCAAGGAAGTGATCCTCACTAGGAGAAGATCGTGGAATATCCTTCTGGAAGAATGCGAGAGTTTAGTATGCTGACCAAGAGCCCATCATTCGATTGCAGTATTATTTTATGAAATGGCCATTGGCCTGGCCGATTGCTTGGCTGGCAAAGAAATTCTTCAAACTATGGAATGTTTCTGGAATATTTACTTCAACTACGGGTGAAAGAATATTTTTTTTCCGATTTTAGAATTGATGAAATTCTGCCCGAATGGCAAACAGATTGGCTTTGAAAATTCTTCCTGGCAATTGGCTTTGAAAATTCTTCCTGGCAAATTGGCTTTGAAAATTATTTTCGTAAATTATGAGATTTTTTGGAAAATGGGGTTCAGTAGCGGCTCTTAGCCGCTGTTGAACTATAGTAATACTACTAATATAAAATAAATAATTAAAATGAAATTACGGTAGCATAAAGCGAAAATTTAAAAGATTACGGTAAAAGCGAAAATATTGACGGAGTGACGAAAAAATATTAACAGGCAAAAAGCTGAAAATACCGTAATCGGAACGCGAAAATGTTGAAAAAACCGGAAAAATACCCGACCGCACAAAAAGACTCGTCGAGTTCTCACGGGCTGGTAAAGCAATTATTCCCTGCTGTTTTGCCTTTCGCATCTGCGGACGGACGTGTGCGAAAATGCGTTCGCTCAAAATTTTAAATAATGGACTCGTTTTCGAGAAATCGTCAAAAGTAAGTTTGGGTTACTGTAGGACACTCAGACGGACACACGTTTTTGGCACAATTTGCATTAATTTTTTAAAATCGAATTATACCTAATTAACACAAAAAAGGAATATTGAAATGCGTTCGAAAATTTTGGCGAAAAAATGAAAACATGCGATAAGAGGATTACGGTAGGACTTAAAATTTCAAAAATTTCTGAACACACGGACACATGTTTTTGACACTTTTCTCCAAAATTCACCTACATACCTTTATGTTTTTATGTTTTCAATCGATTCTAGACCAAAATCAACACAAGTTATCAAAATTTGAGCAAGATTTGAAAAGTGGAAAGCACAATTATGTGGGTTTGAAAAGTGTGACACATGTTTTTGGTGTATTTCTCGAAAATCCACCTACGGACCTATAATTTTTTATGTGCGTAATCGCCCTAAAACCGGGACGGCAAACTTCCTGCAAAAAATGAGCGCCGGAAAAACCCTCTAAAGCAAAAAGCTTATGACTTTAAGTAAAAGAGAGTAAATTTTTGGGGGGTAATATTCATCGCTTAGAAATGCCCCAGATCAAAAAAGTGGAGCTAAGAAAAAAGTTGAGACGGGGCTTCGCCCCGTCGTGGGGAGGCTCGAGGCCTCACAAGCCTTCCGCAAGGGACTTGCTGGCTCGCTGCGCTCGCTTGCTACCCTTTTCTTCAACGGAAGCTCAAGAAATATCGAAATAATAATAATACGGGAGCTGGAAGCTGAAGATACTCGACAACTCGCGGTCGTACCTAAAAAAGCGTCAAAACACGTCCCCTTGTTGCGAAATATCGAAATAATAATCCGAAACATCGATTAGGAGCTAACTCTATTCCAAAAGACACGCGCAGAAAAAAAGAATTTAAAAAATAAAAATTAAAGCAAAAATAATAATAAAAATTAAAATTAAATTAAATTAAATTAAATATAAAATAAATAATTAAAATAAAATTACGGTAGACAAACGCGAAAATGTAAAAGATTACGGTAAAAGCGAAAAAATTGACGGAGTGACGAAAAATATTGACAGGCAAAAAGCTGAAAATACCGTAATCGGAACGCGAAAATGTTGAAAAAACCGGAAAAATTGCCGGCCGCTCAAAAAGACTCGTCGAGTTCTCACGGGCTGGTAAAGCAATTATTCCCTGCTGTTTTGCCTTTCGCATGTGCGGACGGGCGTGTACGAAAATGCGATCGCTCAGATTTTAAAATAATGCATTCGTTTTCGAGAAATCAGCAAAAGTAAGTTTGGGTTACTGTAGCACACCCCCACGGACACATGTTTTTGGCTGTTTGCTCCAAAATCCACCTACGGACCTATACTTTTCTATGTGCGTGATCGCCCTAAATCCCGTTCGCGGATATAACGCCAAAAAACGAGCGCCGAAAACAACCTCTAACACAAAAAGCTTAGCACTTTTAGTAAATCTTGCAAAAACTAGCGGACTACGTCCGCTAGTTTTTTTGGGGGGTAATATTCATCGCTTAGAATGTATTCATCTTTTAGCCCCAGGTCAAAAAAGTGGAGCTAAGAAAAAAGTAGTGGGGAGGCTCGAGGCCTCACGAGTCTTCCGCAAGGGACTTGCTGGCTCGTGAGGCCACGAGGCCCCCTGCCGAAATATCGAAATAATAATCCAAAGCAAAAATTATTATCGATTAGGAGCTAACTCTATTCCAAAAGACACGCGCAGAAAAAAAGAATTTAAAAAATAAAAATAAAAGCAAAAATAATAATAATAATAAAAATAAAATTAAATTAAATATAAAATAAATAATTAAAATAAATTACGGTAGGCTAACGCGGAAATATAAAAGATTACGGTAAAAGTGAAAATATTGACGGAGTGACGAAAAATATTGAAGGCGAAAAGCTGAAAATACCGTAATCGGAACGCGAAAATGTTGAAAAAAACCGGAAAAATACCCGACCGCTGAAAAACACAAATCGAGTTCTCACGGGCTGGTAAAGCAATTTTTCCGTGCACTTTTGCCTTTCAAATGTGCGCATGGACATGTGCGAAAATGCGTTCGCTCAAAATTTTAAATAATGGTCTCGTTTTCGAGAATCGGCAAAAGTACTTTTCTCGAAAATCGACCTAGACACCTATAATTTTTTATGTGCGTAATCGCCCTAAAACCGGGACGGCAAACTTCCTGCAAAAAATGAGCGCCGAAAACGACCTTTAACACAAAAAGCTTAAGGCTTTTAGTAAATCTCACAAGATACTAGCGGACTACGTCCGCTAGTTTTTTTGGGGGTAATATTTATCGCTTAGAATGTATTCAGCTTAGGGTGTATTCAGCCCCAGGTCGAAAAAGTGGAGCTAATTGTAAGGAAAAAGTTGAGACGGGGCTTCACCCCGTCTCAACTTTTCTCAAATTAGCAAATTATGAACCCATTAACCCCTGGGCCATGTTAAATGCTCGAAAACACTTTGATAAATTCTCGTAATTCAAGTTATCACTAATTTTAACGAGAAAACACAAGAAAAGTACGGGAATCATTTTGCCACCAAAAAGATCCGAATCCTCAAGTTAACCGCGCCCCTTAGCCACTCGGCTATGGAAAAAACGCTAAAAAATTTTTTATACATTTTCTAAAATCGTGTTACATGTTACGTGTTACGTGTTACAGGAATATTAAAAAGCGTAAGAAAAAAAACGGGGAAAAAATGAAAAAAAGCGAAAAAAGGATTACGGTAGGACAGAATTTCTGGACAACGGACAAACGGACACATGTTTTTTGTATTTTTCTCGAAAATTTACCTCCAAACCTATATGTTTTTATGTTGTTAATCGATTCTAGACCAAAATCAACACATGTTATCAAAATTTGAGCAAGATTTGAAAACTGGAAAGCATAAATATGGGGCTTTGAAAATTCGGACACAGGTTTTTCGAGTTTTTCTCCTAAATACACCTACAGACCTATACTTTTTATATGCGTGATCGTCTTATATCCCCGTCGGCAAGGTCTTGTCAAAAAATGAGCGCCGGAAAAACCCTCTAAGGCAAAAAGCTTATGACTTTAAGTAAAAGAGAGTAACTAGAAATCTCTCTCAAAGGGAAGAAAGGCAAGGATCGCGGACGACTTCGGAAGACAAGCAGGCAGTCTTTGATACCTCCCTTTCCATTCTTACCCAACACACTCCCTCCACTTCCTTATATCAACGCTACAAAAATAACTTTAAATGTGTCTGTTGCAACGAATAGTCTGATGAATAATCATGAGTGTATTTAACACACAAGAGAGTAAATACTCACGATTTACCCAACAACATCAACAACAAACGAAAAATCCTAAGGATGAGTTAGGTAAGTCTAGATAACAAAACGGCTTAGCCGTTAAACTTGGCGACACGCTCGAGCTCGTCCTTCTTCTTGATGGCGTAGCTGTTGGAGGATCCCTTGGCGGCGTTAATCAACTCGTCGGCCAGGCACTCAGCGATCGTCTTCATGTTACGGAAGGCGGCCTCGCGAGCTCCAATGCAGAGGAGCCACATAGCATGAGATGTAATAAATATTGCGAGTGAAAAGAGCGGTATGACTATAAAACAAAAGGTGTCCAGTCTCAGAATGTTCCAACTACAAGGTGCTTTCAGAGAGCTGGGTTTGTTTTCTTCATAGACGGTATAAGGATGTGTCAAATGTAAGAAATAAAAAATTACAAACCTCTCCAGTAAGGAGGTGGATGATCTCGAAAGAGTGCTTGACGATGTGGACAGCCATGAGCTTCTTTCCGTCCGTGCATCATCAGAGAGCATGCAAGACGCTCAACGATGGGGCAAAAAGCCTCGCGGAAACGCTTGGCCTAAAAAGAGCGGTTAACAATGTAATAACTTATCATACGTTGACAAAACAAAATAACTAAACATTATTACCGGTCCGTAACGGACGGACAGTGGCCAAGTTGCACATGTGTTATCGCGAACTGAAAATTGAAATGAAGATACTGTATCGAAATTTTTTTTTGTTCCTAATTTTACATTTCCTTCTAGAAACAGCTAGTTTTAGAATTTTCTAGGAGTGTATTTTTCTGCTTTTCTAGCTTGACACGAATCCGTCCACTTGAACGCGCCGCGTCTCGACCGCACGCGACGCGCTGACGCCGCTATTTTTATGATTTGAATTTTCTGTTCTTTCTGCACGTTTTCTCTTATTTTCCCCGCACATTTTCGCGCGCGATTGACCGCACGCGTGTACGCGACGCACCCATTCGAATTTTCTCTGCGCTCTCTTTTTCTCTTCTCATCCCTTCTCCTTTTTCACTTTCTTTCTTTCTTTATAATTATAAATTGATTAAATGTACGTTTAATGATTTATATTTCAGGTAATATGGCGGCTCGTCGGCTCGCCGCGGTCTACAGTGACAAGAACGAGGCCACTCAGACCAAGATTAAGTTGCCTGCAGTATTCCGCGCCCCCACTCGCCCCGATGTTGTGAGCTTCATTCATGACCAAGTCAGCAAGAGCAAGAGGCATCCGTATGCTGTTTCCACCGAGGTTGGTGAGAAGTTTCTTTTGCTTGCTTTTTAAAAATTATCACTTTCGTATTAGGTTTAATTTCTTGTTTTCAGGTAAGCCGTTACGTCCGACCCAGCATATCAAGGACTTCTTTCAATGTGCAATTCGAAAAAAACATTTTTAACTTTATTGGATTTCAATTATATGTACATCAGATTGAGGGTTAAACTTCTAGTATAATTCTATTTTAATAATTCAATAAAAGGGTTAATTGTTGGGTAAAAAGGGTTAATTGTTTGTTAGCTTCTGGCGGGTGACGGGGGGATGTTTAATTGGTTCTTCTAATTAAAAAAAGTCGAGAATAGTGTTCTTTTAAAAAAATGGTAGGGGTAAGTTATTTACTGATTAGTGAACTTCTAGGGGATATCTTGGGGGGGGGGGTTTAACATGTTTAATTGGTTCTTCTAATTAAAAACAAAACGAGAATATTGATATTTAATGAAAGAGAAATAGGATGAACGATTGGGAAATGTTTTTTGCTAGTATTTCACTGGGGTGTTGTTCCTATGTACTAGTTTGGTGCTTCTAATTAATTGAGAAATTTCAATAATGGTGCTATTTACATAATTGTCAAGGGGATTACTCAGACGATTCACTGCCACTCATGGTCCTTTCATCTCGAGAATAAATAGGTCTAGAGGGGGCGGGTGTCGTTCCCTCACTTGATTGTTCCTCCTCTTCTTCCCCATCCATTAATCGTTCGATAAGATATCCTCCACATGAGCAACGATGTGCTCTTTTTTCGGAACACACTTCGTGTGCCCACCAGTCGCAGGTTAGACATCGGCGCCAGCAAACAGTTTCACTGCTGCTTCCGGGATCCATTTCGGGATTTACTTTGTGACATAAAGTGCACGTTGGAGAAGTGTTCTTTTTGAGAGTGGGAAAGGCTAGATGGGGCTTTCTGTGGCGGCTGCCCCTCTTCTTTCGCTGTAAAAATAATCTTGGTTAATTTCATTGAATTAGCTAGCCTTTTTCAATTTTTGATACATTGCTTCTCCCGAATCAATCATTTCTCTCTCGGTTCGGTGATCCTCCTTGAAATATTTCACTCATTCATGTTTTAAAATATAGATATTCACATTGAAATTGTCCAATTCCGCATTTGCAGGCTCCTGCTCGTCTACCGTATTCTGTCCTCTCTGGTGGATTCTCTTCCTTCTTCGATCCATTCGAGGGATTACGATTGAGGTGGGTGGAAACTCTTCTCCGTATGTCTTTAATATAGTTTCCACTTCGTTATTTATACTATTGAGAGTCTCGTAAGAATTCTTCTTGACCATTCGATCTTGTAAAGAAGAAAGCAGTCGTACGATCTGTATTTATTTGTATTATTTAAATATTTAGTTTAGTGTTTCTCACATCTCTAGAGCGAGATCTTTCTTGTAGTTGGACAAATCTAATTCCATCTCCTTCTCCAGATGCCATCTCGCCTCCCATCTCTTCCCTCTCTTCCATCTCTCCCTCCACCTCTTCCTCCTCCATCCTTTCGTCGTCGATCTCTTCGATTTCTCCTCTTCCCTCTTCCCTCTCTTCTTCTGTTGCAGGTGACTGTTCCTCACTATCGGGCTCTCGGGGGCCGTAGCGAGGGGTTTTGTATACTTATTGTTAAAATTACCTCTCATGAAATATAGCACTCTATGAATGTGCTTGCATAAAACTCCTTTTTTGTACGAGTCCAAACACTGGCAAACCCAGCTGTAATGGATTTATGTAAATATTTCAGTATTTTTTTATATTTTTTTACCTATACGGGCAGCCTTCGCATGCTCTGCAGTGATTATATGAAGCAAAATCACAGGTGCAATCTCTGACATAGATTACTGAATATTGCTGGAAAATATTTTTTAAAATTTTTCTTTTTGTGCTTAGTGCTTACGTCAGAAGTCGATTTAGAATTCACTAAAAATTCGTATTCATCTAACGAATCGACACTGAGATCACTTATTTCATCCAGCATTGTGAGATGTCTTCTATTAGTTTGCTTCTGTCTGTGTGTTCTCTGTTTAAATCTCGAGTCCTTAAAAGAAAGCTCTTAACTTCGAAAGTGTAATTTTGACTAAATTCTGAAAATATTTCGTGGTTATGACTTACACAAATATTGATTCGCCTTCCTCGCCTGATCACATATTGCCCCAGTACAAAAATAAGTCGGTCAAGCCTGATCATTGTAGATCTTGGAAGATATTTTTCTTTGAGAACAGAGTGAAATGATTCACATGCCATAGACACGTTAGCATGCTCGTTTACTCTGTAATAGCAGAAAATGACTTTCAATTTTTTTACTTATTATGTTCACACCTGTGTACTGCACTCCACTGGTCAATTCTGTTCATGTAATATTTCAAAAAATATTCATGAAATGCTGTTACATTTGAAGAGATATAGTCTACAAAAGTTCGTAGTCTGTCTCGAAATCGATTTTCCTCGTCTGTGCGAAGCAGAATACTAATCATAGATTCGACCTTTAAAAGAGTATTGTTTCAAATATTATTTTTTTGCATTTAACCTGATTATTTATAAAATCTGCATACTGGAAACTAGCCAGTTTCTTGTTCAACGACTTAAATGGTGCATTTCAGGCTAAGCTTTCTAAATTCCACTCACTCTCGTTACGTGCCAAATGCACAGTCGCTTATTGATGTCGCTATCAGGAAATGCTATTCTAAATCCATTATAGAAAATGTTGGAGTCGTCAGTCATCATCGTAGATGGACCGAACGTGGGAACTCTCGTACTGATTTCCTGCGATTTTTATGGCTATATTTTATGTGAAATGTTTTAATTTAACCTTGAATAGCTCAGCCCAATCCGAAGCGTTCGGGTTTTTAGTGATCATAAATCCAATGGGTAGTCCCCTGTCTCTTCCATCGAGCACCATTACAGTAGATAACTAAATTTTTGTCATGCAATGGTTTTCTAATTCGAACGTGTTCACCTTTACGTCATAGTGAGTGACATTGTGTGTGTCGTCGCACACAATAATGCCTTTACTATGCTGTTCAGCCCATTTCTCTTGCTCCTTATTGATGATGACTGACATTAACATTGTTATTTCAGGTAAGCTACTCGTGTCACTGACTGATTCGGAGGCCTTTGCCTGTTTCGTCGTCGGGAGGCTTGAACGAGACGATGCCGTATTCGTCCCCTTCCGCAAGGATCTCGACGCTCTTGACGTCGTCTGTCTCTCTTCTCCATACGTCGATCAGGTTTAAAAATTTACGCCTCACGTTTTTAATATCATCTTCATCTGCATAGTATAGCCTGGATTTTGAATCCTGAATGAAGTGGGTATTATGAAACATGGGATTCTTATCTAGTACCAAGTATTCGTCGTGCAGTTCATTGAGAACGTCGTTATCATTCGAAAGTGTTTGAAGCTTCTCTAGGATAATCATAGTTTCGCGCTCGTTTAGAATCGCGTTCGCGACATTTGGCTCGTGTCCGTAATGCGATGCGCAGAAAGTGATCGTTACTGATTTGTCGTCATGAATATGCGCCTGTGATTAACGACTAGCTATATATTGAGCGTCATGACTTACAATGAGATGACTAGTACAGTCCTTTGTTGTTTGGCGCGTTTCGCGGATTCTCTTTGGATTATCGTTCTGAAAAACAGCCAGTGCTATATATGTTTCACATTCTCGATACCTTATTGTAGCGTTCTCTAATTTCCTCCCTGCAGTAAAATATACTGTTTTGGCCTCATAAGTCGATCGTCGAACCCAGCGTGTGCACGTTTCTTCCTCCTTACTTACTTACTTGGCATCTATCGCATGTGGGACAGACTACGTATCCATGACCATCTTCAATCTCCTCCTACAGGTATTCTTTTGAGTTTAGATAGTTTCAAAAAAATCAATACCTTGTGATTTTCTTTGGCGTGACGTCGTAGCGAGCGTTTACTAGTGAATGTGTTTGAACAGAATTCGCAATTGACTGTCAACTCCGGAATGCTCTGTTCTGTTTCTTCTTTTCGAAGGTTTGACCAATCTTCTTCTGAGTAGTTATGCGCTGTTTTCATGTGTCTTTTTAGACTTGTTCTTCTCGTATAGGAGAGGCAACAAACGCGGCAAGGAAAGTCATCCATTTCCTGTTAATAAATTAGATTAGATAGTCTTGATATCTCCTTATACCTTTCGCTAAGGCCACGGAAACAAGTGTAAGCAAGTTGCGTAAATACGTTTCGCGCTACATCTGTAATTCAATTAACATCGCTAGCTTCTAATGATCAATTTTTACGTTTCGGTGTTTTTTTTCAAAATTGTCTTGCCAGTAGTCTGTTTCATGGTCGAAACTACTGGTGTAGCAGCATAGTGGCTGGACTATGTATAGTTCAGTCGACCACCCTGGAGACAGGGAGACACTG
>OU461588.1:0-25000 GCA_911812115.1 Pristionchus exspectatus | reverse complement strand
GTGCAGACTTTGTGGGTCTCAAGACCTCGACCAATGCAAGAACCCTTCATCTAGAGTGACCATTGTTTGTGCAGGTTGGAAAGTGGGAGGTGGCTCCATCGTCTAAGATCTTTTACTTTCAGAGTGCAATGTTCACTTCACTTCTCGTTCGTGCTACGATAGAAATCTCGCAGGCAGTACAAACGGAATGGGAAGGCGCTGCGACAAGATCAAATGCTGCACAAAGTGCGGTCGGACATGGAACAAGGATTACACTCCACAGCACGATTGCAGACGAGGAAACTGGGTAGTGAAGGGTAGATTGCACTCAAATAATCATTTCTCTTGAAGTGCACGAGGTGTGTAAAATATCATAGACAGGGAAAATGTGTTCCTGGCAAGAAGTTACCGATAAGCAGAAGAAGAAGGCGAAGGAGAGACAGAAATTTTGGAAACCAGAAATTTTGGAAAAATTTTTTGGAAAGTTGGGATGTGTGAGTTTTCGCTCGCAGGGGCCGCTCAATTCTCTTCATTCTCAGGGAAACGGTGCAAGCACTTCCTGAGGACACTTTCGTTGACCATTACGTCAATCTACTGGTTCTCCGTTGGACGTGTTATGCTTGCCACGAGAAGCCCGATTTTCACAAGTGCGAAAACTGCGGAACAACAAGGAGGAGATATTCAAGTGGGAGAAGCCAGGAAACGATCAGGCTCAGGTACTATTTAGCGCTTAGTACCTGTTTTTAGTTAGCTTTCTTCAGATTATTCGCAAATTTCTTCGATTCATGCTCACTGATCAACGAATGCACAATCGAGTTGTCGTGAGTCACAATGGAGCAAAGCAAGTTTTAGCCTAATTTCAGGGAATAATTTAATTAATTTCAGGTATGATCATCATTTTCTGATTGAAGAACTCACTGCTATCGGTGTTCGTACTCGCTACATTATCGACAGCACAGCAGTCATTTCTATTGAAACGGATGATACTCGCTCAGTCTACAATTCACTCAAATTCAAGGATTCTTACAAGTATTTTCTAATAATAATTTGAATTTACTAACTCTATTTGCGCAGGCTCATCACGTGTGCTCTCAGTGATTTCACCAAAACTCTGGATTGGATTGTTCGGGAAAAGGAATTTTCCCTTACAAAATGGGAATCTATTCAATGTTTATTTAAATAATTAATGGCTATTTTTAGAATAACCCCGTTTCTACGGTCACAAGCAGCGTGGGCTGCCCCCTGAGTATTTTTATGGGGTGATGAACGAGAAAAGCGGAAGGAATTCGAGGAGTACAAGGCAGAGGTGGCAGCTGACCCCAATTTCATCTTTGATTTCGACAAGGCACTCGTAGAGTATTGTAGGTGAGTGTGCTCTTCACCTTTTTCCCCTTCAAATGTTCTCTTTTGTATTTCAGGCAGGATGTCAAGGTTCTGCTCGCCGGTGTGATCAAGTTCGATAGACTTCTCACCGATCTCTCGGGCTGGTCACCCTTCTTCAACGTGAGTTCCAATCGATTTTCCTAGAGCCGGACCGGAAAAAGGTTCCGCGTCCCTGAGTGTGGTGACCTGGCGAGAGAGTGAGAGGGGCACACCACGTGGTGTGGCTTGGGATTACGGTAGGGACGCCACGGTTAAGCGTCCCTTTGGCGAGGCTCTTCACTCATTCATATTTAATTTATTCTTGGTAATTGACGCTTTATTTAATATTTTTTCAGATAAAAAGTAATCCTTTCTGCTGCAGTGTCTGACTCTGGCCAGTTACACTCTATTCGTGCACAGGTATAACTATGCCAATCACGAGGAGTACATTTACCTACCTGAAAATGGGATTTCGAATTGCCATGTTCGTCAGTCAGAGATTGGCCTGAAGGTGACTTTTTACATGATTACCAGAGCGATATTTATCTCATTTTCCCTCATTCTTCACCTCTTTAGTGGCTGTTGTGGATTGAAGAGAAGCTGACATATCGCATCCAGCACGCTGGGAGAATCGGAGGAGAAAAGGTACGTGGGTGCACCTCCTGGGGTCCCTCCCTCCCTCTCTATTTGACCTATTCTAGCGAGTGTGTGCCGGAGGAAAGTACTACTTTGTGGATGGATTTGATGAGAGGACCAATACTGTGTACGACTTTCTCGGGTGCTAGTGAGTGTGCTAGGGTATGATTACACGTCTAACTGTTCTACTTTTCAGTTGGCACGGCTGTGGTCGTTGTTATCGGGAAGGAGGAATCGAATTCAATCGCAATAATGGATTCAAAATGAGCCAATTGAGAGAGAATACAATGGCCCGGATTGAGGCCCTCAAGGCCGAAAGATTCAATGTGGTGGTGGCGTGGGAGTGCGAGTTATCCCGCCCCGAGAACCCTCTCGATGAAGAGATTATCAATATGAAGAAGTTCTTCAATACTTGTGATGTGAGAGGAAGGAAGTAGGTTGAAAATGGAAATTAATTTATAAATGTCAGGTCTCTGCAATGACCAAATTGAGACCCAGAGATGTATTGGCGGGTGGAAGGTGTGAAATGTGGAAGTAAGTGATGTTTGTTCGCTGTCTGAACTGAAACGAATCACTGCTCTTCACAGATTTGATCGATTTCAGATACCTCACTGTGGCTGGAGAGGGAGAAACCATCTACTATCTGGACATCACTTCTCTTTATCCCTCCCAGGTTAATTTCCGGCCCGCTTTTACTTCCTCATTTCAAACCGAACTCTTCAGATGTTCTTTAATTCATTCCTGTTGGCGAGCCCCAGATCAGGGACAGTTTCACGAGGGAAGAAGTGTCCAATCTCCCGTTCAGAGGGTTCATCAAGGCAGCTATCCTCCCGAATAAGGAGCTACGCAAGCCAGTTCTTCCTTATCGCTGCGAGAACCGACTCCTGTTTCCGAACTGCGGTAAATGTGCCCGTGATCAGAACAAGGAATCGTGCGAGCACACTGACGAGGAGAGGAAACTGGTGAGATTAAGAGTGAAAAGGGGGAGCCGATTTCCGCTTGCAGGTCGGTACGTGGACGGATATCGAGGTGAAGAAGGCCGTCTCTCTCGGATACAAGGTGCTGGAACTGTATGAAGTCTGGAATTGGCCAGCCAATCAGTGGCGAAAGGACATTTACTCGGATTACATTCGTCTCTTCTACAAGGTCAAGGTAAGCGACATCGATCGTTCGTTCATAGTCCCTCCTCTTCCTTTGCCTACCGTAACCCACTGAAAAACCAGTTTGCAGTTGTGCTCGAGTGGATGGCCCAAGGAGATTGAGAAGGATGATCGCAAGAAGAAAGAGTACCTCCAGTGGCACCGTGACACATGGGCATGCAGATTGAGGCTCAAGAGATCCAGAAAAATAATTCGTTACGCTTCTGTTCCAAGTTGATATTGAACTCACTTTGGTTTGTTTAATCTATTTTAATTAATCTTTATTTGATTTAAAAGGCATTATCGATATTTCCAATAGTTTCCATAACCTAGGGAGGAAATTTTTAGTCTTACAGTACCACTGCTTATTGTGATTTTGCAGGGGGAAGATGGCCCAGAGGGATTCTCTTCGAACCAAGGAGATTCTGGACGACGAGGCCCACGCCGAACTGCTTCTGGACACCTCCCGACAGACTCTTCTGTCGAAGGGTATCAACGACAAGTACTTTGTCGTTCACCGTCCAGTGAACGAGGAGCGTCACTCCTCCCGTTTCGCTTCCCTTGCACACAGTTCGTTCGTCTGTGCGTACGGCCGTCTGAAGCTCTACTCCCTGATGGAGCGCGTGGGAGAGTCGTTGACATATGTTGACACAGATTCGGTAATTTTCAAGTGTGCTAAAGGGGAGGCGAATCCTCTCGCCGACGACGTCACTGGCTACTTGGGCCAGCTGACATCGGAGGTGCCCGAGGGAAAGAGAATCAAGTCAGTTCTGTGCAACGGACCAAAGAGCTACAGTATCCGCTATGAGGATGGAGAGGAGATTGTCAAGAGTAAGGGAATTCACCAGAACGAGGCCACTAACGCTCTCAGCTATGAAAATTTGGAGAAGATCGTTAAGAGCAACTTTAATGACAAGGGTCCAATGGCCATGAAACTGCCCCAATCGACCATTGCCCGTCCCGAAATCGGTGTGATCAGAACTAGAGATTTCGAGAAAATCGTTCAGCACAAGAATCACAAGAGTGCTGTAGAGGGTACCACCTTTGAAACTGCAATCAACCGCCCTTTTGGCTACTTGTGAAACCTGTCTCCCCATCTACCGTACTCGTTCTATCCTTCTTCTTATTGCTCGTATTATTTATTTGTGTATGTGTGTGTGTGTGTGCTCATCCGCTCATTGTATTTCTGTAATTTGTTTTTATCATAAATTGTTCGGCCTGAACACAAGGCAAAACAAAGAACTTGATCAACAACTAAAAGTCAATTTGACTTCGACAACAAGGTTAAATGGTGATGTGAGATGTATGAATGTCGGGAGGGGTTTAGCAAAAGGGGGAACAACCTGTGCAGCTACCATACTCGTGTGTTTCTCAAAGTGTCACGAACTGATTTTTTAAATGTTTATTTATTGTTTATATATTATTTTATTTATTTGAGAAAGAACAAAGATCCCGGCCCTTCCCTACCCTCCCTACTTCTCCCTAGGTTGGGCTAGGAGGGGGGCCTAGGTCCTAGGTCCTAGGGGCAGATTTTCTTGATTATTTTGCAGGTTTTCCTGCCCCCTTTTTTCGTTTACCTCCCTTTCCTTGCCGCACGCAGCACATATTGCACTCATTTGTGTGGTGTGCGAGTATGTTTAAAATTGATGTCGATTCGGGAAAATCGACCCTCCTGAAATCGATTTCACTAGGCCGCTTAGCGTGGAAAATAGCCGGATCGTTATTGCATTTATTATCAATATCAATATTTTTTAATATTGATAACAATAACATGTTAATGATAATTATGGTAAAAATTATTTAGTTTTTCAAATACATTAACATACACAAGGACCCATTGACTCATGCTCTAAAGCTCTAAACTTGAGTTTCGTTTAGGGGCGTGGCTTGGTAGGCGACAGTCCTGATACTTATGATAGCTCATCAGTTCATTAGTCAGTCTCTGTATAATGCCGTCCGAGAACGACTTCTACACCCTCGACCGTTTCGTTGCTCGCGCTGAAAGAGATGAATCCTGGAAGAGTAAATGCGGTCCAGTCCGTTTCTCTACCGGTTCACTTGGCCTGACCAAGCCTAACGTCATGACGATCGCCGATCAACAAGTTTGTATGTTTCTTCTTGATGACCCCCGATGTGTACTATCAAATTCTGCCCCAACCCCCTTCACTCTTCATGGAATGGAATTCAACTCGGTCGATCACTACCTCTGGTCTACTGGGTACAATTACACTCTAAATTATAGAAAAATGTGATGGGGGTCCAAGAAGACCACCGATGAAAACTTGCGACTTGTGACGAACGAAGAAGACTGCATTGCACTTGCGCATGTGTTGTCCCTGAATCCATCCAATTCATTGGTTTCATATATATATATTTTTTTTGTTCTGCCTAAGACTGCCTTATTTATTGAAACATATATTCACCTCTTCGTCCTAGATGACTTCAATTTTTCATTGTGGATGATGTACGACGGAGGTCGTCCAGCCACTGGTGACTTCGAATTACTAAATACATCAATTCAATGTTTCAAATACAGATTTCAAAGCATTTTGGCAAAGTAGGCAAAGATATTTGAATTGCGGATGTATACCATTTCCCAGCAAGATTGGGTTGCGTTTGATAAGATTAAAATTCGAAAATTTTATTATTTAACCATGGTTTAACAATGAGCATCATTGTAATGGATTATGATTACTGGTCAACAATGGAGACTAACAAAACAAAACAAAACGGAACTAGTAATTGAATGACGACTACTTCATTGGAGTGGTACTATCAACTCTGCTCTCGACTTCGATGGAGTCGAGAGCAGAGTTGATGTTGCATACAGGCGACTGCTTTTCATCTTCGACGACAGTGCTCTATGTTACAAGGGACTTCTGTGATGACTTCTGAACGATGACCAGTGAGACTCGAGAGCAAACTTGCTCACTGCAACACATTGCAATATTCCATGAACGAAATGAACCGCTCCTTACCTGCAGACGTTGACTCCCTTGACGTTGATGACGCGTGAAAACGGCTGCACTTTTGGGTGTCTTGCACCTGAATTTAATGCATGCTTGTTGATAACACTTTGCAACTGATAACCTTTGTTGTCCGTTGTCTGCAACTGTGTTGAAGAATTCAGCATGATGGGAGAAACGAGCAGACGTCTGCACCTGCAGAGGTGATAATGAGAAATATTGATTTAATACGTCAACTTTCCAGCATCACCGAATTTTATGTTAAATTTGATTCTCTATCAGCTTGGCGAAACCGGATTTCAAAGACCAGTTCATATAGGTTTCCATCGACGGAAGCAGGGATAATGAACCTAGGCAGAGTTCCCGCTGTGGTGGTTGGACCCAGCACAAGAGTAAACAATCTCCCAAAGTGACCCCAAAGTAGACGTCCTCTGAAGAGATGAGCACCCATTCTTGGTGATTCAATATTAAAAACGCAGCAACGCTTGTTTTAGGAGACTTCTAACATAACAGGATAGCAAATGAGCAAGTTGGGACCGGATCCGAGAGTATCAAGTTCAACCTCAAATATTTATTTTTTCCTCATTGACCTCATTGGCAAAGAGAGCCATCCAGATTTCTCGGGCGCGAATTTGAGAGAAATCTGTTCAAATTCTTAAGGCAGTTATAGTAAAGAGGTATTAGTGAATAGCTCCGTGTCACTCGACCCACCTAGCCTCAGCACGTTCTCTAGTGTCACCGTTATGGTTGTTCGAGTCCGGCACGTGAGCAAAGAACCATCCCGAAATATATCTCAAAGTAGTAGGCTTCGGCATGCGACCCCTTGGAAATAGCCCTTATTCTGCATGATCGAAACTTCAAAACGCTGCAAAACGCTTGTTAGGGGTCCTTTGCCATCCCAGAGTAGGTACTGCGCAAGTTTCGTCCGGATTCGAGACTATCATGTTCACCCCCAATTTATGATTTTTTCTTCTTATTGGCATACTGCAGACAGAGATCCAGATTTCTCGGTTACGATTCGCCGAAAAATTAGTAAATAGTCACAACGTTTATATTAGTAAATAGTCACATTCACAACAAGAAACTATATCCATTTGAGAAATAAGCAATGACGGCATTTACAAACCTTCATCCCAAGTTATCACAAGTGAAGTTCTTGATGGCTACACTGCGGAGTCGAATATCAAGAAGACGAAGGAGTCTGCGTGAAGTAGTGACGAGCGAATAACTCAAACTACAAACTACAATTTACTTTTGATTTCTCTTACTTTCATATTAGCGTAGCTCATTTGTATTCTCTATTTTAATTATATTTTATATTGAGGTTTTTAATTAGGTCATTGTTAGCAAGTCCCGCGTTATTTTAGCGTTGATACATATCATTCCTTGCCATGTTTTTTGCTATAACACTTGCGTCATTTGTTAATAATGGAACTTTGAGTTATTCGCTCGTCACTACTTCACGCAGACTCCTTCGTCTTCTTGATATTCGACTCCGCAGTGTAGCCATCAAGAACTTCACTTGTGATTGAACTTGGGATGAAGGTTTGTAAATGCCGTCATTGCTTATTTCTCAAATGGATATAGTTTCTTGTTGTGAATGTGAGTATTTGCTAATATGAACTTTGTTATTTATATCAGTCAAGTGAGACGCAGTTACAGGTGGCGGAGGGCGTACTGAAGTCTCCTTCAAAATATGCATCTTTTACGTGAGCAGTAATGCAGTGCAGCCATCAAGCCAAATAAAGGTAACGCCATTGCATTAACTATATTTATTGATATTAGGAATTGATATTTTATTTATTTAGTCGTGCTCTATCACTTGTACTACCCAAATCATATGTCGTTACAGGTGACCGCCATTAGCTCCACCGAATCCACCTGACAGTTCATTCATCAGATCAGATCATCACTCAGTTACTCAGTTACTCAGTTACTCAGATCAGATCAGTTACTCGTGAACTACAAGCCAGTTGAAGTCATCGTGAGCAATGCGAGTAATTGCCCACGGCTGAATCAAGGTTTGTACTCGTTCTATTCGATGCCAGTTAGTTACATTTATATTCTACTTGTGTATTTGTGAAATTAGCTTTTATATTTATAAAAAATAACTCTGTTATTAATACCAGTCTGATGCCGGTAAAGGTGGTGGCGGAGGAACTACCGGAAATGGAATGAAGTCATCCGTGATCAATTCAATACGCCAATTAATTGAAGCCTTCTAGTGCAGCACATGCGCCGAGCAGGAAAGGTTGGTTGTTTATTTTAGCTCGTTTGGATTTTTATTAGTTTTTTTATTTATTTTTTATTAGTTTTCAAGCTCTCACTGATGGAAAGATCCGTCATCATCGACACCCGGAAGTCAAAGGTGACCGTAAGAAGCGAATACTCAAGATCGATTTCTGTGATGAGAAGACTCGAGATCATTTCCTCTCTCTCATTCGCTACAAACGCCCATCTACCGTAACCCGTATTCCCGGTAACTTCGTTCGACGTGATCTTTGCCCCTATGAACTGCAACTCGAAAGAAAAGCTAGAATTGATGCATATGCACTCAACTGCAAGATTGGTGGTCTGGCCTATGGAATTCGTGACGAAAAGATGATAAAATTCAATGGAATTCCCCGCCCTCTACCCGCCGGATATGAAACCCGACCGCCCCGAGGATACTCTGACTCGAATCTTCTTAACCTGACCAATCCCGCAATCAACTCCTCTCTCTTTCTGCAATCGAACAGTATGGACTTGACTCTGAATGAATCCAACAGCAAACCGTCTTCTGACATCCTCTCAACGCTTACGCCAATGCAATCGAAACCAACTGTCAATGCAACAGCAAAAGGAAGTGGTACCGGTACGGTGGTAAGGCATAGGACAGGAGCAGCAGTGAGGTAATTGTCCCTATTCCGTCTATTCATCCGTCTGTCTCTTCTGATTGTGTCTCTCCATCTTCCCCTTCCCTTTCTATCACTTCCAAATCTCTTTTTTCTGAGTCAACACATATCGAGCTATTTTACAGTAACGCACGTTCCATCCGGCGCAAATCTCATTTACTTTCCTTTATCAAATCCTTAGGTTATCATCTGATACTTTTGTGCGAGACTTGGCTAACCAGCGATGATGGCGATGCGTTTTTATTGGGTTCTCAAGGAGACTACGTTGCATTCAGAAAGGATCGCTTAACCAATGCTGAGATTTCTCGAGGCGGAGGCGTTGCGATTCTTTGCTCCCCTCTTCTGAATCCCTTTCTTATTGCCTCTTTTTCATCTGATGGTATCGAATGCCTCGTAATTGACATCCACTTTCCTTCTCAAAGCAATGCACTTTCCTCTATTCGCATCTGTCTTATTTATCGATCCCCTTCTTGCCCAGCAACATCCCTTACTTCGCTCCTTTCTTTCATTGTGCCCTTTATTTCTAACTCCTTTCTTATTTGTGGTGATCTAAACTTCCCGAGTATTGACTGGACCCGTCTTACTTCACCCTCTAATAACGACTTCTCCTTTGTTTGTGATTACCGTATGACTCAGTTCGTTGACTTTAAAACGCGCGGTGACAACATTCTCGATCTAGTGCTTTGCAACACTAATATTGTCCGCAATGTTACTCCTTCCCTTCCCTTTGCTGATCACACAAGCATTAGTTTCTCTCTCGGTGTGCCCTCTCTCCTTCACGCGACTTTGTCCCTTCTAGACTGTATCACCTTGCAGACTGGGAGTCCATCTCTAGTCTTATGTCATCTCATGATTGGACTCTCGCGCTTTCTTCCCTAGACACTGAGCACGCCTCTATTTACTTTACCAACTTCTGCAATTCTCTCTTAGAAACTTTTGTCCCCAAGTCTTCTCGCTCGCCTTTCTCACACTATCCCAAGCACTTGCGTATTCTCTATGGTAAATCGCAACGAGCTTCTTCCCTTGCTCCCAATAGTATGCAGGCCGCCTCCCTTGCCAAACGCTTTGAGAGAGCGTTGAGAGTGCACTCTGAGAGAGTAGAATCCCGTGTTATCGACTCCAAGAACCCTAAAGCCTTTTACAGTCTTTGCAAAACGCGTCTTAGTTCAAGTAAATCTGCCCCCCCTGGTATCATTGACCTGAATGGCTCTCATCTGTTAACTAACAAAGACAAGGCCTTAGCTTTCTCTAAGTACTTTGCCTCTGTGTCCACCCTTCCAATGCATGCACCTCTTCGCCCCAGCGTCCCTTCCCCTACTATTCCCCTCTTTGACCTGCCCTCAATTAGTCCTGTCCAAATTCTTGCTGGCATAGCTTCTCTTGCACCCAAGTGTAACTTTTCTCCTGATTGCTTACCCAACATCTTTTACGCCAAATGCAAATTCTCTATCGTCTCTCCTTTGCTGATTATTTTCAACAAAAGTTTGCACTCTAAGTCAATCCCTAGCCTTTGGAAACAAGCTATTGTGAAACCTATCCCAAAAACGTCATCTAACGCAATTAGTACTTTTAGACCTATTAGTCTCACTTGTTCTGTGACTAAGATTTTTGAGAAGATTCTGATTTCTGAAATTACTTCCTACCTTGACAGTCATAATCTCTTTGATTTTAATCAAGCTGGGTTCCGAGTTAAAGAAGGCATCCCACGAATCGCGCGGGCGGTTATGCTAAGTGAGGAGAGAGAGGGTGCGCTCTCCTCATTTCGCACGCTCTCTCGCTCGTTGCCTGCGCGCGCAAGGTCACTTGGAACGCAGCCAACTGCTCATATCTCATTTTAGACGAAAATTGAAAACTTGGGAGTTTCGAAAGTGTTATCGTGTAGCCACTACCCACCATCTCACATCGAGAACTGAGTTAGTCAGATATTCGTGGGACACCTCCTTTAATCGCTCCACAAGCACTCAGCTTGTGCAAACTCATTCAGATTATCTTCTTTTTAAATCTCAGAACTCGTCCTTCGATACTATTTATTTTGACTTCCAGAAAGCGTTTGACAGCATAGACCACCGTTTCCTCCTCCACAAACTTTCCCTGCTTGGCTTTTCTTCAAATATTGTTTCCTGGATTGGTGAGTATCTCTCGAATAGGTCTCAATCCGTTCTCATAGGTAGCACTCTATCAGATCCCACTCCCATTACTTCTGGGGTCCCTCAAGGCTCATGCATTGGTCCTCTCTTATTCATTCTCTTTATTAACGACCTGTCCAAATCCCTTCCTACTGGCGTCAAGTACGGTATCTATGCTGATGACTTAAAAATTTATGCCAAAGTTCCTCTACACTCTAATATTCTCCAGTCATCTATTGATTCCGTATTTGAATGGTCGCAAGAGTGGAACTTGCCCCTCAACGAGACGAAATGCACTGTTGTACATTATGGGAACCTCTCTCCTCGAGCTCGGTATTTGATTAATGGGACTCCCCTTTCCGTTTCACCTTCTATCAAAGACCTTGGTGTTCTTATGCAATCCTCTCTTAAGTTTAATGACCATATTTCTAGAATAGTATCCAAAGCAAGAGCTAAAGTAAACCTCATTTTTAAATGCTTCTTTTCTACTGAGCCTGGTTTATACTCTCGCGCTTTTAGCACTTTCGTTAGACCTCTTCTTGAATACGGTTCAGTTGTATGGTCTCCGCATACCGTAACCTTAGCAAACCATATAGAAGGAGTACAGCGCAATTTCTCTAAGCGCTTATTCATTCGTTGCCGAATCCCTTACTCACTGTATCCCGATAGAATAGCCCAGCTTTCCCTTCCCTCCCTTGAGCATAGGAGGCTAACCTCTGATCTTCTCTTCCTTCATAAATCCATTCACGGCTTCTATTCTTACGACCGCACCAATCTTTTTAAATTATCCCCTCTTGCTCGTAGCCTTCGTAGATCCCATTCACTACGCATAGTCTTGCCATACGCTCTTCCCAAGTCTCACTCTAATTTGTAACTAGGACTATCGATCGATGGAACGTGCTATCTGCTGAAATTGTAAATAGCTCTCCTTCCAATTTCCGATCTCATATACTGTCTCTTCCTTCTATCTCATTTACCTCTGATTCTCTCTTGCGGCTCTAATACCAACCTGCTGCTCCCCCGACGCCCCACACCTCCAAACCGAATCGTCTCCATGACGACGGACCTCCACCCAAAAACCTAACGAAGATCAACGTAAATCTAATCTCCCTCTTACCCTGGTGGATAAAATAATTGAATTGAATTGAATTGAATTGAATTTATAATCGGTTGTATCCGACTCGCATCCTTTCGTTGCTTGGCGACCATAAAATATATTTGGTTGTGGAGGCAACTTTGTCTTTACTTTACCCAATACTGTTACCCAATATGAAGCAAAGGATTAGTTTTAACATGACCATTGTTCATTATAAACTATTTTTCGAACAACAATCTGGTCTATTTAGTTAACCAAGACGAAGTCAACGGCCGATTGCAATCCAGAAGACAATCTGAAGCCATCGAGGATTGTAATGAGAAGCACCACAGACAAGAGGTAAATCTTGTTTGCTGGAATTTATTTGAGGCTAATTACTTGGTTGGGAGTAAAGGGAGCAGCTGAAAAGATTGTGTTGCCCATTCACCCACTAATTCCAGAAGGGTCATGTAGATAAGACGCGATAACTTTCTAGATACTAAAAGAGCTTAAAAAGGCTCACCAAACAACACTCGTTAAGCAAGATTAGTTAGATTCATTGAATGGGAGTGGCCATCAATTTGACCAGATTTTTCGGGGATCAGTGTCCGAGAAGTCCGGACGTATCTCTCTACTCAAGTCAGTGAGGAAAAAAATCATAGGGTGAACACGATAGTCTCGAATCCGGACGAAACTTGTTCAATACCTACTCGGGGATGGTAAAATACCCCCTAACAAGCATTTTGATGTTTCGATCACGCAGAATTCTGGCCATTTCCTGAAGGGTCGCACGCCCAAAAAACCACTTTGGGACAAGGTTCGGGAGGGTTGTTTGCTCTTGTCCACCCACTACAACTGTACAACAGCGGTGGCTCTAGCGATCGTTCTGAAATTACTTTTCACATTACTTCACCTTTCTTTTGCAATGATCAAGATGGGGAATCCAGAGGACCGTTCTTCGTATTTCAAAATAGTTATTCCGTAGTATGTCGGCTCACAATAGCTGGATTCCACAAGTTTGAAATTTTTGCGCTTCTGCCGGCGGGCTCTCACCCTATTTCACTTTTCCTTCTCTCTCACTGCTCTCCCCCACTGAGGAGAGCGCTGTCTCCTTCTGAGGGGAGACCAAGTCCGGGGGGGGGGGCGATTGCTCCACTCACTCCCCTCAAATGGGAGAGCGATGGACTGAAAAAGTGAAATAGGGTGAGACCCCCCCCAACAGCTGGCTGCCGCGAGGGTCGAGCGTGGGTGGGGCGAGGCGGAGGGGGGAAGGAGTCACTAATAGTCTAAGACCAGATTTTTCGGCGATTTGTGTCCGGGACATCTGGAATCTATCAGCTCTGCCGAAATGGTCGTTTCTATGGAGTGAACTTGAAAGTGAGACTACCTTTGCTCCGTATAGGTCATAAAAAGCAATCAGCGGCCACTTGAGGCGAGGAGACGGAGGAGGAGCGGGTCGCTGCATACAATGATTGGGATGTAAAGAGGGGGATAAAGAGGGGAATGAATGGGATTAGGGGTTTGGGAGGGAAATGATAGGGTTCTTCTTATATTTACATATTGAATCTTCTTTCTTCTATAAAAACAGCAACTGCTGAAGAACTACTGATATCTGAAATAGCCCTAGAGGCCCTATCTAATACAATGGTGGTTAGCGTCCGGCACGTGAGCAAAGAACCATCCCGAAACATATCTCAAAGTAGTAGGCTTCGGCATGCGACCCCTCTTGAAATGGCCATTATTCTGCATGATCAAAAAGTAGGTACTGCACAAGTTTCGTCCGGATTCGAGAGTATCATGTTCACCCCCAATTTATGATTTTTTTCTTATTGGCATAGGGCTGACAGACATCCTGATTTCTCGGTTACGATTCGCCGAAAAATCCGGTCCGAGACTTTAAGTGACGGCCCGACACATAATGATGGGCATGGATATTCACAACTCTCGCTAGATTCACCGTTTTAGTGGTTGGAGTCCATCATAAGAGCAAACAATCTTCCCGAACCATATCTCATAGTGGGATTTTGGGCGTGCCCCTCAGGAAAAAACCCTCAGGAAATAGCCCAGCTCCGCGTGATAGAATCTTCAAAAGGCAGCAACACCCGCGTCGTCTTCTAACATCTCAAGCAAGCTACTGAGAAAGTTTGGACCAGATCCGAGAGTATCAAGTTCACCCACCCCTCGAATTGAATTTTTCCTCACTGACTGGAGTAGAGAGCTACGTCCAGATTTCTCGGACACTGATTGCCGAAAAATCTGGTCAAATTAATGAACACTCGCGTTCAAGGACTCTAGCGAATCTATCTTAACGAGCATTACTTGGTGAGCCTTTTAAAGCTCTTTCAGTATTCTAGGAAGTTATCGCGTCTTATCTACACGGCTCTTCCGTAATCAGTTGGTGAATGGGCAACACTACTTTTTTCAGCTACTCCCTTTGCTCCCAGCTAAGTACTATTTAAATGAGACTCAAATATATTCCAACAAAGAAGATTTACCTCTTGTCTGTGGTGCTTCTCATTACAATCCTCGATGGCTTCAGATTGTCCTCTGGATTACAGTCGACCGATGACTTCGTCGTGATTAACTAAACAGACCAGATTGTATTCGAAAAATGGCTTATAATAAACAATGGTCAAGTTAAAACTAATCCTTTACTTTATATTGGGCAACATTATTGGGTAGAGTAAAGACAAAGTTGCCTCCACAACCAAATATATTTTATGGTCGCCAAGCAACGAAAAGATGCGAGTAGGATACAACCGATTATAAAGCTCAAAAAATCCAAATGAGCTTGCTAATATGAGTAACCAACCTTTTCTGCTCCGCGCTCGTGTTGCACAAGATGGTTTCAATTAATTGGCGTATTGAATTGATCACGGGTGACTTCATTCCATTTCTGGTAGTTCCTCCGCCACCAGGCTCGACTGGTATTAATAACAGAGTGAATTTTTATAAACATAAATGTTTCAATTTCACAAATTCACAAGTAAAATATAAATTTAACCAACTTGCAATGTATATAACTATTACAAACCTTGATTAAACCGTGGGCAATTACACGTGTTGCTCACGGTGACTTCAATTGGCTTGTAGTTCACGAGGATTCGGTGGAGCTGATGGCTGTCACCTGTAACGATTTATAATTAGGCTGGTACAAGTGATAAAGCACGACTAAATAAATAAAATATCAACTTCCTAATAACAATAAATATAATTAATGCAATAGCGTTACCTTTATTCGGCTTGATGGCTGCACTGCATTGCTGCTCACGTAAAAGATGCATATCTTGAAGGAGACTTCAGTACGCCCTCCGCCACCTGTAACTGCGTCTCACTTGACTGATATAAATAACAAAGTTCATATTAGCAAATACTCACATTCACAACAAGAAACTATATTCATTTGAGAAATAAGCAATGACGGCCCTTGCAAACCTTCATCCCAAGTTCAATCACAAGTGAAGTTCTTGATGGCTACATTGCGGAGTCGAATATCAAGAAGGCGAAGGAGTCTGCGTGAAGTAGCGACGAGCGACTAACTTAAAGAAGGCATCCCACGAATCGCGCGGGCGGTTATGCTAAGTGAGGAGAGAGAGGGTGCGCTCTCCTCATTTCGCACGCTCTCTCACTCGTTGCCTGCGCGCGCAAGGTCACTTGGAACGCAGCCAAATGCTCATATCTCAGTTCTAACGAAAATTGAAAACATGGAAGTTTCGAAAGTGTTATCGGGTAGCCACGACATACCATCTCACATCGAGAACTCAGTTAGTCAGATATTCGTGGGACACCTCCTTTAAAGTTCCATTATTAACAAATGACGCAAGTGTTATAGCAAAAAACATGGCAAGGAATGATATGTATCAACGCTAAAATAACGCGGGACTTGCTAACAATGACCTAATTAAAAACCGCAATATTAAAATATAATTAAAATAGAGAACACAAATGAGCTACGCTAATATGAAAGTAAGAGAAATCGAAAGTAAATTGTAGTTTGTAGTTCTGGAAAATTGTCAAAACCTACCGTAACCCAAACTGACCAATAGTAGAAGAGTTAGGGAAAGTTCGAGAAGCTGGAAATGGAAAACTCGAATTTTCACATAAGGGGGGATCTTATGTGAAAAATGTCATTGTGATAAATTTCGAAAATGAAGATCGAAAAGTTGACAAAATATCGTAAAATGGTTCAAAATGATAAGAAAACGTCGATTTAGGACCAAAAAAGTCTTGAGAAAACTATCTTCCTCATTTCTGAATAGTCCATTTTGTGAAAAAAGGCGTGGTTGGTCAAGCATAAGTGAAAATTTCGATACAACGGCCGTGAAAATATGCCCCGCCAAGTATTCTACATTTTTTATATAAAAAATACATATTATATCGAAAAATAGGACCCTAGAAATGACAACATCATGTGTAGCCAAGTTGATATAGGCCGAAATGGGCCAATAATTTCACATAATTGGTCATAACCCGAACCAATATGGATGAAAATGACTGAAAATCGAAATTTTTACATAACTTTTCATGCTCTTTCGAATGAGCTATCACACGATACCGAAATCTCAATTTGAATTTTCGCGAGATCAAAGATCAAAGATCAATATTTCGGGACCAAAGTTCAAAAATCGCCTATACCGGCCCTAGGGGTCATGTTGGTGAAGTATGAGCCCAATCCAAATTTTTTTCCAAAGTTGTACACTTTGAGGCCACTTTTCCCGCGTTCTTACGGAGAACGCCTTTTAAAGTCTCGGACCGGATTTTCGGCGAATCGTAACCGAGAAATCAGGATGTCTGTCAGCCCTATGCCAATAAGAAAAAATCATAAATTGGGGGTGAACATGATACTCTCGAATCCGGACGAAACTTGTGCAGTACCTACTTTTTGATCATGCAGAATAATGGCCATTTCAAGAGGGGTCGCATGCCGAAGCCTACTACTTTGAGATATGTTTCGGGATGGTTCTTTGCTCACGTGCCGGACGCTAACCACCATTGTATTAGATAGGGCCTCTAGGGCTATTTCAGATATCAGTAGTTCTTCAGCAGTTGCTGTTTTTATAGAAGAAAGAAGATTCAATATGTAAATATAAGAAGAACCCTATCATTTCCCTCCCAAACCCCTAATCCCATTCATTCCCCTCTTTATCCCCCTCTTTACATCCCAATCATTGTATGCAGCGACCCGCTAATCGACTATAAATACCCCCTTCCCCGTCTCCTCGCCAGTCTGAGGATGGATAAATTGTGAAGTGATACTCTTGTAGTGAGCTCCCACAGTGAATCCGCATATCCGAAGCTCATACATGGGGGCCGAACCGTGCCGAGCCTAGTATCAGGATCTACCGTACCCAAAGAGTATCCCGAGTGTGGAGTGCGGACGCTCACCTCGTGGATAGTGTGGTGGATTCGGATCTGTGGACAGATCGCGAATACTGGTTGCGGAGAATTGCGATATTTGAGTACCGAGTGACCGGATACTGTAGATCCGAGAAGACTTGAGTTGTTCGAGTTTGAGAGTGCAAAGCACCAAGAGGTGTATTGAAGTCGATACCGTAACCCAAAGGGGTAGGTTGACGGTAAGCGAATACCGTAAACCACACCGGAGCCCAAAGAGGTTAGGGTGGCGAGTTCATATTGATATTATAGAAACGGTGAAGAGTACCAGAGTAGTACCTACCGTAGTACCTACTGTGACTGACTGAGGTAGTAGAGTACCGTATAACCCAACTGATATCAACCGAGATCTATCGGGTACTAATAGTTATTGAGAGTGTGCTCATCGGTGGACTGAGACACCATATTGAAGTTGACCCCAAGAGGGATTGAATTAGCTGTAATAAGGAGAAGTGTGACGACAGAGTCCATTCTACCCAAGCATACTGTAGATAAAGAGGAACCAGGAAATTGATTGTGTATTAACTCTTAGTTGTCCTCAGATACGTATTTGATAATGAATTATAATGAGGAGCTGAGCAGCCTATTGATCCGCTGCTTGAAAATAAGAGAATCTTTGATCGAAGCTAAATGTGAAAGTATCATGCTTTCAAAGAATATGTATGAATGGGCAGACGAGAACATTGAGTCTGTGGAAGAAAGAAAAGAGTGGTTTGATAGAATCGACCGCTACACGATCGAAAAAATGACCAAAATAGAAGTGGAGGAGAGAATGATTAAGAGAGATGAAAATAGAATAAATATGGAAATAATACGTTGTTTATTCGAAGGAAGAGTGAAATCGAAAAGTTTGGAATTGGAAGAGGAGAATATTGAATTGCTCAATACTGTGGATTCACAGTGCATCCCAGTAGAGGATGATATGCAATCATCGAGCGAAGGAATGAATGAACATTTTGGAAGATTGATGAAGACTCGTGGAATCGAGCACACCACCCCAAGAATTGACAATAACACGTCAATGGAAAATGATCTCGAATCTCAAAATTCGAATGATCATTACGATGAGAATGATCGCCCATTCCCCAAGAAAGACCCGGAGAAATGTATTAATGAGGCAAACAAAAACAGAACCAATTACGAATGGCACAAGTGGATTGATCACTATGAGAAAGTGGATCATACATATCCCAAGAAGGACCCGGAGAAATATATTGAAGGAGTTCTCAAAATCAGATGTGATTACACATCACACGAATGGATTGATCATTATGAGAAAATGGATCGTCCACATCCTAAGAAAGATCCCGAAAAGTAATACGATACGTACAATGGATCTAAAGTGATGTGATTGAGTGGTATGACCACGATCTCCCAGAGGTGGAGGATGTATATAGTATTTTATGTGTACCCGCGACAAATGTAGAGTTGCGAGGACGCAACTTCCCAGAGGTGGAGGATGTATTAGATAGGGTCTCTAGGGCTATTTCAGATATCAGTAGTTCTTCAGCAGATGCTGTTTTATAGAAGAAAGAAGATTCAATATGTAAATATAAGAAGAACCCTATCATTTCCCTCCCAAACCCCTAATCCCATTCATTCCCCTCTTTATCCCCCTCTTTACATCCCAATCATTGTATGCAGCGACCCGCTAATCGACTATAAATACCCCCTTCCCCGTCTCCTCGCCAGTCTGAGGATGGATAAATTGTGAAGTGATACTCTTGTAGTGAGCTCCCACAGTGAATCCGCATATCCGAAGCTCATACACCATAACGGTGAATATAGAGAGCGTGCCGAACACACATGTTTATTATGTCGAGTTTGGTCGATTTAAACCCATCACAAATGGAATCTGAAAACGGACCGTTGAGTTTTTGCAGATCTTTGAATTTGATCCTAAGTAGCAGGAAAAAAGACAGTTGCCAATTGAGAGCGATTTTAGAATTGCCTTAGGCCCCTCTTCAAGTTAACATCAAATTTTAACAGATTCCACAAGGTTGATGTTTTCAACCTCTGACTGCCGCGAGGGTAGAGCGTCACTTGCTGATGGGGCGAGGATGGGGGAGTCACCAATAGTCTAAGACCAGATTTTTCGGCGATTTATTTCCGGAACATCTGGTATCTGGCAGCTCTATGCCGAAATTATCATTTCTACGGGGTGAATTTGAAAGTCTCATGAATAAGGGGAATTAGAAATAGTTGATTCAGACAGAGCAATAGGGAAGCGAGCCGAGAGATCAAGAGTTCAAAGTACAAAGAGTAGACTAGCAGCAGAGAGGACTTTGCCCGTTCAAAGATCACCCTCGATTTCATCATACCTTACTATTATTAGACGCAGATAGAGAGATTTCGCAATAGATGAAAGGTCAGAGTAACAAAAGAGTAGATTTCGCAATATGAACTTTGACCGATCAAAAGGTCATGCAACAAAGTACGCGATTTCGCAACTTGTACTTTCAGATTTCGCAATATGTAACTAAGAATAGTAACAAAACAGCTGTTACATGACGAAATACCAGGTATTGCGAAATAGTTCCAAAGTAGTATAAAAAGAGCTCCGAGCCAATAGAATTCATTCAGTCTTAACTCCGCCTTCAGGAGGGGGTCTCCCCCTCCCTCACTCTCTCCGCCTCAGGGCGCTACTTCATCACTTCATTTCTTCTTTCATTCATTCTCTTTGTTTTATCGCGCTTATTTTCTCTCTCGCTAACTTAGATTTTCTGTCCTGAATCCCGTCTATCTATTTCCCATAGTCTTATCCCATTGATGATGCCCATAGGTACCCTTGTATTGTATTCAACCGGAAATAAACTTGTTCACCTTTGTGGGTGAAACCAATTAAATACTTATGCGTTTTTACTTCTTATCTATCAGACTTAATTTTCCTCGCCGACGAGTCGAGCTTAGGGTTCTAATTAGACGTTTCCGTACCTTGGTGTTCCGCTAAATCTCGTGCAACTCATTCTATTTTATATTTATTTATTCCTATCCCGTTAAATCTATCCGTGTACGGATGACGTCCAGATGGAGGTTACTCCCGCTCATCGGAGAGGCGAAATTAGGTTTGAAAAATGATAGAAGACATAATTAATTAATTAAAAATTAATTAGAGCCAAATAGGTGATAGTAGAACGCGCGCGCGCATTACAAAGCTTGGGCAGCACATGGCCATGCAATTCAAGCAGTCCATGTCATAATTCATTCCGTTATTTCACTGATATTCCACATCTGTTGACGATCATCGACTTTGAATTGCGAAGTACGTGATAATTGCAGAAGCAGTAAACCAACGAAGATACTCGGTGGAGGAGTACAATCGGTGGAACGGTGAGTGGGGTCAGGTCAAGGGAAATAGGTGATAAGTAGACAATTAAAAGATATTTTACCACTAATATCCCGCTGATCGAAAGCATGTGCACTCATCAACAAAGTTAATCAAATATTAGGGCTAGGTATTCTATTTGTCGTCTACCGATTGACCGTTTGTGGGAATCTAAAGGACTGAGCTCACAGTCTGGAAATTTCAAGATTACGAAACTTCCGAAGAAACCACACTCTGTGTCGATCATTCCGATCAATCGATCATTCCAATTGTGTCTACCGAGTCAAGATCACGACTCAGAAACCCTCGAGGGAAGAAGGTTTCACGCGCTCCTATTGTTTAGTGGTTAGTGACCAGCGAGAGATTAGGACCAACCGCGCGGGCACGAAAAAGCACGCCGATACAAAAACGCGAGCCGGAGATTGCGCGAGCAATCGGGATGTAGAGCCGGATTTTACAAGCGCAGAGATAAATGAAAGAGAAATGAAGAGAAATAGCGCCCAAAAGCAGCCATTAGCGCCCAGGGTAGAATAGGCTATGTGGAAGCATAACCGAGCCTAGGAAATCCCTGAAAATCATAGAAGCAATTAATTTTTTTAAATCACTTTTTAGAAGCAATCAATATTCAGCTAGAGTCGTAAATTCTCAAGTAGCTTGTTAGTAGCTCTCTCAAAGAGACAAATTGCGCCATTTGTCAGCCCCGATCATTAATCAGCGCCCCTCTCCCTACGCTTTTCGCCGCCGCTCGCTACTCTCGCGAGCAAATCTCTCGCACAAATCACCAGGGATGTGAGAAGAGAATCACATTCAGGGGGATTTTCGTGGAGGGACCTTCCCAATAATCCAAGAAAACCAGCGAAATAATGGATGCAAAGTAAATAAAGATTAACTCGAGTGAGAAAGAATGAATAGCATGCAGGTCCCTAACATTTCAGGAGTTCCATAATTAGAAGCCCATAGCTGCGCACACAAAGGATCGATCATCATTTTTTACTAATATTTAGGGCAGAAAGGAACACAGCATCCGAGAATACAACATTCAACACAAATCGCGACATAACTTCCGGCCGAGAAGAGGAAAAGAAGAAAGAAGAATTAATAATGTGTGAAATTACTAATAATACAGGGACATATAACAGTAACGACGTCGAGCAGCGCAGCCCTACCACACGGAGGAGGAACAAACGGACGCGTTTGGTAAACTAATCTGCATGTAGGTAGAGGAGATTCTAGCTTCGCAAGAGTAAAATGTACCGAGTGATAGTGAAAGGCGCAAATATGCAAATATTTGGCCGCTTGGTTTTTCAAGTGTTTGCGGAGTGATAGTGAAATAGAATTTCTAATTAAATTACTAATAAATAACAAAACATAAATAGGCTGGAAAAGGAGAAGGGAAGGAAAACAGGCAATCGCAGTCAGGGACATAACAATAATCATTATAGATGGCTTACATGCTGTTATCTTCGTTCGCTTCGGTGACGAAACAAGTCATGGTGGAGAAGAATGGATCAGGCAAAGTATCAGCCGTATGGTACTTCACACCAAGAGCGAACGTTACATCCGTCATCATCCCCACTCCTAACATAAGGGCCTACGATCGGGATGAAATCCCCATCAAGGAAGAAGAGTTGGAAGAAGAGGACCAGGAGTGGAGAGAAGCTCATCCACGCTCACGATCAGCAACCATGGAATCGCTGTTCTCGTTCGCGCTGGGAGGCGCAGCGGGAGAGGACCCCATGGAAAAGTCTCAGAACCTATCGGAGGAGAGATTGTCAGTCTGGACCCAGAGCGGGAAATTGCTCTCTCAAGAATCGATTTCCAGAAAAATAGACTGGGTAAGAAAGAATAGATTGGAAGTTCAAAAGGAAGAAGAAAAGAAAATGAGAAAGGAAGGGAAGTCCATGGAGAGAGAGCAAAGAACGACCAAGAAGGCGACCCAGGGAGGAGAACTGCGTAAGATGCACTCGGTAACAACGTCAGAGAAAGCAACACCATTCCCGGAGACTGGAAGAGTGCAGCGCTCTCGTAAGAGCGAAACATACCAATACTGTGATACTACGCATCGGGAGCCAGAGAAGAAGAAGAAAAGATCGAAAAAGCCGAAAGCCGAGAGAAAGGAATCAGAATCCGCTCTGGCCAAGGCGATGTTCGATCCGGATGAGCAACCATCGACGTCGACGTGGCAGCCCCCAGCGCTGGAAGCTTCCCAAGGGGAACCCAGATTTACCCTTTCCCGGACGTCCACATCTCAGAAGAGGAGGCAGAACTGATTGCCAGACTATTTGAGCAGGACGACGAGGAGAAACAAGAGAGAGAGGAAGAATAAAGCCAGAAGAGAGGGACGAACGACATTAGAATAGATTGTTAGGATAATAGGAGTTCACTGGTTTAAGCGCACCGTGTGTGTTTGTGTGTGTACTTGCTGGTGTACGATCTAGATAATAACAATATTATTATTATGTCTTTGGTCCAGATCACACAGCAGAAGGGCCAAGTGTGCAAGTGCCCGAGAAACAGAAAGAATAAGAAAAAAGATAAGATCGGATCTGGTCTCTCCATTGTACATTATCCATCGTCAGTTAGAGAAAAGAGAGAACAGGGGAAGGGAGAGAGTCAGACCGACAAGGCAAGGGACGCGAGGACAATTGCCGGTCCTGGCCTGACTTGGGTGCCCCATCAAGAGGGGAGGTATCAGGACGACTGTAAAATCGCTTTGAGTAAGGAAGCAATTTTAACGTTAATTACTGAGAAAAGAGAAGAGAGAAGGTTGGAAAAAGGACAAAATATGTTAAGATTATAGAATTTATTGAATTAGGTATTATCAAGAAAGTATTATTGGTTCAAATAAATATGGTCGACAATCGAGTTTCGAGAATAGTGATTGTTATTGCTTCATGGCGCGTCCCGATTGGACACAATGTTAATGGTGGAAATAAAAGAGAGAAGGCGGGAGTTTTTACAGAATTGATAGTGCAAAAGAAACAGCGACACCAGAAGAGTCATCATCGACGACATCGGACGAAGAAGAGTACTCGCCACGACACCCGCGATCGCAGACAAGGAAAACTGGAAAAGGACCATCAAGGAATCGATACGTGGACGAGGTATTAAAAGAAAAGAGAGATAGATTAAGAGAGAAAGAGAATAAGAAGAGTGCTAGGGACACACAGCCAAAAACAGAAATGGGAAATGAGGATAATAAGGACGAGAATAAGGAAGGAAAGAGCACGGAAATGGCACAGATTTCACTAAGCCCGAAAGCCGAAAAACAATTAGAGGCTATTTCTTCCTCGCTAAGTCGATTGAGCATGAAAATGCAGGTAGATCCAACTAAGATAATTAAGGAAATTCCGAAATTTGTGCCCGACACTCCAGAGACAATTACCGAATATCTAGATAGATACAGCACGACTTGTGCAGCACTGGGGGTCGATGTGGTGGACATGCTTCGATTGCTACCACTTAGGCTTACTGGAAGAGCTGCAACGGTATTCAAAGAAATGAGCGACATTCATAAAAGAACATGGTCGGAGTTCACGGCAAAGATGAAAGCTGAACTGGACAGTTCCCTGAACAGAGATCTCACATTAGCAGGAGATTTCGAGAAATGGAAGGAAGGGGACAAAGTGACGGAATTTGCTGAAAGAGTCAAGAAATATGTCGGTAGATTATACGGAGATATCTCAGGACCAGCTCATGATCGAATCGCTCGTGATGTATTCATTAAGAATTTGCCGGAACCGCTGTGGGAGGTCGTGATGAGAGTAGAAGGGGGAAAAACATTCCAAGAAGCAGTCCGAACGGCTCAAAGAGAAGAAACTCTGCTTAGAAATAAGAGACCGGTATTAGAACAAAAGTTGAATTCGCTTGTGGAAAAAGCGGATAATCTCTATGAGGCAGTAACTTCAATGAGAACCGAAGGAAAGAGGAATGAAGGAGGAGAACAAGCCAGAGATAGAGGAAATTTCCGGAAAAATGTCACGTTCTCGGGAAATCGTTTTACCTCGAGGGGAAGATTTCAGCCCCAAAATCGAGGAGGTTTCCAGAGAAATTTCAGACAGGAAAACGGAAGATTCCAAGGAAATCAAGGGTATAGATCGTCTT
>OU461584.1:25488711-25511976 GCA_911812115.1 Pristionchus exspectatus | reverse complement strand
CACATTTTTTAGCACGCGTGACAGAGCTCCTAGCTCACGCCACATCCTAAAGCACGCGTGACAGAGCTCCTAGCTCACGCCACATTTTTTTACACGCAATGACAGAGCTCCTAGCTCACGCCACATTTTTAGCACACGCGTGACAGAGCTCCTAGCTCACGCCACATCCTAAAGCACGCGTGACAGAGCTCCTAGCTCACGCCACATCCTAAAGCACGCGTGACAGAGCTCCTAGCTCACGCCACATTTTTTAGCACGCGTGACAGAGCTCCTAGCTCACGCCACATTCTAAAGCACGCGTGACAGAGCTCCTAGCTCACGCCACATCCTAAACTTAGCTTTAAAATTCCTTGGTCGGCATGAGAAGTTCCGTCCTTGTTGAGAGTGATCGCCACCTTGTTCACGTGCATCTGCAAATAAAATTTAATTTAATAATATCTATTTATTAAATAATATAGATCGAATAGGGCCATTACTAACGTTACTCATGAAACGTAAATTCAGTGGATATTATGATAGTAATTCTCCAAAATTGATATCGCTATCATGCATAAATGAACGTACGCAAACGTAGCAGTAGAATTCAATACCAACTAATTTAAGGAAGAGATTAAAAAGACAAAAGTGGGCGGATTATTTAGCAGGAATGCCATTAAAACGGCAGCAGAAATGTGAAGCTAATATGCCTAAATTCGATGTACTTACACTGAGGTCGCACTTACTTCAAGTTTAATTCGCAATTATTGGCTTTGTGAGAAAATTCACACAAATATTGAGTTACAAGAAATGAGGGATATAATAAATGAGGAAATAAATTTCTGAGAAGGTAAACAAAGTAATGAAGTGTTCACACTCATGTAATCGTAAGTTATCGATCGGTAAGTCACCTTTACGTTGTCGTCGTTTTCCTCCTTCATGTCGAATCCTCTCGCTCGTCGAAGTCGTCTTATTCATTCTGGTCGCAGAGGGGCCACGGTAGATCGTCCGGGAGTGAGCGGCCATTCGTGATACTATAAACATTGATAGTATAAACATTGATTAATTAATCAGCGATATAAGAGCAAGGATTACATTTAAATATTTATAGGAGGAGAACAAGGAATATGAGGGAGTGATGATTCAAGACTGAGAAGCAAAGATGAAAGGCAGAACAGAAAACCTGGTATTTGCGATGAGAAGATATACAATCACTGAAGAATGGTTGCTGCGGCAATGCAAAAAGCAAACGGAAAACAGTGAAAAGGTCGTGATGAATGAGAAACCTAAGTATTAAGGGCACATTTTCCAAAGGTCTCTAAAGGAGGGTCAAATGAATTGAGAACAGGTATGTAGTTTCCCAACAGGAAAGAGGAATACATAGGAAAATGATGACAATATTGGACAATTCGTAACAAAACAAGTTCTGATTGACGGTTTACTTGCTCTGAATTTGCAATCTCGAAAGAGGACAGTATGTAGTAGGTTGCATTTCGGTGTTTGCAACGTTGCAATAGCGGTTCCCTAGGTAGCGCTACCGGTAGCAACGTTGCTAGGAGACGAGGCGAGGGTAGCAACGTTGCAACGAGGGAAGGGAAGACCCTCTCATTTTTGCGCGCTCTCTCGCTATCTCTGTCCTTCCCTAGAGAGGTAGCAACGTTGCTACGAGTCTCTCGATAGGTAGCAACGTTGCTACTCCCCCCTACCATTGCAACGTTGCAACGTCGTAATCGTTTAGCCAACCCTAGTATGTAGCATTCAAGAATAAATGATTACATCCACAATAAATAGTGAGGGAACGCCATCAAAGCAAATCGAAAAAAAACGATGTGAATCATTTTGATTTATTTACAGCGAGGCCGCAATAAACTTAATCAATACCGTATACTAGGAAGATGAGCAATTCATTATATTTCGCCATTAAATCGTAATCAAATTTATTTTTATTAAATACTACTCATGTCGGCAAATATAGATATCGTTACAAACGACTTCGAAAAACCCAATTCAGGAGGCTCTTTCGAAAACAATTTATTTATTCTCAAGGAAGAAAATTTATATGAAAAAAACGAGGACCAGAGAAACAGGACTAATTGAGTTGAAAACATATTGTAAGAGCGGTGTGAACGACTATTCTACAGGCTAACTGTCGATCAATTGCATCGGTGCATAATCAATGAAACAAGTACAACACAAAAAATGGTGATTACTACATAGATACGAGCAAATTCCAGCATAGGAACAGCACATCGAGCGCCCGGAGATGGCACTTGTAGTCAACCAACTGCAAAGTTAAATCGTTTGTCTGATATAGGAAAACGAACACATCAACTCACCGATTAAATTGTTTTGCCATTTGTAGTAGAAGAATCTCGCCCTGCTCCCACGCTTTGAGTCATCCAACTGCCGAAGTCAGCTCATTCTGAAAAAAGAAGCCAATGCTTCTCGCAAGTAAAGAATTTAAGGCTAATTTGCTAGGCAGAAGGCGATTGCTTTCGCTCTCTACTACGGTGTGGTAGGTAGTCAAGAAGGCAATGCTTTTTCGCGTTTTTCAAGATGACCATCATTCCTCATTTGATCGGCTGGACATAAGTTCTGCCAGAAACAGATTGGGGACTTACACCCACAAGTTGAGCACCAGCGAATAGATAGTAGATTGTAATCTTCTAACAACTCAAACTATTATCAATAAGGCTGTGCAGGTAGTGGATTAAAAATTGACGAGCGATTCTCCCATTAATCATTGCAGTTTTCAATATTTCACTTTGGAAAGCAGGCTACGTTGATAGAACAAAAGGTGTCCTAAATCCATCTTACCTTTGGCGCCGTTATATTTCAATTATTTTCTTGATGAGGAGGATGGTCTTTTACATTCTACTACTCTACTGGTTTCCTGCCCTATAACGATTGTATCACCTCTACGGAAATCTACCGTACCTCTTGAAGCAGTGTGGAGTCGCTTTAGTACAGAACGCGTCCGAGTGACGGCAATCATCCAACTGTAAAGTGAATTTTTATTCACAAAGGATTTCGAAAACATTGACTCACCGACGAAATCATCACGTGTCGCCCGCAATTGAAGATGTCCTGATTGAGTCATCCAGTCGCCGAAGTTGAACTGGTTCTGAAATAGTAACCAATACCTCTCGTAAGAGAGGCACTGGTTACTATTTCAGCCACCCGAACCAGAGTGGCCTGGTGCTCGAGTGGGGGAGGGCGGGGGCACCCGAACCCAGTCAGTGGCCTGGTGCTCGGGTGGGGGATTATCAATAAGGCTGTGCAGGTAGTGGATTAAAAATTGACGAGCGATTCTCCCATTAATCATTGCAGTTTTCAATATTTCACTCGGGTGGGGGATTTATCAATAAGGCTGTGCAGGTAGTGGATTAAAAATTGACGAGCGATTCTCCCATTAATCATTGAATTTGACAATATTTCACTTTTGGAAAGTAAACGCACGAAACATTGAAGGAACTAAAGGTGTCTTAAATCCATCTTACCCTTGGCGCCGTTATAATTTCAATTATTTTCTTGGTGAGAAAGGATGTTCATCTACATTCAAGCGCGTCAGGCACTAGTCTACTGGTTTCCTGCCCTATAACGATTGTATCACTCTACCGTAATCTACCGTACCTCTGAAGCAGTGCGGAGTCGCTTTAGTACGGTACGCGTCCGAGTGGGGCCAGTCATTCAACTTAAAGTGAATTTTTTTATTCACAAAGGATTTCGAAAACATTGACTCACCGACGAAATCATCACGTGTCGTCCGCAATTGAAGGTCGTCCTGATTGAGTCATCCAGTCGCCGAAGTTGAACTGGTTTCTGACATAGTAACCAATACCTCTCGTGAGAGAGATATTGGTTACTATTTCAGCGCGGCAGAGCTCCTAGCTCACGCCACATCCTAAAGCACGCGTGACAGAGCTCCTAGCTCACGCCACATCCTAAAGCACGCGTGACAGAGCTCCTAGCTCACGCCACATCCTAAAGCACATTTTTAGCACGCGTGACAGAGCTCCTAGCTCACGCCACATTTTTAGCACGCGTGACAGAGCTCCTAGCTCACGCCACATCCTAAAGCACATTTTTTAGCACGCGTGACAGAGCTCCTAGCTCACGCCACATTTTTTAGCACGCGTGACAGAGCTCCTAGCTCACGCCACATCCTAAAGCACATTTTTTAGCACGCGTGACAGAGCTCCTAGCTCACGCCACATTTTTTAGCAAGCGTGACAGAGCTCCTAGCTCACGCCACATTTTTTTAGCACGCGTGACAGAGCTCCTAGCTCATGCCACATTTTTTTAGCACGCGTGACAGAGCTCCTAGCTCACGCCACATCCTAAAGCACATTTTTAGCACGCGTGACAGAGCTCCTAGCTCACGCCACATTTTTTAGCAAGCGTGACAGAGCTCCTAGCTCACGCCACATTTTTTAGCACGCGTGACAGAGCTCCTAGCTCACGCCACATTTTTTTAGCACGCGTGACAGAGCTCCTAGCTCACGCCACATCCTAAAGCACATTTTTAGCACGCGTGACAGAGCTCCTAGCTCACGCCACATTTTTTAGCACGCGTGACAGAGCTCCTAGCTCACGCCACATCCTAAAGCACATTTTTTAGCACGCGTGACAGAGCTCCTAGCTCACGCCACATTTTTTAGCACGCGTGACAGAGCTCTAGCTCACGCCACATTTTTTAGCACGCGTGACAGAGCTCCTAGCTCACGCCACATCCTAAAGCACATTTTTTAGCACGCGTGACAGAGCTCCTAGCTCACGCCACATCCTAAAGCACATTTTTTAGCACGCGTGACAGAGCTCCTAGCTCACGCCACATTTTTTTTAGCACGCGTGACAGAGCTCCTAGCTCACGCCACATCCTAAAGCACATTTTTTAGCACGCGTGACAGAGCTCCTAGCTCACGCCACATTTTTTTTTAGCACGCGTGACAGAGCTCCTAGCTCACGCCACATCTAAAGCACATTTTTAGCACGCGTGACAGAGCTCCTAGCTCACGCCACATTTTTTAGCACGCGTGACAGAGCTCCTAGCTCACGCCACATCCTAAAGCACATTTTTTAGCACGCGTGACAGAGCTCCTAGCACGCCACATCCTAAAGCACATTTTTTAGCACGCGTGACAGAGCTCCTAGCTCACGCCACATTTTTTTAGCACGCGTGACAGAGCTCTAGCTCACGCCACATCCTAAAGCACATTTTTTAGCACGCGTGACAGAGCTCCTAGCTCACGCCACATTTTTTTAGCACGCGTGACAGAGCTCCTAGCTCACGCCACATCCTAAAGCACATTTTTTAGCACGCGTGACAGAGCTCCTAGCTCACGCCACATTTTTTAGCACGCGTGACAGAGCTCCTAGCTCCACGCCACATCCTAAAGCACATTTTTTAGCACGTGACAGAGCTCCTAGCTCACGCCACATTTTTTAGCACGCGTGACAGAGCTCCTAGCTCACGCCACATCCTAAAGCACATTTTTTAGCACGCGTGACAGAGCTCCTAGCTCACGCCACATCCTAAAGCACATTTTTTAGCACGCGTGACAGAGCTCCTAGCTCACGCCACATTTTTTAGCACGCGTGACAGAGCTCCTAGCTCACGCCACATCCTAAAGCACATTTTTTAGCACGCGTGACAGAGCTCCTAGCTCACGCCACATTTTTAGCACGCGTGACAGAGCTCCTAGCTCACGCCACATTTTTTTAGCACGCGTGACAGAGCTCCTAGCTCACGCCACATTTTTAGCACGCGTGACAGAGCTCCTAGCTCACGCCACATCCTAAAGCAATTTTTTAACACGCGTGACAGAGCTCCTAGCTCACGCCACATTTTTTAGCACGCGTGACAGAGCTCCTAGCTCACGCCACATCCTAAAGCACATTTTTTAGCACGCGTGACAGAGCTCCTAGCTCACGCCACATCCTAAAGCACATTTTTTAGCACGCGTGACAGAGCTCCTAGCTCACGCCACATCCTAAAGCACATTTTTTAGCACGCGTGACAGAGCTCCTAGCTCACGCCACATCCTAAAGCACATTTTTTAGCACGCGTGACAGAGCTCCTAGCTCACGCCACATTTTTTAGCACGCGTGACAGAGCTCCTAGCTCACGCACATCCTAAAGCACATTTTTTAGCACGCGTGACAGAGCTCCTAGCTCACGCCACATTTTTTAGCACGCGTGACAGAGCTCCTAGCTCACGCCACATCCTAAAGCACATTTTTTAGCACGCGTGACAGAGCTCCTAGCTCACGCCACATTTTTTAGCACGCGTGACAGAGCTCCTAGCTCACGCCACATCCTAAAGCACATTTTTAGCACGCGTGACAGAGCTCCTAGCTCACGCCACATTTTTTAGCACGCGTGACAGAGCTCCTAGCTCACGCCACATCCTAAAGCACATTTTTTAGCACGCGTGACAGAGCTCCTAGCTCACGCCACATCCTAAAGCACATTTTTTAGCACGCGTGACAGAGCTCCTAGCTCACGCCACATTTTTTAGCACGCGTGACAGAGCTCCTAGCTCACGCCACATCCTAAAGCACATTTTTTAGCACGCGTGACAGAGCTCCTAGCTCACGCCACATTTTTTTAGCACGCGTGACAGAGCTCCTAGCTCACGCCACATTTTTAGCACGCGTGACAGAGCTCCTAGCTCACGCCACATCCTAAAGCACATTTTTTAACACGCGTGACAGAGCTCCTAGCTCACGCCACATTTTTTAGCACGCGTGACAGAGCTCCTAGCTCACGCCACATCCTAAAGCACATTTTTTAGCACGCCGTGACAGAGCTCCTAGCTCACGCCACATCCTAAAGCACATTTTTTAGCACGCGTGACAGAGCTCCTAGCTCACGCCACGTCCTAAAGCACATTTTTTAGCACGCGTGACAGAGCTCCTAGCTCACGCCACATTTTTTTAGCACGCGTGACAGAGCTCCTAGCTCACGCCACATCCTAAAGCACATTTTTTAGCACGCGTGACAGAGCTCCTAGCTCACGCCACATCCTAAAGCACATTTTTTTAGCACGCGTGACAGAGCTCCTAGCTCACGCCACATTTTTTTTAGCACGCGTGACAGAGCTCCTAGCTCACGCCACATTTTTTAGCACGCGTGACAGAGCTCCTAGCTCACGCCACATCCTAAAGCACATTTTTTAGCACGCGTGACAGAGCTCCTAGCTCACGCCACATCCTAAAGCACATTTTTTAGCACGCGTGACAGAGCTCCTAGCTCACGCCACATTTTTTAGCAAGCGTGACAGAGCTCCTAGCTCACGCCACATTTTTTTAGCACGCGTGACAGAGCTCCTAGCTCAGCCACATCCTAAAGCACATTTTTTAGCACGCGTGACAGTGCTCCTAGCTCACGCCACATTTTTTTTTTAGCACGCGTGACAGAGCTCCTAGCTCACGACACATCCTAAAGCACATTTTTTAGCACGCGTGACAGAGCTCCTAGCTCACGCCACATCCTAAAGCACATTTTTTATCACGCGTGACAGTGCTCCTAGCTCACGCCACATTTTTTTTTAGCACGCGTGACAGAGCTCCTAGCTCACGACACATCCTAAAGCACATTTTTTAGCACGCGTGACAGAGCTCCTAGCTCACGCCACATTTTTTAGCACGCGTGACAGAGCTCCTAGCTCACGCCACATCCTAAAGCACATTTTTTAGCACGCGTGACAGAGCTCCTAGCTCACGCCACATCCTAAAGCACATTTTTTAGCACGCGTGACAGAGCTCCTAGCTCACGCCACATTTTTTTAGCACGCGTGACAGAGCTCCTAGCTCACGCCACATCCTAAAGCACATTTTTTAGCACGCGTGACAGAGCTCCTAGCTCACGCCACATCCTAAAGCACATTTTTAGCACGCGTGACAGAGCTCCTAGCTCACGCCACATTTTTTAGCACGCGTGACAGAGCTCCTAGCTCACGCCACATCCTAAAGCACATTTTTAGCACGCGTGACAGAGCTCCTAGCTCACGCCACATTTTTTAGCAAGCGTGACAGAGCTCCTAGCTCACGCCACATCCTAAAGCACATTTTTTAGCACGCGTGACAGAGCTCCTAGCTCACGCCACATCCTAAAGCACGCGTGACAGAGCTCCTAGCTCACGCCACATTTTTTAGCACGCATGACAGAGCTCCTAGCTCACGCCACATTTTTTAGCACGCGTGACAGAGCTCCTAGCTCACGCACATCCTAAAGCACGCGTGACAGAGCTCCTAGCTCACGCCACATCCTAAAGCACGCGTGACAGAGCTCCTAGCTCACGCCACATTTTTTAGCACGCGTGACAGAGCTCCTAGCTCACGCCACATTCTAAAGCACGCGTGACAGAGCTCCTAGCTCACGCCACATCCTAAACTTAGCTTTAAAATTCCTTGGTCGGCATGAGAAGTTCCGTCCTTGTTGAGAGTGATCGCCACCTTGTTCACGTGCATCTGCAAATAAAATTTAATTTAATAATATCTAATTTTATTAAATAATATAGATCGAATAGGGCCATTACTAACGTTACTCATGAAACGTAAATTCAGTGGATATTATGATAGTAATTCTCCAAAATTGATATCGCTATCATGCATAAATGAAACGTACGCAAACGTAGCAGTAGAATTCAATACCAACTAATTTAAGGAAGAGATTAAAAAGACAAAAGTGGGCGGATTATTTAGCAGGAATGCCATTAAAACGGCAGCAGAAATGTGAAGCTAATATGCCTAAATTCGATGTACTTACACTGAGGTCGCACTTACTTCAAGTTTAATTCGCAATTTATTGGCTTTGTGAGAAAATTCACACTAAATAATGAGTTACAAGAAATGAGAGGATATAATAAATGAGGAAATAAATTTCTGAGAAGGTAAACAAAGTAATGAAGTGTCACACTCATGTAATCGTAAGTTATCGATCGGTAAGTCACCTTTACGTTGTCGTCGTTTTCCTCCTTCATGTCGAATCCTCTCGCTCGTCGAAGTCGTCTTATTCATTCTGGTCGCAGAGGGGCCACGGTAGATCGTCCGGGAGTGAGCGGCCATTCGTGATACTATAAACATTGATAGTATAACATTGATTAATTAATCAGCGATATAAGAGCAAGGATTACATTTAAATATTTATAGGAGGATGAACAAGGGAATATGAGGGAGTGATGATTCAAGACTGAGAAGCAAAGATGAAAGGCAGAACAGAAAACCTGGTATTTGCGATGAGAAGATATACAATCACTGAAGAATGGTTGCTGCGGCAATGCAAAAAGCAAACGGAAACAGTGAAAAGGTCGTGATGAATGAGAAACCTAAAGTATTAAGGGCACATTTTCCAAAGGTCTCTAAAGGAGGGTCAAATGAATTGAGAACAGGTATGTAGTTCCCAACAGGAAAGAGGAATACATAGGAAAATGCTGACAATATTGGACAATTCGTTAACAAACAAGTTCTGATTGACGGTTTACTTGCTCTGAATTTGCAATCTCGAAAGAGGACAGTATGTAGTAGGGTTGCATTTCGGTGTTTGCAACGTTGCAATAGCGGTTCCCTAGGTAGCGCTACCGGTAGCAACGTTGCTACGGAGAGGCGAGGGTAGCAACGTTGCAACGAGGGAAGGGAAGACCCTCTCATTTTTGCGCGCTCTCTCGCCTATCTCTGTCCTTCCTAGAGAGGTAGCAACGTTGCTACGAGTCTCTCGATAGGTAGCAACGTTGCTACTCCCCCTACCATTGCAACGTTTGCAACGTCGTAATCGTTTAGCCAACCCTAGTATGTAGCATTCAAGAAAAATGATTACATCCACAATAAATAGTGAGGGAACGCCATCAAAGCAAATCGAAAAAAACGATGTGAATCATTTTGATTTATTTACAGCGAGGCCGCAATAAACTTAATCAATACCGTATACTAGGAAGATGAGCAATTCATTATATTTCGCCATTAAATCGTAATCAAATTTATTTTTATTAAATACTACTCATGTCGGCAAAATATAGATATCGTTACAAACGACTTCGAAATAACCAATTCAGGAGGCTCTTCGAAAACAATTTATTTATTCTCAAGGAAGAAAATTTATATGAAAAAACGAGGACCAGAGAAACAGGACTAATTGAGTTGAAAACATATTGTAAGAGCGGTGTAACGACTATTCTACAGGCTAACTGTCGATCAATTGCATCGGTGCATAATCAATGAAACAAGTACAACACAAAAAATGGTGATATTACTACATAGATACGAGCAAATTCCAGCATAGGAACAGCACATCGAGCGCCCGGAGATGGCACTTGTAGTCAACCAACTGCAAAGTTAAATCGTTTGTCTGATATAGGAAAACGAACACATCAACTCACCGATTAAATTGTTTTGTTCCATTTGTAGTAGAAGAATCTCGCCCTGCTCCCACGCTTTGAGTCATCCAACTGCCGAAGTCATGCTCATTCTGAAAAAAGAAGCCAATGCTTCTCGCAAGTAAAGAATTTAAGGCTAATTTGCTAGGCAGAAGGCGATTGCTTTCGCTCTCTACTACGGTGTGGTAGGTAGTCAAGAAGGCAATGCTTTTTCGCGTTTTTCAAGATGACCATCATTCCTCATTTGATCGGCTGGACATAAGTTCTGCCAGAACAGATTGGGGACTTACACCCACAAGTTGAGCACCAGCCGAATAGATAGGTAGATTGTAATCTTCTAACAACTCAAACTATTTATCAATAAGGCTGTGCAGGTAGTGGATTAAAAATTGACGAGCGATTCTCCCATTAATCATTGCAGTTTTCAATATTTCACTTTTGGAAAGCAGGCTACGTTGATAGAACAAAAGGTGTCCTAAATCCATCTTACCTTTGGCGCCGTTATAATTTCAATTATTTTCTTGATGAGGAGGATGGTCTTTTACATTCTACTACTCTACTGGTTTCCTGCCCTATAACGATTGTATCACCTCTACGGAAATCTACCGTACCTCTTGAAGCAGTGTGAGTCGCTTTAGTACAGAACGCGTCCGAGTGACGGCAATCATTCAACTGTAAAGTGAATTTTTTTATTCACAAAGGATTTCGAAAACATTGACTCACCGACGAAATCATCACGTGTCGCCCGCAATTGAAGATCGTCCTGATTGAGTCATCCAGTCGCCGAAGTTGAACTGGTTCTGAAATAGTAACCAATACCTCTCGTAAGAGAGGCACTGGATACTATTTCAGCCACCCGAACCCAGTCAGTGGCCTGGTGCTCGAGTGGGGGAGGCGCGGGGCACCCGAACCCAGTCAGTGGCCTGGTGCTCGGGTGGGGGATTTATCAATAAGGCTGTGCAGGTAGTGGATTAAAAATTGACGAGCGATTCTCCCATTAATCATTGCAGTTTTCAATATTTCACTCGGGTGGGGGATTTATCAATAAGGCTGTGCAGGTAGTGGATTAAAAATTGACGAGCGATTCTCCCATTAATCATTGAATTTGACAATATTTCACTTTTGGAAAGTAAACGCACGAAACATTGAAGGAACTAAAGGTGTCTTAAATCCATCTTACCCTTGGCGCCGTTATAATTTCAATTATTTTCTTGGTGAGAAAGGATGTTCATCTACATTCAAGCGCGTCAGGCACTAGTCTACTGGTTTCCTGCCCTATAACGATTGTATCACCTCTACCGTAATCTACCGTACCTCTTGAAGCAGTGCGGAGTCGCTTTAGTACGGTACGCGTCCGAGTGGGGCCAGTCATTCAACTTTAAAGTGAATTTTTTATTCACAAAGGATTTCGAAAACATTGACTCACCGACGAAATCATCACGTGTCGTCCGCAATTGAAGGTCGTCCTGATTGAGTCATCCAGTCGCCGAAGTTGAACTGGTTCTGACATAGTAACCAATACCACTCGTGAGAGAGATATTGGTTACTATTTCAGCGCGGCAGAGCTCCTAGCTCACGCCACATCCTAAAGCACGCGTGACAGAGCTCCTAGCTCACGCCACATCCTAAAGCACGCGTGACAGAGCTCCTAGCTCACGCCACATCCTAAAGCACATTTTTTAGCACGCGTGACAGAGCTCCTAGCTCACGCCACATTTTTTAGCACGCGTGACAGAGCTCCTAGCTCACGCCACATCCTAAAGCACATTTTTTAGCACGCGTGACAGAGCTCTTAGCTCACGCCACATTTTTTAGCAAGCGTGACAGAGCTCCTAGCTCACGCCACATTTTTTAGCACGCGTGACAGAGCTCCTAGCTCATGCCACATTTTTTAGCACGCGTGACAGAGCTCCTAGCTCACGCCACATCCTAAAGCACATTTTTTAGCACGCGTGACAGAGCTCCTAGCTCACGCCACATTTTTTAGCACGCGTGACAGAGCTCCTAGCTCACGCCACATCCTAAAGCACGCGTGACAGAGCTCCTAGCTCACGCCACATTTTTTAGCACGCGTGACAGAGCTCCTAGCTCACGCCACATTTTTTAGCACGCGTGACAGAGCTCCTAGCTCACGCCACATCCTAAAGCACGCGTGACAGAGCTCCTAGCTCACGCCACATTTTTTTAGCACGCGTGACAGAGCTCCTAGCTCACGCCACATTTTTTAGCACGCGTGACAGAGCTCCTAGCTCACGCCACATCCTAAAGCACGCGTGACAGAGCTCCTAGCTCACGCCACATTTTTTAGCACGCGTGACAGAGCTCTTAGCTCACGCCACATCCTAAAGCACATTTTTAGCACGCGTGACAGAGCTCCTAGCTCACGCCACATCCTAAAGCACGCGTGACAGAGCTCCTAGCTCACGCCACATTTTTTAACACGCGTGACAGAGCTCCTAGCTCACGCCACATTTTTTAGCACGCGTGACAGAGCTCCTAGCTCAAGCCACATCCTAAAGCACGCGTGACAGAGCTCCTAGCTCACGCCACATTTTTTAGCACGCGTGACAGAGCTCCTAGCTCACGCCACATTTTTTAGCACGCGTGACAGAGCTCCTAGCTCACGCCACATCCTAAAGCACATTTTTAGCACGCGTGACAGAGCTCCTAGCTCATGCCACATCCTAAAGCACGCGTGACAGAGCTCCTAGCTCACGCCACATCCTAAAGCACGCGTGACAGAGCTCCTAGCTCACGCCACATTTTTCAGCACGCGTGACAGAGCTCCTAGCTCACGCCACATCCTAAAGCACGCGTGACAGAGCTCCTAGCTCACGCCACATTTTTTAGCACGCGTGACAGAGCTCCTAGCTCATGCCACATTTTTTTAGCACGCGTGACAGAGCTCCTAGCTCACGCCACATCCTAAAGCACATTTTTTAGCACGCGTGACAGAGCTCCTAGCTTACGCCACATTTTTTAGCAAGCGTGACAGAGCTCCTAGCTCACGCCACATTTTTAGCACGCGTGACAGAGCTCCTAGCTCACGCCACATTTTTTTAGCACGCGTGACAGAGCTCCTAGCTCACGCCACATCCTAAAGCACATTTTTTAGCACGCGTGACAGAGCTCCTAGCTCACGCCACATTTTTTAGCACGCGTGACAGAGCTCCTAGCTCACGCCACATCCTAAAGCACGCGTGACAGAGCTCCTAGCTCACGCCACATTTTTTTAGCACGCGTGACAGAGCTCCTAGCTCACGCCACATTTTTTAGCACGCGTGACAGAGCTCCTAGCTCACGCCACATCCTAAAGCACGCGTGACAGAGCTCCTAGCTCACGCCACATTTTTTAGCACGCGTGACAGAGCTCCTAGCTCACGCCACATCCTAAAGCACATTTTTTAGCACGCGTGACAGAGCTCCTAGCTCACGCCACATCCTAAAGCACGCGTGACAGAGCTCCTAGCTCACGCCACATTTTTTAACACGCGTGACAGAGCTCCTAGCTCACGCCACATTTTTTAGCACGCGTGACAGAGCTCCTAGCTCAAGCCACATCCTAAAGCACGCGTGACAGAGCTCCTAGCTCACGCCACATCCTAAAGCACGCGTGACAGAGCTCCTAGCTCACGCCACATTTTTTAGCACGCGTGACAGAGCTCCTAGCTCACGCCACATTTTTTAGCACGCGTGACAGAGCTCCTAGCTCACGCCACATCCTAAAGCACATTTTTTAGCACGCGTGACAGAGCTCCTAGCTCATGCCACATCCTAAAGCACGCGTGACAGAGCTCCTAGCTCACGCCACATCCTAAAGCACGCGTGACAGAGCTCCTAGCTCACGCCACATTTTTCAGCACGCGTGACAGAGCTCCTAGCTCACGCCACATCCTAAAGCACGCGTGACAGAGCTCCTAGCTCACGCCACATTTTTTAGCACGCGTAACAGAGCTCCTAGCTCATGCCACATTTTTTTAGCACGCGTGACAGAGCTCCTAGCTCACGCCACATCCTAAAGCACATTTTTTAGCACGCGTGACAGAGCTCCTAGCTCATGCCACATCCTAAAGCACGCGTGACAGAGCTCCTAGCTCACGCCACATCCTAAAGCACGCGTGACAGAGCTCCTAGCTCACGCCACATTTTTCAGCACGCGTGACAGAGCTCCTAGCTCACGCCACATCCTAAAGCACGCGTGACAGAGCTCCTAGCTCACGCCACATTTTTTAGCACGCGTGACAGAGCTCCTAGCTCATGCCACATTTTTTTAGCACGCGTGACAGAGCTCCTAGCTCACGCCACATCCTAAAGCACATTTTTTAGCACGCGTGACAGAGCTCCTAGCTTACGCCACATTTTTTAGCAAGCGTGACAGAGCTCCTAGCTCACGCCACATTTTTTAGCACGCGTGACAGAGCTCCTAGCTTACGCCACATTTTTTAGCAAGCGTGACAGAGCTCCTAGCTCACGCCACATTTTTTAGCACGCGTGACAGAGCTCCTAGCTCACGCCACATTTTTTTAGCACGCGTGACAGAGCTCCTAGCTCACGCCACATCCTAAAGCACATTTTTTAGCACGCGTGACAGAGCTCCTAGCTCACGCCACATTTTTTAGCACGCGTGACAGAGCTCCTAGCTCACGCCACATCCTAAAGCACGCGTGACAGAGCTCCTAGCTCACGCCACATTTTTTTAGCACGCGTGACAGAGCTCCTAGCTCACGCCACATTTTTTAGCACGCGTGACAGAGCTCCTAGCTCACGCCACATCCTAAAGCACGCGTGACAGAGCTCCTAGCTCACGCCACATTTTTCAGCACGCGTGACAGAGCTCCTAGCTCACGCCACATCCTAAAGCACGCGTGACAGAGCTCCTAGCTCACGCCACATTTTTTAGCACGCGTGACAGAGCTCCTAGCTCACGCCACATTTTTTTAGCACGCGTGACAGAGCTCCTAGCTCACGCCACATCCTAAAGCACATTTTTTAGCACGCGTGACAGAGCTCCTAGCTCACGCCACATTTTTTAGCACGCGTGACAGAGCTCCTAGCTCACGCCACATCCTAAAGCACGCGTGACAGAGCTCCTAGCTCACGCCACATTTTTTAGCACGCGTGACAGAGCTCCTAGCTCACGCCACATTTTTTAGCACGCGTGACAGAGCTCCTAGCTCACGCCACATCCTAAAGCACGCGTGACAGAGCTCCTAGCTCACGCCACATTTTTTAGCACGCGTGACAGAGCTCCTAGCTCACGCCACATCCTAAAGCACATTTTTTAGCACGCGTGACAGAGCTCCTAGCTCACGCCACATCCTAAAGCACGCGTGACAGAGCTCCTAGCTCACGCCACATTTTGTAACACGCGTGACAGAGCTCCTAGCTCACGCCACATTTTTTAGCACGCGTGACAGAGCTCCTAGCTCACGCCACATCCTAAAGCACGCGTGACAGAGCTCCTAGCTCACGCCACATCCTAAAGCACGCGTGACAGAGCTCCTAGCTCACGCCACATTTTTTAGCACGCGTGACAGAGCTCCTAGCTCACGCCACATTTTTTAGCACGCGTGACAGAGCTCCTAGCTCACGCCACATCCTAAAGCACATTTTTTAGCACGCGTGACAGAGCTCCTAGCTCATGCCACATCCTAAAGCACGCGTGACAGAGCTCCTAGCTCACGCCACATCCTAAAGCACGCGTGACAGAGCTCCTAGCTCACGCCACATTTTTCAGCACGCGTGACAGAGCTCCTAGCTCACGCCACATCCTAAAGCACGCGTGACAGAGCTCCTAGCTCACGCCACATCCTAAAGCACGCGTGACAGAGCTCCTAGCTCACGCCACATTTTTTAGCACGCATGACAGAGCTCCTAGCTCACGCCACATTTTTTAGCACGCGTGACAGAGCTCCTAGCTCACGCCACATCCTAAAGCACGCGTGACAGAGCTCCTAGCTCACGCCACATCCTAAAGCACGCGTGACAGAGCTCCTAGCTCACGCCACATTTTTAGCACGCGTGACAGAGCTCCTAGCTCACGCCACATCCTAAAGCACATTTTTAGCACGCGTGACAGAGCTCCTAGCTCACGCCACATCCTAAAGCACGCGTGACAGAGCTCCTAGCTCACGCCACATTTTTCAGCACGCGTGACAGAGCTCCTAGCTCACGCCACATCCTAAAGCACGCGTGACAGAGCTCCTAGCTCACGCCACATCCTAAAGCACGCGTGACAGAGCTCCTAGCTCACGCCACATCCTAAAGCACGCGTGACAGAGCTCCTAGCTCACGCCACATTTTTTAGCACGCGTGACAGAGCTCCTAGCTCACGCCACATCCTAAAGCACATTTTTTAGCACGCGTGACAGAGCTCCTAGCTCACGCCACATCCTAAAGCACGCGTGACAGAGCTCCTAGCTTACGCCACATCCTAAAGCACGCGTGACAGAGCTCCTAGCTCACGCCACATTTTTAGCACGCATGACAGAGCTCCTAGCTCACGCCACATCCTAAAGCACGCGTGACAGAGCTCCTAGCTCACGCCACATTTTTAGCACGCGTGACAGAGCTCCTAGCTCACGCCACATTTTTTAGCACGCGTGACAGAGCTCCTAGCTCACGCCACATTTTTTAGCACGCGTGACAGAGCTCCTAGCTCACGCCACATCCTAAAGCACATTTTTTAGCACGCGTGACAGAGCTCCTAGCTCATGCCACATCCTAAAGCACGCGTGACAGAGCTCCTAGCTCACGCCACATCCTAAAGCACGCGTGACAGAGCTCCTAGCTCACGCCACATTTTTCAGCACGCGTGACAGAGCTCCTAGCTCACGCCACATCCTAAAGCACGCGTGACAGAGCTCCTAGCTCACGCCACATCCTAAAGCACGCGTGACAGAGCTCCTAGCTCACGCCACATTTTTTAGCACGCATGACAGAGCTCCTAGCTCACGCCACATTTTTTAGCACGCGTGACAGAGCTCCTAGCTCACGCCACATCCTAAAGCACGCGTGACAGAGCTCCTAGCTCACGCCACATCCTAAAGCACGCGTGACAGAGCTCCTAGCTCACGCCACATTTTTTAGCACGCGTGACAGAGCTCCTAGCTCACGCCACATTTTTAGCACGCGTGACAGAGCTCCTAGCTCACGCCACATCCTAAAGCACATTTTTAGCACGCGTGACAGAGCTCCTAGCTCACGCCACATCCTAAAGCACGCGTGACAGAGCTCCTAGCTCACGCCACATTTTTCAGCACGCGTGACAGAGCTCCTAGCTCACGCCACATCCTAAAGCACGCGTGACAGAGCTCCTAGCTCACGCCACATCCTAAAGCACGCGTGACAGAGCTCCTAGCTCACGCCACATCCTAAAGCACGCGTGACAGAGCTCCTAGCTCACGCCACATTTTTTAGCACGCGTGACAGAGCTCCTAGCTCACGCCACATCCTAAAGCACATTTTTTAGCACGCGTGACAGAGCTCCTAGCTCACGCCACATCCTAAAGCACGCGTGACAGAGCTCCTAGCTTACGCCACATCCTAAAGCACGCGTGACAGAGCTCCTAGCTCACGCCACATTTTTAGCACGCATGACAGAGCTCCTAGCTCACGCCACATCCTAAAGCACGCGTGACAGAGCTCCTAGCTCACGCCACATCCTAAAGCACGCGTGACAGAGCTCCTAGCTCACGCCACATTTTTAGCACGCATGACAGAGCTCCTAGCTCACGCCACATTCTAAAGCACGCGTGACAGAGCTCCTAGCTCACGCCACATCCTAAACTTAGCTTTAAAATTCCTTGGTCGGCATGAGAAGTTCCGTCCTTGTTGAGAGTGATCGCCACCTTGTTCACGTGCATCTGCAAATAAAATTTAATTTAATAATATCTAATTTTATTAAATAATATAGATCGATAGGGCCATTACTAACGTTACTCATGAAACGTAAATTCAGTGGATATTATGATAGTAATTCTCCAAAATTGATATCGCTATCATGCATAAATGAAACGTACGCAAACGTAGCAGTAGAATTCAATACCAACTAATTTAAGGAAGAGATTAAAAAGACAAAAGTGGGCGGATTATTTAGCAGGAATGCCATTAAAACGGCAGCAGAAATGTGAAGCAAATATGCCTAAATTCGATGTACTTACACTGAGGTCGCACTTACTTCAAGTTTAATTCGCAATTTATTGGCTTTGTGAGAAAATTCACACTAAATAATGAGTTACAAGAAATGAGAGGATATAATAAATGAGGAAATAAATTTCTGAGAAGGTAAACAAAGTAAAGAAGTGTTCACACTCATGTAATCGTAAGTTATCGATCGGTAAGTCACCTTTACGTTGTCGTCGTTTTCCTCCTTCATGTCGAATCCTCTCGCTCGTCGAAATCGTCTTATTCATTCTGGTCGCAGAGGGGCCACGGTAGATCGTCCGGGAGTGAGCGGCCATTCGTGATACTATAAACATTGATAGTATAACATTGATTAATTAATCAGCGATATAAGAGCAAGGATTACATTTAAATATTTATAGGAGGATGAACAAGGGAATATGAGGGAGTGATGATTCAAGACTGAGAAGCAAAGATGAAAGGCAGAACAGAAAACCTGGTATTTGCGATGAGAAGATATACAATCACTGAAGAATGGTTGCTGCGGCAATGCAAAAAGCAAACGGAAAACAGTGAAAAGGTCGTGATGAATGAGAAACCTAAAGTATTAAGGGCACATTTTCCAAAGGTCTCTAAAGGAGGGTCAAATGAATTGAGAACAGGTATGTAGTTCCCAACAGGAAAGAGGAATACATAGGAAAATGCTGACAATATTGGACAATTCGTTAACAAACAAGTTCTGATTGACGGTTTACTTGCTCTGAATTTGCAATCTCGAAAGAGGACAGTATGTAGTAGGGTTGGCATTTCGGTGTTTGCAACGTTGCAATAGCGGTTCCCTAGTAGCGCTACCGGTAGCAACGTTGCTACGGAGAGGCGAGGGTAGCAACGTTGCAATTTGCAATGCAAATTGCAACAATTTGAAATGTTTGTTACACGCGTCGATATTTGTGTGCCTTACGATACTTTCTCTCCCAACCGCAATACAGTTAGCGAAAAAGACCGCTCGATAATTCAGAATCGAGATACTTTCTCTCCCAACCGCAATACAGTTAGCGAAAAAGACCGCTCGATAATTCAGAATCGAGATACTTTCTCTCCCAACCGCAATACAGTTAGCGAAAAAGACCGCTCGATAATTCAGAATCGAGATACTTTCTCTCCCAACCGCAATACAGTTAGCGAAAAAGACCGCTCGATAATTCAGAATCGAGATACTTTCTCTCCCAACCGCAATACAGTTAGCGAAAAAGACCGCTCGATAATTCAGAATCGAGATACTTTCTCTCCCAACCGCAATACAGTTAGCGAAAAAGACCGCTCGATAATTCAGAATCGAGATACTTTCTCTCCCAACCGCAATACAGTTAGCGAAAAAGACCGCTCGATAATTCAGAATCGAGATACTTTCTCTCCCAACCGCAATACAGTTAGCGAAAAAGACCGCTCGATAATTCAGAATCGAGATACTTTCTCTCCCAACCGCAATACAGTTAGCGAAAAAGACCGCTCGATAATTCAGAATCGAGATACTTTCTCTCCCAACCGCAATACAGTTAGCGAAAAAGACCGCTCGATAATTCAGAATCGAGATACTTTCTCTCCCAACCGCAATACAGTTAGCGAAAAAGACCGCTCGATAATTCAGAATCGAGATACTTTCTCTCCCAACCGCAATACAGTTAGCGAAAAAGACCGCTCGATAATTCAGAATCGAGATACTTTCTCTCCCAACCGCAATACAGTTAGCGAAAAAGACCGCTCGATAATTCAGAATCGAGATACTTTCTCTCCCAACCGCAATACAGTTAGCGAAAAAGACCGCTCGATAATTCAGAATCGAGATACTTTCTCTCCCAACCGCAATACAGTTAGCGAAAAAGACCGCTCGATAATTCAGAATCGAGATACTTTCTCTCCCAACCGCAATACAGTTAGCGAAAAAGACCGCTCGATAATTCAGAATCGAGATACTTTCTCTCCCAACCGCAATACAGTTAGCGAAAAAGACCGCTCGATAATTCAGAATCGAGATACTTTCTCTCCCAACCGCAATACAGTTAGCGAAAAAGACCGCTCGATAATTCAGAATCGAGATACTTTCTCTCCCAACCGCAATACAGTTAGCGAAAAAGACCGCTCGATAATTCAGAATCGAGATACTTTCTCTCCCAACCGCAATACAGTTAGCGAAAAAGACCGCTCGATAATTCAGAATCGAGATACTTTCTCTCCCAACCGCAATACAGTTAGCGAAAAAGACCGCTCGATAATTCAGAATCGAGATACTTTCTCTCCCAACCGCAATACAGTTAGCGAAAAAGACCGCTCGATAATTCAGAATCGAGATACTTTCTCTCCCAACCGCAATACAGTTAGCGAAAAAGACCGCTCGATAATTCAGAATCGAGATACTTTCTCTCCCAACCGCAATACAGTTAGCGAAAAAGACCGCTCGATAATTCAGAATCGAGATACTTTCTCTCCCAACCGCAATACAGTTAGCGAAAAAGACCGCTCGATAATTCAGAATCGAGATACTTTCTCTCCCAACCGCAATACAGTTAGCGAAAAAGACCGCTCGATAATTCAGAATCGAGATACTTTCTCTCCCAACCGCAATACAGTTAGCGAAAAAGACCGCTCGATAATTCAGAATCGAGATACTTTCTCTCCCAACCGCAATACAGTTAGCGAAAAAGACCGCTCGATAATTCAGAATCGAGATACTTTCTCTCCCAACCGCAATACAGTTAGCGAAAAAGACCGCTCGATAATTCAGAATCGAGATACTTTCTCTCCCAACCGCAATACAGTTAGCGAAAAAGACCGCTCGATAATTCAGAATCGAGATACTTTCTCTCCCAACCGCAATACAGTTAGCGAAAAAGACCGCTCGATAATTCAGAATCGAGATACTTTCTCTCCCAACCGCAATACAGTTAGCGAAAAAGACCGCTCGATAATTCAGAATCGAGATACTTTCTCTCCAACCGCAATACAGTTAGCGAAAAAGACCGCTCGATAATTCAGAATCGAGATACTTTCTCTCCCAACCGCAATACAGTTAGCGAAAAAGACCGCTCGATAATTCAGAATCGAGATACTTTCTCTCCCAACCGCAATACAGTTAGCGAAAAAGACCGCTCGATAATTCAGAATCGAGATACTTTCTCTCCCAACCGCAATACAGTTAGCGAAAAAGACCGCTCGATAATTCAGAATCGAGATACTTTCTCTCCCAACCGCAATACAGTTAGCGAAAAAGACCGCTCGATAATTCAGAATCGAGATACTTTCTCTCCCAACCGCAATACAGTTAGCGAAAAAGACCGCTCGATAATTCAGAATCGAGATACTTTCTCTCCCAACCGCAATACAGTTAGCGAAAAAGACCGCTCGATAATTCAGAATCGAGATACTTCTCTCCAACCGCAATACAGTTAGCGAAAAAGACCGCTCGATAATTCAGAATCGAGATACTTTCTCTCCCAACCGCAATACAGTTAGCGAAGCACAGACCATCGACAGTACAAACAACGGAGTTCTTCTTGTATGCGGACTCGATGCTCCCTTGAGACGATGGCCTGGAATTGGATGAAATGAATTTTAAATTATATTTTTTCTCTACTGTTCTGTAGTTACACCTCTATTAAATGCGGTAAAATCTACTTTCCCCTCTATTGAATACCATAGGTACATGGAATACTGTAGTTCCTTTTATTTAATACGGTATGAACTTAAAATAATCTACTTCCGCCTCTATTGAATACGGTAGACACTTTGGATACTTTTATTCCCCTCTTTTTTGGTCCGGTAGGCGCCTGGGATACTGTAGCTCTCCAACCCGGCTATATTGAGTAGCATGGGGGTACGGTAGGTTCCTCACCGAAATTCCTACAGATTGGGCGCGGTGTCCGGACCTTCGAGAGATCCTGAAGAGAGGGAGGGGTACTGTAGGGAGCGGGCAGGGGTATGGATACAGTACCTCATAAGGGAGGAGGTTGTCCTCGGGAGCGCTGCTTCATCCGACCGCCTGGCGCGAGAGAGCGAATGGTGAATGAGGGGAGGAGGAGGGGGAGGGAGGGGGAGAGACAGACAATAGAATGATTGAATTTGGTGATTGAATTAGTCGGGACAATTACATATTGAGTGAATCTAAAATTACATTATTTCATTCAAATATATTGCATTATCTTGTTGATTGAATTAGACAAAATTGAATTGAACGTAACTAGTTTTGAAAAGTCACTTATTTTTCAGATTTTTGCAGAGTCAATTAACTTTCTGAAAGATCCTCGTTCGCTTAGCTCAAATAATACTTCGCCGACGAACGAATCACATCGGAACACAAACCTAAAAAAGCAAAATTTCTAAGTATTTAAAATGGTCTCTTTAAAGAAGGCGTAAACTCCAAATTCGGGGAAGCACTTCCCTGTGCAATCAGGGGGAAGTACTGTAGGAGGGTGAGAGTGACAGACGCGAGAGTTTTTCGCTCATCTCCCGTCTCTTCCCATCTCCTCTGCGTCTTGACCTAGACCCCTTTCCTTTGCACCGCGCATCTTGATTTTGCCTGTGCCCTGTAGAAACTTTGCGCGCGTGTAACTCGGTTCAAAGTAGAGCTAACGAGTTCTAATTTTCAAATTCGGAATGTGGTTTACGGAAACTATCGACCTATGACGTCAGATACCCCCCGAAAATATTGAGTTTACGCCTTCTTTAATTGAAATTTGTCACGCTTATAAGGAGAGAATTGAGCTAAAAATGGCCATTCTTGTGAATAGACCGA
>OU461584.1:25448860-25488211 GCA_911812115.1 Pristionchus exspectatus | reverse complement strand
TAGGCCAATGCTGCGAAGCTACCATCTGTTTGATTATAACTGAAAGCCTCTAAGTTAGAATCGGGGCTAATAAAGGTAACTATGTTTTGGCTCCCCGGTGTCGGGAGGCTTTTGTTAAGTACGCCGCAAGGCTACTGCGTATGCCCTTATCTATGACCTTACCTGTTCGGGGAATCTGTTCAGGTTGTCACAACGGATCATTCCGTTTCAATGTCGGGGCGCGAGATCTCTGTAGACTACTTGAGTAGTGATCAAGGTGTTGTACTCAGTAGAGCGACGCATGTCGCGATCTGTTGAGACTCTGCCGTTGATCGTTTGGTTTGTCTTTGCCCCTTCAACGATGTTACTATCTTTCGATAGGCTAGGTACACTTAGGCGAATCGCCGAGAGTCTATCTAAGCGAATTGCCCATGGCCGAGAGCCTATCTAATCGAATCGGCCATGGCCGAGAGCCTATCGAATCGAATCGGCCATGGCCGAGAGCCTATCTAATCGAAACGGCCATGGCCGAGAGCCTATCTAATCGAAACGGCCATGGCCGAGAGCCTATCGAATCGAATCGGCCATGGCCGAGAGCCTATATAATCGAAACGGCCATGGCCGAGAGCTATCTAATCGAAACGGCCATGGCCGAGAGCCTATATAATCGAATCGGCCATGGCCGAGAGCCTATATAATCGAAACAGCCATGGCCGAGAGCTATCTAATCGAAACGGCCATGGCCGAGAGCCTATATAATCGAATCGGCCATGGCCGAGAGCAATCTAATCGAAACGGCCATGGCCGAGAGCCTATATAATCGAATCGGCCATGGCCGAGAGCCTATCTAATCGAAACGGCCATGGCCGAGAGCCTATATAATCGAAACGGCCATGGCCGAGAGCAATCTAATCGAAACGGCCATGGCCGAGAGCCTATATAATCGAAACGGCCATGGCCGAGAGCTATCTAATCGAAACGGCCATGGCCGAGAGCTATCTAATCGAAACGGCCATGGCCGAGAGCCTATCGAATCGAATCGGCCATGGCCGAGAGCCTATATAATCGAAACGGCCATGGCCGAGAGCTATCTAATCGAAACGGCCATGGCCGAGAGCCTATATAATCGAATCGGCCATGGCCGAGAGCCTATAGAATCGAATCGGCCATGGCCGAGAGCCTATAGAATCGAATCGGCCATGGCCGAGAGCCTATAGAATCGAATCGGCCATGGCCGAGAGCCTATAGAATCGAATCGGCCGTGGCCGAGAGCCTATAGAATCGAATCGGCCATGGCCGAGAGCCTATAGAATCGAATCGGCCATGGCCGAGAGCCTATATAATCGAATCGGCCATGGCCGAGAGCCGTAATTTTTGTAATTTTTTTTGTAATTTTTGTAATTTTTATGACACCGAATCGAATCGAATCGAATCGGCCATGGCCGAGAGCCTATATAATCGAATCGGCCATGGCCGAGAGCCTATAGAATCGAATCGGCCATGGCCGAGAGCCTATAGAATCGAATCGGCCATGGCCGAGAGCCTATATAATCGAATCGGCCATGGCCGAGAGCCTATAGAATCGAATCGGCCATGGCCGAGAGCCTATAGAATCGAATCGGCCATGGCCGAGAGCCGTAATTTTTGTAATTTTTGTAATTTTTTTTGTAATTTTTGTAATTTTTATGACACCGAATCGAATCGAATCGAATCGGCCATGGCCGAGAGCCTATAGAATCGAATCGGCCATGGCCGAGAGCCTATAGAATCGAATCGGCCATGGCCGAGAGCCTATAGAATCGAATCGGCCATGGCCGAGAGCCTATAGAATCGAATCGGCCATGGCCGAGAGCCTATATAATCGAAACGGCCATGGCCGAGAGCCTATATAATCGAAACGGCCATGGCCGAGAGCCTATAGAATCGAATCGGCCATGGCCGAGAGCCTATCTAATCGAAACGGCCATGGCCGAGAGTCACTTTTTTTTCAAAAAATTTTTACAAGTCCGAAAACAGATATTTTTTTCGAGCTTTTTGAGACATTGATTTTTGAACTCGCCGTGAAATTCTGAGTCGAATGAGCTATCTCTCAAAAAGCATCAAAAAAATTTCGTGTTCGCAGATTCATGTTACACATATGTTCTTAGACATGCATGGCTTAATCTTTTATCTGAGCATATCACCGCTGGCAGGGTCGACCAGGTAACTAAAAAAAAGTCTCTGCTCAGAACGCCTTTCGGTGATTCACGATATCCAGAACCGTTTTCACGTCTCATGCCATTAACCGTTTGCACTGTTTTTCGATTCTAGGCGAATTGCCGATAGCCGAGAGTCGATCTAGGCGAATTGCCGATAGACGAGATGATCGGGTAAAGCCCTATCGCGAATTGCCGATAGCCGAGAGTCGATCTAGGCGAATTGCCAATAGCCGAGAAGATCGGGTGAAGTCCTATCGCGAATTGCCGATAGCCGAGAGTCGATCTAGGCGAATTGCCGATAGCCGAGAAGATCGGGTGAAGTTACCTATTGAGTAATGCCGATAGCCGAGAGTCTATCTGGGCTTCCCGGGGGTCGGCCCGTTATGGATGAAATTTACAGGGCCCTGATGCGATTTTTACGATATGTCGATCGCGAATCGTCAATCAGCTAATGGTTCCGACTGTTAGCTGGACGCGTGATAGTTTATCGCTGTCTCGGCTAGTCCGAGACGTCTGCGATGCCATCATATGCGAGTTCCCGTTCCGGGTCTTGCGCTCTCTACTGTTCATTGCTTCTTGCGTTACAAGCACAATTCGGTCCATCAAACTCTCTTCGAAGGGTGTCATGTGAATCCGATCGGGTCGCTCGTTCACTCGTCGACTCTTCCTATCGTGAATCACCGAAAGGTGTTCTCGAACGGTGACTTTTTTTTAGTTACCTGGTTGATCCTGCCAGCGGTGATATGCTCAGATAAAAGATTAAGCCATGCATGTCTAAGAACATATGTGTAACATGAATCTGCGAACGGCTCATTATTAACACCCGTAATCTGCCCAGTTTTCGTATCCAAAACGGATATCTGCGTTAATTTTGGAGCTAATACGTGCACCAACGTGCTGCTAGCAATAGTGGCACGCACTTATTAGATCAAGGCCGATTGGGGCAACCCTTTTGGTGACTCTGAATAATTTTGCGGATCGTATGGTCTTGTACCGACGACGTACTGGTCGAGCGGGTGCCCTATCAACTATTGATGGAAGTCTATGTGTCTTCCATGGTTGTAACGGGTAACGGAGAATAAGGGTTCGACTCCGGAGAGCTAGCCTTAGAAACGGCTATCACATCCAAGGAAGGCAGCAGGCGCGTAAATTACCCACTCTCAATTCGAGGAGGTAGTGACTATCAATAACGAGACAGATCTCTTTGAGGTCTGTCATTGCAATGAGCACAACTTAAAGACTTTAACGAAGTCTATGGGAGGGCAAGTCTGGTGCCAGCAGCCGCGGTAATTCCAGCTCCCAACGTGTATATCGTCATTGCTGCGGTTAAAAAGCTCGTAGTTGGATCTTAGCTCATGTCGGTAGTTCTCCATGTGAGACACTGCTCGGCTGAGCTGTTTCGCTGGTTTTCCGTAGTTTCGGCTTCGGTGACTGGTGTTGTAACTTTGATTAAATCAATGTGATTAAAACAGGCGTTTGCTTGAATGCTTTATCATGGAATAATAGAATATGACTTCGGTCCATTCTGTTGGTCTTGGGATCGAAGTAATGATTAAAAGGAACAACTCGGGGGCATCCGTATCGCTGCGTGAGAGGTGAAATTCTTGGACCGCAGCGAGACGACCTATTGCGAAAGCATTTGCCAAGAATGTTTTCATTAATCAAGAACGAAAGTCAGAGGATCGAAGGCGATTAGATACCGCCCTAGTTCTGACCGTAAACTATGCCAACTAGCGATCAGGTGGTGGTAGTTTAGCCCTGCCTGGGAGCTTCTCGGAAACGAAAGTCTTCGGGTTCCGGGGGTAGTATGGTTGCAAATCTGAAACTTAAAGGAATTGACGGAAGGGCACCACCAGGAGTGGAGCCTGCGGCTTAATTTGACTCAACACGGGAAATCTCACCCGGACCGGACACTATAATGATTGACAGATTGATAGTTCTTTCTTGATTTGGTGGTTGGTGGTGCATGGCCGTTCTTAGTTCGTGGATTGATCTGTCTGGTTTATTCCGATAACGAACGAGACTCTAACCTGCTAACTAGTGATGCGTTAATTGTGACGTACCTACTTCTTAGAGGGATAAGCGGTGTTCAACCGCATGAGATTGAGTAATAACAGGTCTGTGATGCCCTTAGATGTTCGGGGCTGCACGCGCGCTACACTGGAAAGTGCAGCAAGCGTTATTAACCTTGGCCGAAAGGTCTGGGTAATCTTTTGAAAGCTTTTCGTGTTTGGAATAGAGGATTGAAATTATTTCTCTTGAACGAGGAATTCCCAGTAAGTATGAGTCATTAGCTCATGCTGATTACGTCCCTGCCCTTTGTACACACCGCCCGTCGCTGCCCGGGACTGAGTTGCCTCGAGAAATGCGGGGACTTTCGGAGTTGGGTTTCCCTTCTCTGATGGGAACCGCATTAATCGCAGTGGCTTGAACCGGGCAAAAGTCGTAACAAGGTGCGATTAGGAGAACCTGACCGCGGATCATTGTCGATCAACCTATTACGTACTTGTAATTTGATTGGAATTGAATGGTTATGAATGAATGGTTATGAATATGAATACGGAACGTTCGGTTGCTGCGTAGCGTCTGCTGGGGTGTGCTCTTCCGTGCACGCATGGCGGTTACGTTAGGCGACTTCGGTCGCTCAGCATTAAAGATCAGCGGGAGTTGCTGGCGCCGGACACTCTTGCATTGGACATCGAAATATTACCTAGTCTCGTGACTTCGGTCGCTTGGCGAAACTGTACAACTCTACGTGGTGGATCACTAGAGTCTCGGATCGATGAAGATCGCAGCTAGCTGCGATAAGTAGTGCGAATTGCAGATACACTGAGCACGAAATTGTTGAATGCATATTGCGCCGGCGAGTTGATCGTCGGCACGTTTGGATTAGTGTTGAATGTGCTATTGTGTCGACCTCAAGGGCAAAGGCGACTGTGTCGTGGCGCGAGCTTCTCGGTAAGTTCCCGTCATTAGATCTATTGTGGCAACACTTGCGAAGCCTTAAAAAGCCTAGCATACCGCACCTCGTTGTGTCTTCCGTCTGTTGCTTTCGTGATAGGACGTTGCGATACGATCTGCAAGCTTCCACTATTGGCTTGTGTTCGCGCATTACCCTATTCCCGTCGTGCCTCGAGTACGGGCGAAGCTTCGGCATTCTATGGAAGATTTGCAGCATTGAGGATTCTAGCAATAATCAATCTAATCTCAAGCGTGACTACCCGCTGAACTTAAGCATATCAGTAAGCGGAGGAAAAGAAACTAACAAGGATTCCCTGAGTAACGGCGAGTGAAACGGGAAAAGCCCAGCGTGTAATCGCTCAGGTCATGCCTGTAGCGAGGTGTCACGTATAGGCGCGTCTGTCTGGTTTTCGTTGAGGTTCGAAGTTTTCTCGAATGAAACTTCCCGCAGTGGGTGCTAGGCCCGTACGGACTTCGACTTGGCCAGTTGGGCGTGTCTTGGAGTAGAGTTGCTTGGAAGTGCAGCTCAAAGTGGGTGGTATACCACATCTAAGGCTAAATATGACCGAGACTTCGATAGCGAACAAGTACCGTGAGGGAAAGTTGCAAAGAACTTTGAAGAGAGAGTTCAAGAGAATGTGAAACCACGTGGGGCTAAGCGGATAGAGTTGACGAAACTGGCAGTGTTCAGTGCTCGTGATCGGGTTCGCTCGTGATCGGGTGCGCATTCATTGTCGGTACGTGCTGGGACGTTCGGTGAGCTCTTCTGAAGGCTTCAGAGTCACCCAAGCTTGCTTGGTAGTGTTCTGTCGTCGGAAGTTGATGTGCTCGCTGATCGTAGCGGTGGCCATGCCTTTGCGCGTTCGTTCGTTAGTTGGTGCGCTGCTTGGTGGTCGGACATGTCTGGCTGCCTCGTACGTGTGCTGATTAGCGGGCGCTCGCCTATGGCCCACTCCCGGTATGTGAAAGTCGACCACCTATCCGACCCGTCTTGAAACACGGACCAAGAAGTCTAGTATGTACGCGAGTCATTGGGTATTAAACCTATTGGCGCAATAAATGTGAAGGGCGGCATGTTCGTTTGATATATGATCCGTCAATCTCGGTTGTCGGCGCAATATAGTCCCATGCCTACTGCTTGCAGTGGTGTGGAGATGGAGCGTACACACTAGGACCCGAAAGATGGTGAACTATGCCTGAGCAGGACGAAGTCAGAGGAAACTCTGATGGAAGTCCGAAGCGGTTCTGACGTGCAAATCGATCGTCGGACTCGGGTATAGGGGCGAAAGACTAATCGAACCATCTAGTAGCTGGTTCACACCGAAGTTTCCCCCAGGATAGCTGGCACTCATGTCTGTTGTATCTTGTAAAGCTAATGATTAGAGGACTTGGGGACGAAATGTTCTTAACCTATTCTCAAACTTTCAATGGGTATGATGTCGCGGTTGCTTAAGTGAACCGTGGCTGCGAAAGCGAGTGCCAAGTGGGCCATTTTTGGTAAGCAGAACTGGCGATGTGGGATGAACCAAACGTTGGGATAAGGTGCCTAACTCTCCGCTCATGAGACCCCATAAAGGGTGTTGATTGATATAGACAGCAGGACGGTGGCCATGGAAGTCGGAACCCGCTAAGGAGTGTGTAACAACTCACCTGCCGAATCAATCAGCCCCGAAAATGGATGGCGCTTGAGCGGGGGACCTAAGCCCAACCGTTGTTGGCTTGTACGTTTCGTGCCGCGTCTGGCCTCAACGAGTAGGTGTGTCGCGGCGGTTAGCGTCGAAGGCTTAGGGCGTAGGCCCAGCTGGAGCTTCCGTCGGTGCAGATCTTGGTGGTAGTAGCAAATAATCAAGTGAGAATCTTGATGACTGAAGTGGAGAAGGGTTCCACGTGAACAGTAGTTGAATGTGGGTTAGTCGATCCTAAGATACTGGCTAATGCCTTGTATCATTGACGTCGAGCCTCGTGCTTCTCGTCTAATATCGAAAGGGAAACGGGTTAATATTCCCGTACCTGTAAATGTGAATTTGTGAGCGCAAGCTTGCATTGGCGGTAACGCATTCGAACTTGGCGATGCTATGTGTGATCCGGGCTAGAGATCTCTTCTCTAGTTAAGGAACGGACTCCCTGGAATCGGTTCAGCCGGAGGTAGGGACGTTGTTTCCGTATAGTGCCACGGTTTCTGTGGTATCCCGTGTATCGCGCATGGCCCTTGAAAAGCCAAGGGAGCAATTCAATTCACGTTACTGATCGTACCCATATCCGCAGCAGGTCTCCAAGGTTCGTAGCCTCTAGTCGATAGAATAATGTAGATAAGGGAAGTCGGCAAATTAGATCCCTACCTTCGGAATAAGGATTGGCTCTAAGGACTGGTCTGAACGGGCTTTGCAATGAAGCTTGGTTGATGGCGCTTTGATTGGGTTGGCTCTCGGGTCGGCTTGATCTAATGGCGTCGTTGCCTTGTGGACTTGCCTTGCTGCGTGCTGGCGTTTCGGCGTCAGTGCTTCGTTCGACACTTAACGGTTGACTTAGAACTGGTACGGACTCGGGGAATCCGACTGTCTAATTAAAACAGAGGAGATAGATGGTCCTTGCGGACGTTGACTATCTCTGATTTCTGCCCAGTGCTCTGAATGTTAACGTGGAGTAATCTGCATAAGCGCGGGTAAACGGCGGGAGTAACTATGACTCTCTTAAGGTAGCCAAATGCCTCGTCATCTAATTAGTGACGCGCATGAATGGATTAACGAGATTCCCACTGTCCCTATCTACTATCTAGCGAAACCACAGCCAAGGGAACGGGCTTGGAAAAAACAGCGGGGAAAGAAGACCCTGTTGAGTTTGACTCTAGTTTGACTCTGTGACGAGTCTTGAGAGACGTAGTATAAGTGGGAGACTTCGGTCGCAATTGAAATACCACTACTTTCATCGATTCTTTACTTATTCGGTAATGCGGGGATTGGAGCTCGTTCTCCTTCCTTCTGGTGTTAAGCATCGGCTCTCGGAGCCTTTGCGACCCGGACCGAAAACAGTGTCAGGCCGGGAGTTTGACTGGGGCGGTACATCTATCAAAACGTAACGTAGGTGTCCTAAGGTGTGCTCAGAGGGGACGGAAACCTCTCGTAGAGCAAAAGGGCAAAAGCCCACTTGATCTTGATTTTCAGTACTAATACAGACCGCGAAAGCGTGGCCTATCGATCCTTAAAACCTTGATGGTTTCAAGTTTGAGGTGTCAGAAAAATTACCACAGGGATAACTGGCTTGTGGCAGCCAAGCGTCCATAGCGACGTTGCTTTTTGATCCTTCGATGTCGGCTCTTCCTATCATTGCGAAGCAGAATTCGCCAAGCGTTGGATTGTTCACCCTCTAATAGGGAACGTGAGCTGGGTTTAGACCGTCGTGAGACAGGTTAGTTTTACCCTACTGTTGACTGGTTGTTGCAATAGTAATCCTACTTAGTACGAGAGGAACCGTAGGTTCGGACCACTGGTTCATGCGGCTGGTCGATAGGCCAATGCTGCGAAGCTACCATCTGTTTGATTATAACTGAAAGCCTCTAAGTTAGAATCGGGGCTAATAAAGGTAACTATGTTTTGGCTCCCCGGTGTCGGGAGGCTTTTGTTAAGTACGCCGCAAGGCTACTGCGTATGCCCTTATCTATGACCTTACCTGTTCGGGGAATCTGTTCAGGTTGTCACAACGGATCATTCCGTTTCAATGTCGGGGCGCGAGATCTCTTGTAGACTACTTGAGTAGTGATCAAGGTGTTGTACTCAGTAGAGCGACGCATGTCGCGATCTGTTGAGACTCTGCCGTTGATCGTTTGGTTTGTCTTTGCCCCTTCAACGATGTTACTTATCTTTCGATAGGCTAGGTACACTTAGGCGAATCGCCGAGAGTCTATCTAAGCGAATTGCCCATGGCCGAGAGCCTATCTAATCGAATCGGCCATGGCCGAGAGCCTATCGAATCGAATCGGCCATGGCCGAGAGCCTATCTAATCGAAACGGCCATGGCCGAGAGCCTATCTAATCGAAACGGCCATGGCCGAGAGCCTATCGAATCGAATCGGCCATGGCCGAGAGCCTATATAATCGAAACGGCCATGGCCGAGAGCTATCTAATCGAAACGGCCATGGCCGAGAGCCTATATAATCGAATCGGCCATGGCCGAGAGCCTATATAATCGAAACAGCCATGGCCGAGAGCTATCTAATCGAAACGGCCATGGCCGAGAGCCTATATAATCGAATCGGCCATGGCCGAGAGCAATCTAATCGAAACGGCCATGGCCGAGAGCCTATATAATCGAATCGGCCATGGCCGAGAGCCTATCTAATCGAAACGGCCATGGCCGAGAGCCTATATAATCGAAACGGCCATGGCCGAGAGCAATCTAATCGAAACGGCCATGGCCGAGAGCCTATATAATCGAAACGGCCATGGCCGAGAGCTATCTAATCGAAACGGCCATGGCCGAGAGCTATCTAATCGAAACGGCCATGGCCGAGAGCCTATCGAATCGAATCGGCCATGGCCGAGAGCCTATATAATCGAAACGGCCATGGCCGAGAGCTATCTAATCGAAACGGCCATGGCCGAGAGCCTATATAATCGAATCGGCCATGGCCGAGAGCCTATAGAATCGAATCGGCCATGGCCGAGAGCCTATAGAATCGAATCGGCCATGGCCGAGAGCCTATAGAATCGAATCGGCCATGGCCGAGAGCCTATAGAATCGAATCGGCCGTGGCCGAGAGCCTATAGAATCGAATCGGCCATGGCCGAGAGCCTATAGAATCGAATCGGCCATGGCCGAGAGCCTATATAATCGAATCGGCCATGGCCGAGAGCCGTAATTTTTGTAATTTTTTTTGTAATTTTTGTAATTTTTATGACACCGAATCGAATCGAATCGAATCGGCCATGGCCGAGAGCCTATATAATCGAATCGGCCATGGCCGAGAGCCTATAGAATCGAATCGGCCATGGCCGAGAGCCTATAGAATCGAATCGGCCATGGCCGAGAGCCTATATAATCGAATCGGCCATGGCCGAGAGCCTATAGAATCGAATCGGCCATGGCCGAGAGCCTATAGAATCGAATCGGCCATGGCCGAGAGCCGTAATTTTTGTAATTTTTGTAATTTTTTTTGTAATTTTTGTAATTTTTATGACACCGAATCGAATCGAATCGAATCGGCCATGGCCGAGAGCCTATAGAATCGAATCGGCCATGGCCGAGAGCCTATAGAATCGAATCGGCCATGGCCGAGAGCCTATAGAATCGAATCGGCCATGGCCGAGAGCCTATAGAATCGAATCGGCCATGGCCGAGAGCCTATATAATCGAAACGGCCATGGCCGAGAGCCTATATAATCGAAACGGCCATGGCCGAGAGCCTATAGAATCGAATCGGCCATGGCCGAGAGCCTATCTAATCGAAACGGCCATGGCCGAGAGTCACTTTTTTTTCAAAAAATTTTTACAAGTCCGAAAACAGATATTTTTTTCGAGCTTTTTGAGACATTGATTTTTGAACTCGCCGTGAAATTCTGAGTCGAATGAGCTATCTCTCAAAAAGCATCAAAAAAATTTCGTGTTCGCAGATTCATGTTACACATATGTTCTTAGACATGCATGGCTTAATCTTTTATCTGAGCATATCACCGCTGGCAGGGTCGACCAGGTAACTAAAAAAAGTCTCTGCTCAGAACGCCTTTCGGTGATTCACGATATCCAGAACCGTTTTCACGTCTCATGCCATTAACCGTTTGCACTGTTTTTCGATTCTAGGCGAATTGCCGATAGCCGAGAGTCGATCTAGGCGAATTGCCGATAGACGAGATGATCGGGTAAAGCCCTATCGCGAATTGCCGATAGCCGAGAGTCGATCTAGGCGAATTGCCAATAGCCGAGAAGATCGGGTGAAGTCCTATCGCGAATTGCCGATAGCCGAGAGTCGATCTAGGCGAATTGCCGATAGCCGAGAAGATCGGGTGAAGTTACCTATTGAGTAATGCCGATAGCCGAGAGTCTATCTGGGCTTCCCGGGGGTCGGCCCGTTATGGATGAAATTTACAGGGCCCTGATGCGATTTTTACGATATGTCGATCGCGAATCGTCAATCAGCTAATGGTTCCGACTGTTAGCTGGACGCGTGATAGTTTATCGCTGTCTCGGCTAGTCCGAGACGTCTGCGATGCCATCATATGCGAGTTCCCGTTCCGGGTCTTGCGCTCTCTACTGTTCATTGCTTCTTGCGTTACAAGCACAATTCGGTCCATCAAACTCTCTTCGAAGGGTGTCATGTGAATCCGATCGGGTCGCTCGTTCACTCGTCGACTCTTCCTATCGTGAATCACCGAAAGGTGTTCTCGAACGGTGACTTTTTTTTAGTTACCTGGTTGATCCTGCCAGCGGTGATATGCTCAGATAAAAGATTAAGCCATGCATGTCTAAGAACATATGTGTAACATGAATCTGCGAACGGCTCATTATTAACACCCGTAATCTGCCCAGTTTTCGTATCCAAAACGGATATCTGCGTTAATTTTGGAGCTAATACGTGCACCAACGTGCTGCTAGCAATAGTGGCACGCACTTATTAGATCAAGGCCGATTGGGGCAACCCTTTTGGTGACTCTGAATAATTTTGCGGATCGTATGGTCTTGTACCGACGACGTACTGGTCGAGCGGGTGCCCTATCAACTATTGATGGAAGTCTATGTGTCTTCCATGGTTGTAACGGGTAACGGAGAATAAGGGTTCGACTCCGGAGAGCTAGCCTTAGAAACGGCTATCACATCCAAGGAAGGCAGCAGGCGCGTAAATTACCCACTCTCAATTCGAGGAGGTAGTGACTATCAATAACGAGACAGATCTCTTTGAGGTCTGTCATTGCAATGAGCACAACTTAAAGACTTTAACGAAGTCTATGGGAGGGCAAGTCTGGTGCCAGCAGCCGCGGTAATTCCAGCTCCCAACGTGTATATCGTCATTGCTGCGGTTAAAAAGCTCGTAGTTGGATCTTAGCTCATGTCGGTAGTTCTCCATGTGAGACACTGCTCGGCTGAGCTGTTTCGCTGGTTTTCCGTAGTTTCGGCTTCGGTGACTGGTGTTGTAACTTTGATTAAATCAATGTGATTAAAACAGGCGTTTGCTTGAATGCTTTATCATGGAATAATAGAATATGACTTCGGTCCATTCTGTTGGTCTTGGGATCGAAGTAATGATTAAAAGGAACAACTCGGGGGCATCCGTATCGCTGCGTGAGAGGTGAAATTCTTGGACCGCAGCGAGACGACCTATTGCGAAAGCATTTGCCAAGAATGTTTTCATTAATCAAGAACGAAAGTCAGAGGATCGAAGGCGATTAGATACCGCCCTAGTTCTGACCGTAAACTATGCCAACTAGCGATCAGGTGGTGGTAGTTTAGCCCTGCCTGGGAGCTTCTCGGAAACGAAAGTCTTCGGGTTCCGGGGGTAGTATGGTTGCAAATCTGAAACTTAAAGGAATTGACGGAAGGGCACCACCAGGAGTGGAGCCTGCGGCTTAATTTGACTCAACACGGGAAATCTCACCCGGACCGGACACTATAATGATTGACAGATTGATAGTTCTTTCTTGATTTGGTGGTTGGTGGTGCATGGCCGTTCTTAGTTCGTGGATTGATCTGTCTGGTTTATTCCGATAACGAACGAGACTCTAACCTGCTAACTAGTGATGCGTTAATTGTGACGTACCTACTTCTTAGAGGGATAAGCGGTGTTCAACCGCATGAGATTGAGTAATAACAGGTCTGTGATGCCCTTAGATGTTCGGGGCTGCACGCGCGCTACACTGGAAAGTGCAGCAAGCGTTATTAACCTTGGCCGAAAGGTCTGGGTAATCTTTTGAAAGCTTTTCGTGTTTGGAATAGAGGATTGAAATTATTTCTCTTGAACGAGGAATTCCCAGTAAGTATGAGTCATTAGCTCATGCTGATTACGTCCCTGCCCTTTGTACACACCGCCCGTCGCTGCCCGGGACTGAGTTGCCTCGAGAAATGCGGGGACTTTCGGAGTTGGGTTTCCCTTCTCTGATGGGAACCGCATTAATCGCAGTGGCTTGAACCGGGCAAAAGTCGTAACAAGGTGCGATTAGGAGAACCTGACCGCGGATCATTGTCGATCAACCTATTACGTACTTGTAATTTGATTGGAATTGAATGGTTATGAATGAATGGTTATGAATATGAATACGGAACGTTCGGTTGCTGCGTAGCGTCTGCTGGGGTGTGCTCTTCCGTGCACGCATGGCGGTTACGTTAGGCGACTTCGGTCGCTCAGCATTAAAGATCAGCGGGAGTTGCTGGCGCCGGACACTCTTGCATTGGACATCGAAATATTACCTAGTCTCGTGACTTCGGTCGCTTGGCGAAACTGTACAACTCTACGTGGTGGATCACTAGAGTCTCGGATCGATGAAGATCGCAGCTAGCTGCGATAAGTAGTGCGAATTGCAGATACACTGAGCACGAAATTGTTGAATGCATATTGCGCCGGCGAGTTGATCGTCGGCACGTTTGGATTAGTGTTGAATGTGCTATTGTGTCGACCTCAAGGGCAAAGGCGACTGTGTCGTGGCGCGAGCTTCTCGGTAAGTTCCCGTCATTAGATCTATTGTGGCAACACTTGCGAAGCCTTAAAAAGCCTAGCATACCGCACCTCGTTGTGTCTTCCGTCTGTTGCTTTCGTGATAGGACGTTGCGATACGATCTGCAAGCTTCCACTATTGGCTTGTGTTCGCGCATTACCCTATTCCCGTCGTGCCTCGAGTACGGGCGAAGCTTCGGCATTCTATGGAAGATTTGCAGCATTGAGGATTCTAGCAATAATCAATCTAATCTCAAGCGTGACTACCCGCTGAACTTAAGCATATCAGTAAGCGGAGGAAAAGAAACTAACAAGGATTCCCTGAGTAACGGCGAGTGAAACGGGAAAAGCCCAGCGTGTAATCGCTCAGGTCATGCCTGTAGCGAGGTGTCACGTATAGGCGCGTCTGTCTGGTTTTCGTTGAGGTTCGAAGTTTTCTCGAATGAAACTTCCCGCAGTGGGTGCTAGGCCCGTACGGACTTCGACTTGGCCAGTTGGGCGTGTCTTGGAGTAGAGTTGCTTGGAAGTGCAGCTCAAAGTGGGTGGTATACCACATCTAAGGCTAAATATGACCGAGACTTCGATAGCGAACAAGTACCGTGAGGGAAAGTTGCAAAGAACTTTGAAGAGAGAGTTCAAGAGAATGTGAAACCACGTGGGGCTAAGCGGATAGAGTTGACGAAACTGGCAGTGTTCAGTGCTCGTGATCGGGTTCGCTCGTGATCGGGTGCGCATTCATTGTCGGTACGTGCTGGGACGTTCGGTGAGCTCTTCTGAAGGCTTCAGAGTCACCCAAGCTTGCTTGGTAGTGTTCTGTCGTCGGAAGTTGATGTGCTCGCTGATCGTAGCGGTGGCCATGCCTTTGCGCGTTCGTTCGTTAGTTGGTGCGCTGCTTGGTGGTCGGACATGTCTGGCTGCCTCGTACGTGTGCTGATTAGCGGGCGCTCGCCTATGGCCCACTCCCGGTATGTGAAAGTCGACCACCTATCCGACCCGTCTTGAAACACGGACCAAGAAGTCTAGTATGTACGCGAGTCATTGGGTATTAAACCTATTGGCGCAATAAATGTGAAGGGCGGCATGTTCGTTTGATATATGATCCGTCAATCTCGGTTGTCGGCGCAATATAGTCCCATGCCTACTGCTTGCAGTGGTGTGGAGATGGAGCGTACACACTAGGACCCGAAAGATGGTGAACTATGCCTGAGCAGGACGAAGTCAGAGGAAACTCTGATGGAAGTCCGAAGCGGTTCTGACGTGCAAATCGATCGTCGGACTCGGGTATAGGGGCGAAAGACTAATCGAACCATCTAGTAGCTGGTTCACACCGAAGTTTCCCCCAGGATAGCTGGCACTCATGTCTGTTGTATCTTGTAAAGCTAATGATTAGAGGACTTGGGGACGAAATGTTCTTAACCTATTCTCAAACTTTCAATGGGTATGATGTCGCGGTTGCTTAAGTGAACCGTGGCTGCGAAAGCGAGTGCCAAGTGGGCCATTTTTGGTAAGCAGAACTGGCGATGTGGGATGAACCAAACGTTGGGATAAGGTGCCTAACTCTCCGCTCATGAGACCCCATAAAGGGTGTTGATTGATATAGACAGCAGGACGGTGGCCATGGAAGTCGGAACCCGCTAAGGAGTGTGTAACAACTCACCTGCCGAATCAATCAGCCCCGAAAATGGATGGCGCTTGAGCGGGGGACCTAAGCCCAACCGTTGTTGGCTTGTACGTTTCGTGCCGCGTCTGGCCTCAACGAGTAGGTGTGTCGCGGCGGTTAGCGTCGAAGGCTTAGGGCGTAGGCCCAGCTGGAGCTTCCGTCGGTGCAGATCTTGGTGGTAGTAGCAAATAATCAAGTGAGAATCTTGATGACTGAAGTGGAGAAGGGTTCCACGTGAACAGTAGTTGAATGTGGGTTAGTCGATCCTAAGATACTGGCTAATGCCTTGTATCATTGACGTCGAGCCTCGTGCTTCTCGTCTAATATCGAAAGGGAAACGGGTTAATATTCCCGTACCTGTAAATGTGAATTTGTGAGCGCAAGCTTGCATTGGCGGTAACGCATTCGAACTTGGCGATGCTATGTGTGATCCGGGCTAGAGATCTCTTCTCTAGTTAAGGAACGGACTCCCTGGAATCGGTTCAGCCGGAGGTAGGGACGTTGTTTCCGTATAGTGCCACGGTTTCTGTGGTATCCCGTGTATCGCGCATGGCCCTTGAAAAGCCAAGGGAGCAATTCAATTCACGTTACTGATCGTACCCATATCCGCAGAGGTCTCCAAGGTTCGTAGCCTCTAGTCGATAGAATAATGTAGATAAGGGAAGTCGGCAAATTAGATCCCTACCTTCGGAATAAGGATTGGCTCTAAGGACTGGTCTGAACGGGCTTTGCAATGAAGCTTGGTTGATGGCGCTTTGATTGGGTTGGCTCTCGGGTCGGCTTGATCTAATGGCGTCGTTGCCTTGTGGACTTGCCTTGCTGCGTGCTGGCGTTTCGGCGTCAGTGCTTCGTTCGACACTTAACGGTTGACTTAGAACTGGTACGGACTCGGGGAATCCGACTGTCTAATTAAAACAGAGGAGATAGATGGTCCTTGCGGACGTTGACTATCTCTGATTTCTGCCCAGTGCTCTGAATGTTAACGTGGAGTAATCTGCATAAGCGCGGGTAAACGGCGGGAGTAACTATGACTCTCTTAAGGTAGCCAAATGCCTCGTCATCTAATTAGTGACGCGCATGAATGGATTAACGAGATTCCCACTGTCCCTATCTACTATCTAGCGAAACCACAGCCAAGGGAACGGGCTTGGAAAAAACAGCGGGGAAAGAAGACCCTGTTGAGTTTGACTCTAGTTTGACTCTGTGACGAGTCTTGAGAGACGTAGTATAAGTGGGAGACTTCGGTCGCAATTGAAATACCACTACTTTCATCGATTCTTTACTTATTCGGTAATGCGGGGATTGGAGCTCGTTCTCCTTCCTTCTGGTGTTAAGCATCGGCTCTCGGAGCCTTTGCGACCCGGACCGAAAACAGTGTCAGGCCGGGAGTTTGACTGGGGCGGTACATCTATCAAAACGTAACGTAGGTGTCCTAAGGTGTGCTCAGAGGGGACGGAAACCTCTCGTAGAGCAAAAGGGCAAAAGCCCACTTGATCTTGATTTTCAGTACTAATACAGACCGCGAAAGCGTGGCCTATCGATCCTTAAAACCTTGATGGTTTCAAGTTTGAGGTGTCAGAAAAATTACCACAGGGATAACTGGCTTGTGGCAGCCAAGCGTCCATAGCGACGTTGCTTTTTGATCCTTCGATGTCGGCTCTTCCTATCATTGCGAAGCAGAATTCGCCAAGCGTTGGATTGTTCACCCTCTAATAGGGAACGTGAGCTGGGTTTAGACCGTCGTGAGACAGGTTAGTTTTACCCTACTGTTGACTGGTTGTTGCAATAGTAATCCTACTTAGTACGAGAGGAACCGTAGGTTCGGACCACTGGTTCATGCGGCTGGTCGATAGGCCAATGCTGCGAAGCTACCATCTGTTTGATTATAACTGAAAGCCTCTAAGTTAGAATCGGGGCTAATAAAGGTAACTATGTTTTGGCTCCCCGGTGTCGGGAGGCTTTTGTTAAGTACGCCGCAAGGCTACTGCGTATGCCCTTATCTATGACCTTACCTGTTCGGGGAATCTGTTCAGGTTGTCACAACGGATCATTCCGTTTCAATGTCGGGGCGCGAGATCTCTTGTAGACTACTTGAGTAGTGATCAAGGTGTTGTACTCAGTAGAGCGACGCATGTCGCGATCTGTTGAGACTCTGCCGTTGATCGTTTGGTTTGTCTTTGCCCCTTCAACGATGTTACTTATCTTTCGATAGGCTAGGTACACTTAGGCGAATCGCCGAGAGTCTATCTAAGCGAATTGCCCATGGCCGAGAGCCTATCTAATCGAATCGGCCATGGCCGAGAGCCTATCGAATCGAATCGGCCATGGCCGAGAGCCTATCTAATCGAAACGGCCATGGCCGAGAGCCTATCTAATCGAAACGGCCATGGCCGAGAGCCTATCGAATCGAATCGGCCATGGCCGAGAGCCTATATAATCGAAACGGCCATGGCCGAGAGCTATCTAATCGAAACGGCCATGGCCGAGAGCCTATATAATCGAATCGGCCATGGCCGAGAGCCTATATAATCGAAACAGCCATGGCCGAGAGCTATCTAATCGAAACGGCCATGGCCGAGAGCCTATATAATCGAATCGGTCATGGCCGAGAGCAATCTAATCGAAACGGCCATGGCCGAGAGCCTATATAATCGAATCGGCCATGGCCGAGAGCCTATCTAATCGAAACGGCCATGGCCGAGAGCCTATATAATCGAAACGGCCATGGCCGAGAGCAATCTAATCGAAACGGCCATGGCCGAGAGCCTATATAATCGAAACGGCCATGGCCGAGAGCTATCTAATCGAAACGGCCATGGCCGAGAGCTATCTAATCGAAACGGCCATGGCCGAGAGCCTATCGAATCGAATCGGCCATGGCCGAGAGCCTATATAATCGAAACGGCCATGGCCGAGAGCTATCTAATCGAAACGGCCATGGCCGAGAGCCTATATAATCGAATCGGCCATGGCCGAGAGCCTATAGAATCGAATCGGCCATGGCCGAGAGCCTATAGAATCGAATCGGCCATGGCCGAGAGCCTATAGAATCGAATCGGCCATGGCCGAGAGCCTATAGAATCGAATCGGCCGTGGCCGAGAGCCTATAGAATCGAATCGGCCATGGCCGAGAGCCTATAGAATCGAATCGGCCATGGCCGAGAGCCTATATAATCGAATCGGCCATGGCCGAGAGCCGTAATTTTTGTAATTTTTTTTGTAATTTTTGTAATTTTTATGACACCGAATCGAATCGAATCGAATCGGCCATGGCCGAGAGCCTATATAATCGAATCGGCCATGGCCGAGAGCCTATAGAATCGAATCGGCCATGGCCGAGAGCCTATAGAATCGAATCGGCCATGGCCGAGAGCCTATATAATCGAATCGGCCATGGCCGAGAGCCTATAGAATCGAATCGGCCATGGCCGAGAGCCTATAGAATCGAATCGGCCATGGCCGAGAGCCGTAATTTTTGTAATTTTTGTAATTTTTTTTGTAATTTTTGTAATTTTTATGACACCGAATCGAATCGAATCGAATCGGCCATGGCCGAGAGCCTATAGAATCGAATCGGCCATGGCCGAGAGCCTATAGAATCGAATCGGCCATGGCCGAGAGCCTATAGAATCGAATCGGCCATGGCCGAGAGCCTATATAATCGAAACGGCCATGGCCGAGAGCCTATATAATCGAAACGGCCATGGCCGAGAGCCTATAGAATCGAATCGGCCATGGCCGAGAGCCTATCTAATCGAAACGGCCATGGCCGAGAGTCACTTTTTTTTCAAAAAATTTTTACAAGTCCGAAAACAGATATTTTTTTCGAGCTTTTTGAGACATTGATTTTTGAACTCGCCGTGAAATTCTGAGTCGAATGAGCTATCTCTCAAAAAGCATCAAAAAAATTTCGTGTTCGCAGATTCATGTTACACATATGTTCTTAGACATGCATGGCTTAATCTTTTATCTGAGCATATCACCGCTGGCAGGGTCGACCAGGTAACTAAAAAAAAGTCTCTGCTCAGAACGCCTTTCGGTGATTCACGATATCCAGAACCGTTTTCACGTCTCATGCCATTAACCGTTTGCACTGTTTTTCGATTCTAGGCGAATTGCCGATAGCCGAGAGTCGATCTAGGCGAATTGCCGATAGACGAGATGATCGGGTAAAGCCCTATCGCGAATTGCCGATAGCCGAGAGTCGATCTAGGCGAATTGCCAATAGCCGAGAAGATCGGGTGAAGTCCTATCGCGAATTGCCGATAGCCGAGAGTCGATCTAGGCGAATTGCCGATAGCCGAGAAGATCGGGTGAAGTTACCTATTGAGTAATGCCGATAGCCGAGAGTCTATCTGGGCTTCCCGGGGGTCGGCCCGTTATGGATGAAATTTACAGGGCCCTGATGCGATTTTTACGATATGTCGATCGCGAATCGTCAATCAGCTAATGGTTCCGACTGTTAGCTGGACGCGTGATAGTTTATCGCTGTCTCGGCTAGTCCGAGACGTCTGCGATGCCATCATATGCGAGTTCCCGTTCCGGGTCTTGCGCTCTCTACTGTTCATTGCTTCTTGCGTTACAAGCACAATTCGGTCCATCAAACTCTCTTCGAAGGGTGTCATGTGAATCCGATCGGGTCGCTCGTTCACTCGTCGACTCTTCCTATCGTGAATCACCGAAAGGTGTTCTCGAACGGTGACTTTTTTTTAGTTACCTGGTTGATCCTGCCAGCGGTGATATGCTCAGATAAAAGATTAAGCCATGCATGTCTAAGAACATATGTGTAACATGAATCTGCGAACGGCTCATTATTAACACCCGTAATCTGCCCAGTTTTCGTATCCAAAACGGATATCTGCGTTAATTTTGGAGCTAATACGTGCACCAACGTGCTGCTAGCAATAGTGGCACGCACTTATTAGATCAAGGCCGATTGGGGCAACCCTTTTGGTGACTCTGAATAATTTTGCGGATCGTATGGTCTTGTACCGACGACGTACTGGTCGAGCGGGTGCCCTATCAACTATTGATGGAAGTCTATGTGTCTTCCATGGTTGTAACGGGTAACGGAGAATAAGGGTTCGACTCCGGAGAGCTAGCCTTAGAAACGGCTATCACATCCAAGGAAGGCAGCAGGCGCGTAAATTACCCACTCTCAATTCGAGGAGGTAGTGACTATCAATAACGAGACAGATCTCTTTGAGGTCTGTCATTGCAATGAGCACAACTTAAAGACTTTAACGAAGTCTATGGGAGGGCAAGTCTGGTGCCAGCAGCCGCGGTAATTCCAGCTCCCAACGTGTATATCGTCATTGCTGCGGTTAAAAAGCTCGTAGTTGGATCTTAGCTCATGTCGGTAGTTCTCCATGTGAGACACTGCTCGGCTGAGCTGTTTCGCTGGTTTTCCGTAGTTTCGGCTTCGGTGACTGGTGTTGTAACTTTGATTAAATCAATGTGATTAAAACAGGCGTTTGCTTGAATGCTTTATCATGGAATAATAGAATATGACTTCGGTCCATTCTGTTGGTCTTGGGATCGAAGTAATGATTAAAAGGAACAACTCGGGGGCATCCGTATCGCTGCGTGAGAGGTGAAATTCTTGGACCGCAGCGAGACGACCTATTGCGAAAGCATTTGCCAAGAATGTTTTCATTAATCAAGAACGAAAGTCAGAGGATCGAAGGCGATTAGATACCGCCCTAGTTCTGACCGTAAACTATGCCAACTAGCGATCAGGTGGTGGTAGTTTAGCCCTGCCTGGGAGCTTCTCGGAAACGAAAGTCTTCGGGTTCCGGGGGTAGTATGGTTGCAAATCTGAAACTTAAAGGAATTGACGGAAGGGCACCACCAGGAGTGGAGCCTGCGGCTTAATTTGACTCAACACGGGAAATCTCACCCGGACCGGACACTATAATGATTGACAGATTGATAGTTCTTTCTTGATTTGGTGGTTGGTGGTGCATGGCCGTTCTTAGTTCGTGGATTGATCTGTCTGGTTTATTCCGATAACGAACGAGACTCTAACCTGCTAACTAGTGATGCGTTAATTGTGACGTACCTACTTCTTAGAGGGATAAGCGGTGTTCAACCGCATGAGATTGAGTAATAACAGGTCTGTGATGCCCTTAGATGTTCGGGGCTGCACGCGCGCTACACTGGAAAGTGCAGCAAGCGTTATTAACCTTGGCCGAAAGGTCTGGGTAATCTTTTGAAAGCTTTTCGTGTTTGGAATAGAGGATTGAAATTATTTCTCTTGAACGAGGAATTCCCAGTAAGTATGAGTCATTAGCTCATGCTGATTACGTCCCTGCCCTTTGTACACACCGCCCGTCGCTGCCCGGGACTGAGTTGCCTCGAGAAATGCGGGGACTTTCGGAGTTGGGTTTCCCTTCTCTGATGGGAACCGCATTAATCGCAGTGGCTTGAACCGGGCAAAAGTCGTAACAAGGTGCGATTAGGAGAACCTGACCGCGGATCATTGTCGATCAACCTATTACGTACTTGTAATTTGATTGGAATTGAATGGTTATGAATGAATGGTTATGAATATGAATACGGAACGTTCGGTTGCTGCGTAGCGTCTGCTGGGGTGTGCTCTTCCGTGCACGCATGGCGGTTACGTTAGGCGACTTCGGTCGCTCAGCATTAAAGATCAGCGGGAGTTGCTGGCGCCGGACACTCTTGCATTGGACATCGAAATATTACCTAGTCTCGTGACTTCGGTCGCTTGGCGAAACTGTACAACTCTACGTGGTGGATCACTAGAGTCTCGGATCGATGAAGATCGCAGCTAGCTGCGATAAGTAGTGCGAATTGCAGATACACTGAGCACGAAATTGTTGAATGCATATTGCGCCGGCGAGTTGATCGTCGGCACGTTTGGATTAGTGTTGAATGTGCTATTGTGTCGACCTCAAGGGCAAAGGCGACTGTGTCGTGGCGCGAGCTTCTCGGTAAGTTCCCGTCATTAGATCTATTGTGGCAACACTTGCGAAGCCTTAAAAAGCCTAGCATACCGCACCTCGTTGTGTCTTCCGTCTGTTGCTTTCGTGATAGGACGTTGCGATACGATCTGCAAGCTTCCACTATTGGCTTGTGTTCGCGCATTACCCTATTCCCGTCGTGCCTCGAGTACGGGCGAAGCTTCGGCATTCTATGGAAGATTTGCAGCATTGAGGATTCTAGCAATAATCAATCTAATCTCAAGCGTGACTACCCGCTGAACTTAAGCATATCAGTAAGCGGAGGAAAAGAAACTAACAAGGATTCCCTGAGTAACGGCGAGTGAAACGGGAAAAGCCCAGCGTGTAATCGCTCAGGTCATGCCTGTAGCGAGGTGTCACGTATAGGCGCGTCTGTCTGGTTTTCGTTGAGGTTCGAAGTTTTCTCGAATGAAACTTCCCGCAGTGGGTGCTAGGCCCGTACGGACTTCGACTTGGCCAGTTGGGCGTGTCTTGGAGTAGAGTTGCTTGGAAGTGCAGCTCAAAGTGGGTGGTATACCACATCTAAGGCTAAATATGACCGAGACTTCGATAGCGAACAAGTACCGTGAGGGAAAGTTGCAAAGAACTTTGAAGAGAGAGTTCAAGAGAATGTGAAACCACGTGGGGCTAAGCGGATAGAGTTGACGAAACTGGCAGTGTTCAGTGCTCGTGATCGGGTTCGCTCGTGATCGGGTGCGCATTCATTGTCGGTACGTGCTGGGACGTTCGGTGAGCTCTTCTGAAGGCTTCAGAGTCACCCAAGCTTGCTTGGTAGTGTTCTGTCGTCGGAAGTTGATGTGCTCGCTTAGGCTTAGGCTTAGGCTTAGGCTTAGGCTTAGGCTTAGGCTTAGGCTTAGGCTTAGGCTTAGGCTTAGGCTTAGGCTTAGGCTTAGGCTTAGGCTTAGGCTTAGGCTTAGGCTTAGGCTTAGGCTTAGGCTTAGGCTTAGGCTTAGGCTTAGGCTTAGGCTTAGGCTTAGGCTTAGGCTTAGGCTTAGGCTTAGGCTTAGGCTTAGGCTTAGGCTTAGGCTTAGGCTTAGGCTTAGGCTTAGGCTTAGGCTTAGGCTTATGCTTAGGCTTAGGCTTAGGCTTAGGCTTAGGCTTAGGCTTAGGCTTAGGCTATAAAGCATAGGTCTAGTGGCAAGACAATAGGCATCGTATTTTAAGTACCATATTTTTGGTCATTTGGGTTACGGTACTACCGTATTTTTGGTCATTTGGGTTACGGTAGGTGGTACGGTAGCTATGCAAAAAGTGAAAATTTAGAAAAAAAAGCCATGAAGGGACGGTTTCGAGGCTATTCGGTGTCATGAAAGGAATGGTTTTGAGGCTAATGGTAGTCATGAAAGGAACGGTTTTGAGGCTATTCGGTGTCACGAAAGGGATGGTTTCGAGGCTAATGATTGTCACGAAAGGAACGGTTTTGAGGCTAATGGTAGTCATGAAAGGGATGGTTTTGAGGCTAATGGTAGTCACGAAAGGAACGGTTTTGAGGCTATTCGGTGTCATGAAAGGGATGTTTTTGAGGCTAATGGTAGTCATGAAAGGAACGGTTTTGAGGCTATTCGGTGTCACGAAAGGGATGGTTTCGAGGCTAATGATTGTCACGAAAGGAACGGTTTTGAGGCTAATGGTAGTCATGAAAGGGATGGTTTTGAGGCTAATGGTAGTCACGAAAGGAACGGTTTTGAGGCTATTCGGTGTCATGAAAGGGATGTTTTTGAGGCTAATGGTAGTCATGAAAGGAACGGTTTTGAGGCTATTCGGTGTCACGAAAGGGATGGTTTCGAGGCTAATGATTGTCACGAAAGGAACGGTTTTGAGGCTAATGGTAGTCATGAAAGGGATGGTTTTGAGGCTAATGGTAGTCACGAAAGGAACGGTTTTGAGGCTATTCGGTGTCATGAAAGGGATGTTTTTGAGGCTAATGGTAGTCACGAAAGGAACGGTTTTGAGGCTATTCGGTGTCATGAAAGGGATGGTTTTGAGGCTAATGGTAGTCATGAAAGGAACGGTTTTGAGGCTAATGGTAGTCATGAAAGGAACGGTTTTGAGGCTATTCGGTGTCACGAAAGGGATGGTTTTGAGGCTATTCGGTGTCATGAAAGGAATGGTTTTGAGGCTAATGGTAGTCACGAAAGGAACGGTTTTGAGGCTATTCGGTGTCATGAAAGGAACGGTTTTGAGGCTATTCGGTGTCACGAAAGGGATGGTTTTGAGGCTATTCGGTGTCATGAAAGGAATGGTTTTGAGGCTAATGGTAGTCACGAAAGGAACGGTTTTGAGGCTATTCGGTGTCATGAAAGGAATGGTTTCGAGGCTATTCGGTGTCACGAAAGGAACGGTTGTGAGGCTATTCGGTGTCATGAAAGGAACGGTTTTGAGGCTATTCGGTGTCACGAGAGGAACGGTTTTGAGGCTAATGGGGAGTCACGAAAGCCGCATTTTTTTTGCAGATGAATAATTGTAACGAAAGTATATTTTACGAACTACGGATATATTAATAACAATTACAATATGCTGTTATCGATGAAGATATGTACAGGTATGTATTATAATTTTTTTATATAAAACTTTTATAATATATTTGGGTGATGGTCCTCAATAGACCCTACTCGCGGCCGCCATTCATGATAGTCGTTATTGTTGGTGAATAATATCAGTGATATGTAATTTGCAGTTTGAGCCTAAGCGATTTGCAGTTCGAGCCTAAGCCTAAGCCTAAATTCAGATTCAAATTCGCGCCATTGATTTGGGTCCCACCGCGAACCTCGCGCGCGCTCCCGCTCCCTCCCCCTCCCCTCCTCCCAATTCCGTCATTCATTCATTCCTGCGCTCGCGTGGGAAGGTCGCTCTGTCCGGCTTGCCCCCAAAGTAGTTCAAATGCTTTTTCTTTGTAATGCAATCCTAAATCCAGATTCAAATTCGCGCCATTGATTTGGGTCCCACCGCGAACCTCGCGCGCGCTCCCGCTCCCCCCCCCTCTCCTCCCAATTCCGTCATTTATTTGATCGTGCGCTCGCGCGGGAAGGTCGCTCTGTTCGGCTTGCCCCCAAAGTAGTTCAAATGCTTTTTCTTTGTAATGCATTCCTAAATCCAGATTCAAATTCGCGCCATTGATTTGGGTCCCATCGCGAACCTCACGCGCGCTCCCGCTCCCTCCCCCTCCTCTCCCAATTCCGTCATTTATTTGATCGTGCGCTCGCGTGGGAAGGTTATCGCGCAGTCGCTCGTTTAGGCTTAGGCTTAGGCTTAGGCTTAGGCTTATTGATATTTTTATTACGTATATTATTATTGCTGTTAGCCATTAATAGACCGTATCGTTGGCTGCGTTCTATAATTTCGGGTGGTTGCCATGCTGCTGTCTCGGTTTTGTGGCCGTCGGGTGTTTTTTTTTGTTGCGTTGGTCGTGAGTAGACCGTATTCGCGACCGTGCTCTATAATTTTTTTTGTGTTGGTCGTCAATAGACCCTATTCGCGGCCGCATTTTTTGCAGATGAATAATTGTAACGAAAGTATATTTTATGAACTACGGAATATATTAATTACAATTACAATATTTTGTTATCGATGAAGATATGGAAAGGTATGTATTATAAATTTTTATATAACTTTTTATAATATATTTGCAGGATTACGAGAAAATTAAAATATTTAATTAATTATGCTGCGACAATCAAATGTAAGTTAATTTAAATTTAAATTCATTATTAGCTATAAACAAGACTGATTTATGGTTTATTCGATTATTTTTATTTTTATTAAGGAATGGTTTTGAGGCTATTCGGTGTCATGAAAGGAACGGTTTCGAGGCTATTCGGTGCCATGAAAGGAATGGTTTTGAGGCTAATGGTAGTCATGAAAGGAATGGTTTTGAGGCTAATGGTAGTCATGAAAGGAATGGTTTTGAGGCTATTCGGTGTCATGAAAGGAACGGTTTCGAGGCTATTCGGTGTCATGAAAGGGATGGTTTTGAGGCTATTCGGTGTCATGAAAGGAACGGTTTCGAGGCTAATGGTAGTCACGAAAGGAATGGTTTTGAGGCTATTCGGTGCCATGAAAGGAACGGTTTCGAGGCTAATGGTAGTCATGAAAGGAATGGTTTTGAGGCTAATGGTAGTCATGAAAGGAACGGTTTTGAGGCTATTCGGTGTCATGAAAGGGATGGTTTTGAGGCTATTCGGTGTCATGAAAGGAACGGTTTCGAGGCTAATGGTAGTCATGAAAGGAACGGTTTCGAGGCTAATGGTAGTCACGAAAGGAATGGTTTTGAGGCTAATGATTGTCATGAAAGGAACGGTTTTGAGGCTAATGGTAGTCATGAAAGGAACTGTTTTGAGGCTAATGGTAGTCATGAAAGGGATGGTTTTGAGGCTATTCGGTGTCATGAAAGGAATGGTTTTGAGGCTAATGGTAGTCACGAAAGGAACGGTTTTGAGGCTATTCGGTGTCATGAAAGGGATGTTTTTGAGGCTAATGGTAGTCATGAAAGGAACGGTTTTGAGGCTATTCGGTGTCACGAAAGGGATGGTTTCGAGGCTAATGATTGTCACGAAAGGAACGGTTGTGAGGCTATTCGGTGTCATGAAAGGGATGGTTTTGAGGCTATTCGGTGTCATGAAAGGAACGGTTTCGAGGCTAATGGTAGTCATGAAAGGAATGGTTTTGAGGCTATTCGGTGTCATGAAAGGAATGGTTTTGAGGCTATTCGGTGTCATGAAAGGAACGGTTTCGAGGCTAATGGTAGTCATGAAAGGAACGGTTTTGAGGCTAATGGTAGTCATGAAAGGAACGGTTTCGAGGCTAATGGTAGTCACGAAAGGAATGGTTTTGAGGCTAATGGTAGTCATGAAAGGGATGGTTTTGAGGCTAATGGTAGTCATGAAAGGAACGGTTTCGAGGCTAATGGTAGTCACGAAAGGAACGGTTTTGAGGCTATTCGGTGTCACGAAAGGGATGGTTTTGAGGCTATTCGGTGTCATGAAAGGGATGGTTTTGAGGCTATTCGGTGTCATGAAAGGGATGGTTTTGAGGCTATTCGGTGTCATGAAAGGAACGGTTTCGAGGCTAATGGTAGTCATGAAAGGAACGGTTTCGAGGCTAATGGTAGTCACGAAAGGAACGGTTTCGAGGCTAATGGTAGTCACGAAAGGAACGGTTTCGAGGCTAATGATAGTCATGAAAGGAACGGTTTTGAGGCTATTCGGTGTCACGAAAGGGATGGTTTTGAGGCTATTCGGTGTCATGAAAGGGATGGTTTTGAGGCTATTCGGTGTCATGAAAGGGATGGTTTTGAGGCTATTCGGTGTCATGAAAGGAACGGTTTCGAGGCTAATGGTAGTCATGAAAGGAACGGTTTCGAGGCTAATGGTAGTCACGAAAGGAACGGTTTCGAGGCTAATGGTAGTCATGAAAGGAATGGTTTTGAGGCTAATGGTAGTCATGAAAGGAACGGTTTTGAGGCTATTCGGTGTCATGAAAGGAACGGTTTTGAGGCTATTCGGTGTCACGAAAGGAATGGTTTTGAGGCTATTCGGTGCCATGAAAGGAACGGTTTTGAGGCTAATGGTAGTCATGAAAGGAACGGTTTCGAGGCTAATGGTAGTCATGAAAGGAACGGTTTCGAGGCTAATGGTAGTCACGAAAGGAACGGTTTCGAGGCTAATGGTAGTCATGAAAGGAATGGTTTTGAGGCTAATGGTAGTCATGAAAGGAACGGTTTTGAGGCTATTCGGTGTCATGAAAGGAACGGTTTCGAGGCTAATGGTAGTCATGAAAGGAACGGTTTCGAGGCTAATGGTAGTCACGAAAGGAACGGTTTTGAGGCTAATGGTAGTCATGAAAGGAACGGTTTTGAGGCTAATGGTAGTCATGAAAGGGATGGTTTTGAGGCTATTCGGTGTCATGAAAGGAACGGTTTCGAGGCTAATGGTAGTCATGAAAGGAACGGTTTCGAGGCTAATGGTAGTCACGAAAGGAATGGTTTTGAGGCTAATGGTAGTCATGAAAGGAACGGTTTTGAGGCTATTCGGTGTCACGAAAGGGATGGTTTTGAGGCTATTCGGTGTCATGAAAGGGATGGTTTTGAGGCTATTCGGTGTCATGAAAGGAACGGTTTTGAGGCTAATGGTAGTCACGAAAGGAATGGTTTTGAGGCTAATGGTAGTCATGAAAGGAACGGTTTTGAGGCTAATGGTAGTCATGAAAGGAACGGTTTCGAGGCTATTCGGTGTCATGAAAGGAATGGTTTCGAGGCTATTCGGTGTCATGAAAGGAATGGTTTTGAGGCTAATGGTAGTCATGAAAGGGATGGTTTTGAGGCTATTCGGTGTCATGAAAGGAATGGTTTTGAGGCTAATGGTAGTCACGAAAGGAACGGTTTTGAGGCTATTCGGTGTCATGAAATGAATGGTTTTGAGGCTAATGGTAGTCATGAAAGGAACGGTTTTGAGGCTATTCGGTGTCATGAAAGGAACGGTTTTGAGGCTATTCGGTGTCATGAAAGGAATGGTTTCGAGGCTAATGGTAGTCACGAAAGCCGCATTTTTTTTGCAGATGAATTATTGTAACGAAAGTATATTTTACGAACTACTGATATATTAATAACAATTACAATATGCTGTTATCGATGAAGATATGTACAGGTATGTATTATAAATTTTTTATATAAAACTTTTATAATATATTTGGGTGATGGTCCTCAATAGACCCTACTCGCGGCCGCCATTCATGATAGTCGTTATTGTTGGTGAATAGTATCAGTGATATGTAATTTGCAGTTTGAGCCTAAGCGATTTGCAGTTTGAGCCTAAGCCAAAGCCTAAATCCAGATTCAAATTCGCGCCATTGATTTGGGTCCCACCGCGAACCTCGCGCGCGCTCCCGCTCCCTCCCTCCCCCTCCCCTCCTCCCAATTCCGTCATTCATTCTTTCCTGCGCTCGCGTGGGAAGGTCGCTCTGTTCGGCTTGCCCCCAAAGTAGTTCAAATGCTTTTTCTTTGTAATGCAATCCTAAATCCAGATTCAAATTCGCGCCATTGATTTGGGTCCCACCGCGAACCTCGCGCGCGCTCCCGCTCCCCCCCCCTCTCCTCCCAATTCCGTCATTTATTTGATCGTGCGCTCGCGCGGGAAGGTCGCTCTGTTCGGCTTGCCCCCAAAGTAGTTCAAATGCTTTTTCTTTGTAATGCAATCCTAAATCCAGATTCAAATTCGCGCCATTGATTTGGGTCCCACCGCGAACGGTTAGGTTGTCGCGCAGTCGCTCGTTTAGGCTTAGGCTTAGGCTTAGGCTTAGGCTTATTGATATTTTTATTACGTATATTATTATTGCTGTTAGCCATTAATAGACCGTATCGTTGGCTGCGTTCTATAATTTCGGGTGGTTGCCACGCTGCTGTCTCGGTTTTGTGGCCATCGGGTGTTTTTTTGTTGCGTTGGTCGTGAGTAGACCGTATTCGCGACCGTACTCTATAATTTTTTTTGTGTTGGTCGTCAATAGACCCTATTCGCGGCCGCATTTTTTGCAGATGAATAATTGTAACGAAAGTATATTTTATGAACTACGGAATATATTAATTACAATTACAATATTCTGTTATCGATGAAGATATGTACAGGTAATGGTAGTCATGAAAGGAACTGTTTTGAGGCTAATGGTAGTCATGAAAGGGATGGTTTTGAGGCTATTCGGTGTCATGAAAGGAATGGTTTTGAGGCTATTCGGTGTCATGAAAGGAACGGTTTCGAGGCTATTCGGTGCCATGAAAGGAATGGTTTTGAGGCTAATGGTAGTCATGAAAGGAACGGTTTTGAGGCTAATGGTAGTCATGAAAGGAACGGTTTTGAGGCTATTCGGTGTCACGAAAGGGATGGTTTTGAGGCTATTCGGTGTCATGAAAGGGATGGTTTTGAGGCTATTCGGTGTCATGAAAGGAACGGTTTCGAGGCTAATGGTAGTCATGAAAGGAATGGTTTTGAGGCTATTCGGTGTCATGAAAGGAATGGTTTTGAGGCTATTCGGTGTCATGAAAGGAACGGTTTTGAGGCTAATGGTAGTCATGAAAGGAACGGTTTTGAGGCTAATGGTAGTCATGAAAGGAACGGTTTTGAGGCTATTCGGTGCCATGAAAGGAATGGTTTTGAGGCTAATGGTAGTCATGAAAGGAACGGTTTTGAGGCTAATGGTAGTCATGAAAGGAACGGTTTTGAGGCTAATGGTAGTCATGAAAGGAACGGTTTTGAGGCTAATGGTAGTCATGAAAGGAATGGTTTTGAGGCTAATGGTAGTCATGAAAGGAACGGTTTCGAGGCTATTCGGTGTCATGACAGGAACGGTTTCGAGGCTATTCGGTGTCATGACAGGAACGGTTTCGAGGCTAATGGTAGTCATGAAAGGAATGGTTTTGAGGCTAATGGTAGTCATGAAAGGAACGGTTTTGAGGCTAATGGTAGTCATGAAAGGAACGGTTTTGAGGCTATTCGGTGCCATGAAAGGAATGGTTTTGAGGCTATTCGGTGTCATGAAAGGAATGGTTTCGAGGCTAATGGTAGTCATGAAAGGAACGGTTTCGAGGCTATTCGGTGTCATGAAAGGAATGGTTTTGAGGCTAATGGTAGTCATGAAAGGAATGGTTTTGAGGCTAATGGTAGTCATGAAAGGAACGGTTTTGAGGCTAATGGTAGTCATGAAAGGAACGGTTTTGAGGCTAATGGTAGTCATGAAAGGAACGGTTTCGAGGCTAATGGTAGTCACGAAAGGAACGGTTTCGAGGCTAATGGTAGTCATGAAAGGAACGGTTTCGAGGCTAATGGTAGTCATGAAAGGAACGGTTTTGAGGCTATTCGGTGCCATGAAAGGAATGGTTTTGAGGCTATTCGGTGCCATGAAAGGAATGGTTTTGAGGCTAATGGTAGTCATGAAAGGAACGGTTTTGAGGCTAATGGTAGTCATGAAAGGAATGGTTTTGAGGCTAATGGTAGTCATGAAAGGAACGGTTTCGAGGCTAATGGTAGTCATGAAAGGAACGGTTTCGAGGCTAATGGTAGTCATGAAAGGAACGGTTTTGAGGCTATTCGGTGCCATGAAAGGAATGGTTTTGAGGCTATTCGGTGTCATGAAAGGAATGGTTTCGAGGCTAATGGTAGTCATGAAAGGAACGGTTTCGAGGCTATTCGGTGTCACGAAAGGAATGGTTTCGAGGCTATTCGGTGTCACGAAAGGAATGGTTTCGAGGCTAATGGTAGTCACGAAAGGGATGGTTTTGAGGCTATTCGGTGTCATGAAAGGGATGGTTTTGAGGCTATTCGGTGTCACGAAAGGAATGGTTTTGAGGCTAATGGTAGTCATGAAAGGAACGGTTTCGAGGCTAATGGTAGTCACGAAAGGAACGGTTTCGAGGCTAATGGTAGTCACGAAAGGAACGGTTTCGAGGCTAATGATAGTCATGAAAGGAACGGTTTTGAGGCTATTCGGTGTCACGAAAGGGATGGTTTTGAGGCTATTCGGTGTCATGAAAGGGATGGTTTTGAGGCTATTCGGTGTCATGAAAGGGATGGTTTTGAGGCTATTCGGTGTCATGAAAGGAACGGTTTCGAGGCTAATGGTAGTCATGAAAGGAACGGTTTCGAGGCTAATGGTAGTCACGAAAGGAACGGTTTCGAGGCTAATGGTAGTCATGAAAGGAATGGTTTTGAGGCTAATGGTAGTCATGAAAGGAACGGTTTTGAGGCTATTCGGTGTCATGAAAGGAACGGTTTTGAGGCTATTCGGTGTCACGAAAGGAATGGTTTTGAGGCTATTCGGTGCCATGAAAGGAACGGTTTTGAGGCTAATGGTAGTCATGAAAGGAACGGTTTCGAGGCTAATGGTAGTCATGAAAGGAACGGTTTCGAGGCTAATGGTAGTCACGAAAGGAACGGTTTCGAGGCTAATGGTAGTCATGAAAGGAATGGTTTTGAGGCTAATGGTAGTCATGAAAGGAACGGTTTTGAGGCTATTCGGTGTCATGAAAGGAACGGTTTCGAGGCTAATGGTAGTCATGAAAGGAACGGTTTCGAGGCTAATGGTAGTCACGAAAGGAACGGTTTTGAGGCTAATGGTAGTCATGAAAGGAACGGTTTTGAGGCTAATGGTAGTCATGAAAGGGATGGTTTTGAGGCTATTCGGTGTCATGAAAGGAACGGTTTCGAGGCTAATGGTAGTCATGAAAGGAACGGTTTCGAGGCTAATGGTAGTCACGAAAGGAATGGTTTTGAGGCTAATGGTAGTCATGAAAGGAACGGTTTTGAGGCTATTCGGTGTCACGAAAGGGATGGTTTTGAGGCTATTCGGTGTCATGAAAGGGATGGTTTTGAGGCTATTCGGTGTCATGAAAGGAACGGTTTTGAGGCTAATGGTAGTCACGAAAGGAATGGTTTTGAGGCTAATGGTAGTCATGAAAGGAACGGTTTTGAGGCTAATGGTAGTCATGAAAGGAACGGTTTCGAGGCTATTCGGTGTCATGAAAGGAATGGTTTCGAGGCTATTCGGTGTCATGAAAGGAATGGTTTTGAGGCTAATGGTAGTCATGAAAGGGATGGTTTTGAGGCTATTCGGTGTCATGAAAGGAATGGTTTTGAGGCTAATGGTAGTCACGAAAGGAACGGTTTTGAGGCTATTCGGTGTCATGAAATGAATGGTTTTGAGGCTAATGGTAGTCATGAAAGGAACGGTTTTGAGGCTATTCGGTGCCATGAAAGGAATGGTTTTGAGGCTATTCGGTGTCATGAAAGGAATGGTTTCGAGGCTAATGGTAGTCATGAAAGGAACGGTTTCGAGGCTATTCGGTGTCACGAAAGGAATGGTTTCGAGGCTATTCGGTGTCACGAAAGGAATGGTTTCGAGGCTAATGGTAGTCACGAAAGGAATGGTTTTGAGGCTATTCGGTGTCATGAAAGGAACGGTTTTGAGGCTATTCGGTGTCATGAAAGGAATGGTTTCGAGGCTAATGGTAGTCATGAAAGGAATGGTTTTGATGCTAATGGTAGTCATGAAAGGAACGGTTTTGAGGCTAATGGTAGTCATGAAAGGAACGGTTTTGAGGCTATTCGGTGTCATGACAGGAACGGTTTCGAGGCTAATGGTAGTCATGAAAGGAACGGTTTCGAGGCTATTCGGTGTCATGAAAGGAACGGTTTTGAGGCTATTCGGTGTCATGAAAGGAACGGTTTCGAGGCTAATGGTAGTCATGAAAGGAACGGTTTCGAGGCTAATGGTAGTCATGAAAGGAATGGTTTTGAGGCTATTCGGTGCCATGAAAGGAATGGTTTTGAGGCTAATGGTAGTCATGAAAGGAATGGTTTCGAGGCTATTCGGTGTCACGAAAGGAATGGTTTCGAGGCTAATGGTAGTCACGAAAGGAATGGTTTTGAGGCTATTCGGTGTCATGAAAGGAACGGTTTTGAGGCTATTCGGTGTCATGAAAGGAATGGTTTCGAGGCTAATGGTAGTCATGAAAGGAATGGTTTTGATGCTAATGGTAGTCATGAAAGGAACGGTTTTGAGGCTAATGGTAGTCATGAAAGGAACGGTTTTGAGGCTATTCGGTGTCATGACAGGAACGGTTTCGAGGCTAATGGTAGTCATGAAAGGAATGGTTTTGAGGCTAATGGTAGTCATGAAAGGAATGGTTTCGAGGCTATTCGGTGTCACGAAAGGAACGGTTTTGAGGCTAATGGTAGTCATGAAAGGAATGGTTTTGAGGCTAATGGTAGTCATGAAAGGAATGGTTTCGAGGCTATTCGGTGTCACGAAAGGAACGTGAGGCTATTCGGTGTCATGAAAGGAACGGTTTCGAGGCTAATGGTAGTCATGAAAGGAATGGTTTTGAGGCTAATGGTAGTCATGAAAGGAATGGTTTTGAGGCTAATGGTAGTCATGAAAGGAATGGTTTTGAGGCTATTCGGTGTCATGAAAGGAACGGTTTCGAGGCTATTCGGTGTCACGAAAGGAATGGTTTCGAGGCTATTCGGTGTCACGAAAGGAATGGTTTCGAGGCTAATGGTAGTCACGAAAGGAATGGTTTTGAGGCTATTCGGTGTCACGAAAGGAACGGTTGTGAGGCTATTCGGTGTCATGAAAGGAACGGTTTTGAGGCTAATGGTAGTCATGAAAGGAACGGTTTTGAGGCTAATGGTAGTCATGAAAGGAATGGTTTTGAGGCTAATGGTAGTCAGGAAAGGAATGGTTTTGAGGCTAATGGTAGTCATGAAAGGAACGGTTTTGAGGCTAATGGTAGTCATGAAAGGGATGGTTTTGATGCTATTCGGTGTCATGGAAGGAACGGTTTCGAGGCTAATGGTAGTCATGAAAGGAACGGTTTCGAGGCTAATGGTAGTCATGAAAGGCATGGTTTTGATGCTATTCGGTGTCATGAAAGGAACGGTTTCGAGGCTAATGGTAGTCATGAAAGGAACGGTTTCGAGGCTAATGGTAGTCACGAAAGGAATGGTTTTGAGGCTAATGATTGTCATGAAAGGAACGGTTTTGAGGCTAATGGTAGTCATGAATGGAACGGTTTTGAGGCTATTCGGTGTCACGAGAGGAATGGTTTTGAGGCTAATGGGGAGTCACGAAAGCCGCATTTTTTTGCAGATGAATAATTGTAACGAAAGTATATTTTATGAACTACGGATATATTAATTACAATTACAATACGCTGTTATCGATGAAGATATGTACAGGTATGTATTATAAATTTTTATATAAAACTTTTATAATATATTTGGATGATGGTCCTCAATAGACCCTACTGATGGCCGCTATTCATGAAAGTCGTTATTGTTGGTGAATAGTAGCAGTGATATGTAATTTGCAGTTTGAGCCTAAGCGATTTGCAGTTCGAGCCTAAGCCAAAGCCTAAATTCAGATTCAAATTCGCGCCATTGATTTGGGTCCCACCGCGAACCTCGCGCGCGCTCCCGCTCCCTCCCCCTCCCCTCTTCCCAATTCCGTCATTCATTCATTCCTGCGCTCGCGTGGGAAGGTCGCTCTGTCCGGCTTGCCCCCAAAGTAGTTCAAATGCTCAGCTTGGATCGCAAGCCTAAATCCAGATTCAAATTCGCGCCATTGATTTGGGTCCCACCGCGAACCTCGCGCGCGCTCCCCCCCCCCCCTCCTCCCAATTCCGTCATTCATTCATTCCTGCGCTCGCGTGGGAAGGTCGCTCTGTTCGGCTTGCCCCCAAAGTAGTTCAAATGCTTTTTCTTTGTAATGCAATCCTAAATCCAGATTCAAATTCGCGCCATTGATTTGGGTCCCACCGCGAACCTCGCGCGCGCTCTCCCCCCCCCCTCCTCCCAATTCCGTCATTCATTCTTTCATGCGCTCGCGTGGGAAGGTCGCTCTGTTCGGCTTGCCCCCAAAGTAGTTCAAATGCTTTTTCTTTGTAATGCAATCCTAAATCCAGATTCAAATTCGCGCCATTGATTTGGGTCCCACCGCGAACCGCGCGCTCCCGATCCCTCCTCCTCCTCCCAATTCCGTCATTTATTTGATCGTGCGCTCGCGTGGGGAGGTTGTCGCGCAGTCGCTCGTTTAGGCTTAGGCTTATTGATATTTTTATTACGCATATTATTATTGCTGTTAGCCATTAATAGACCGTATCGTTGGCTGCGTTCTATAATTTCGGGTGGTTGCCACGCTGCTGTCTCGGTTTTGTGGCCGTCGGGTGTTTTTTTGTTGCGTTGGTCGTGAGTAGACCGTATTCGCGACCGTGCTCTATAATTTTATTTTTTTGTGTTGGTCGTCAATAGACCCTATTCGCGGCCGCATTTTTTTGCAGATGAATAATTGTAACGAAAGTATATTTTATGAACTACGGATATATTAATTACAATTACAATATTCTGTTATTGATGAAGATATGCACAGGTATGTATTAAAATTTATATATTTGCATATAATTTATAATATATTTGCAGGATTACAAGAAAATTAAAATATCTAATTAATTATGCTGCGACAATCAAATGTAAGTTAATTTAAATTTATTATTAGCTATAAACAAAACGGATTTATGCGAGGTTCGCGGTGGAACCCAAATCAATGGCGCGAATTTGAATCTGGATTTAGGCTTGCATTACAAAGAAAAAGCATTTGAACTACTTTGGGGGCAAGTCGAACAGAGCAGCTGATGATGGTCCTCAATAGACCCTACTGATGGCCGCTATTCATGAAAGTCGTTATTGTTGGTGAATAGTAGCAGTGATATGTAATTTGCAGTTTGAGCCTAAGCGATTTGCAGTTCGAGCCTAAGCCAAAGCCTAAATTCAGATTCAAATTCGCGCCATTGATTTGGGTCCCACCGCGAACCTCGCGCGCGCTCCCGCTCCCTCCCCTCCCCTCTTCCCAATTCCGTCATTCATTCATTCCTGCGCTCGCGTGGGAAGGTCGCTCTGTCCGGCTTGCCCCAAAGTAGTTCAAATGCTCAGCTTGGATCGCAAGCCTAAATCCAGATTCAAATTCGCGCCATTGATTTGGGTCCCACCGCGAACCTCGCGCGCGCTCTCCCCCCCCCCCCTCCTCCCAATTCCGTCATTCATTCTTTCATGCGCTCGCGTGGGAAGGTCGCTCTGTTCGGCTTGCCCCCAAAGTAGTTCAAATGCTTTTTCTTTGTAATGCAATCCTAAATCCAGATTCAAATTCGCGCCATTGATTTGGGTCCCACCGCGAACCGCGCGCTCCCGATCCCTCCTCCTCCTCCCAATTCCGTCATTTATTTGATCGTGCGCTCGCGTGGGGAGGTTGTCGCGCAGTCGCTCGTTTAGGCTTAGGCTTATTGATATTTTTATTACGCATATTATTATTGCTGTTAGCCATTAATAGACCGTATCGTTGGCTGCGTTCTATAATTTCGGGTGGTTGCCACGCTGCTGTCTCGGTTTTGTGGCCGTCGGGTGTTTTTTTTGTTGCGTTGGTCGTGAGTAGACCGTATTCGCGACCGTGCTCTATAATTTTATTTTTTTGTGTTGGTCGTCAATAGACCCTATTCGCGGCCGCATTTTTTTGCAGATGAATAATTGTAACGAAAGTATATTTTATGAACTACGGATATATTAATTACAATTACAATATTCTGTTATTGATGAAGATATGTACAGGTATGTATTAAAATTTATATATTTGCATATAATTTATAATATATTTGCAGGATTACAAGAAAATTAAAATATCTAATTAATTATGCTGCGACAATCAAATGTAAGTTAATTTAAATTTATTATTAGCTATAAACAAAACGGATTTATGCGAGGTTCGCGGTGGAACCCAAATCAATGGCGCGAATTTGAATCTGGATTTAGGCTTGCATTACAAAGAAAAAGCATTTGAACTACTTTGGGGGCAAGTCGAACAGATCAGCTGATGATGGTCCTCAATAGACCCTACTGATGGCCGCTATTCATGAAAGTCGTTATTGTTGGTGAATAGTAGCAGTGATATGTAATTTGCAGTTTGAGCCTAAGCGATTTGCAGTTCGAGCCTAAGCCAAAGCCTAAATTCAGATTCAAATTCGCGCCATTGATTTGGGTCCCACCGCGAACCTCGCGCGCGCTCCCGCTCCCTCCCCCTCCCCTCTTCCCAATTCCGTCATTCATTCATTCCTGCGCTCGCGTGGGAAGGTCGCTCTGTCCGGCTTGCCCCCAAAGTAGTTCAAATGCTCAGCTTGGATCGCAAGCCTAAATCCAGATTCAAATTCGCGCCATTGATTTGGGTCCCACCGCGAACCTCGCGCGCGCTCCCCCCCCCTCCTCCCAATTCCGTCATTCATTCATTCCTGCGCTCGCGTGGGAAGGTCGCTCTGTTCGGCTTGCCCCCAAAGTAGTTCAAATGCTTTTTCTTTGTAATGCAATCCTAAATCCAGATTCAAATTCGCGCCATTGATTTGGGTCCCACCGCGAACCGCGCGCTCCCGATCCCTCCTCCTCCTCCCAATTCCGTCATTCATTCTTTCATGCGCTCGCGTGGGAAGGTCGCTCTGTTCGGCTTGCCCCCAAAGTAGTTCAAATGCTTTTTCTTTGTAATGCAATCCTAAATCCAGATTCAAATTCGCGCCATTGATTTGGGTCCCACCGCGAACCGCGCGCTCCCGATCCCTCCTCCTCCTCCCAATTCCGTCATTTATTTGATCGTGCGCTCGCGTGGGGAGGTTGTCGCGCAGTCGCTCGTTTAGGCTTAGGCTTATTGATATTTTTATTACGCATATTATTATTGCTGTTAGCCATTAATAGACCGTATCGTTGGCTGCGTTCTATAATTTCGGGTGGTTGCCACGCTGCTGTCTCGGTTTTGTGGCCGTCGGGTGTTTTTTTTGTTGCGTTGGTCGTGAGTAGACCGTATTCGCGACCGTGCTCTATAATTTTATTTTTTTGTGTTGGTCGTCAATAGACCCTATTCGCGGCCGCATTTTTTTGCAGATGAATAATTGTAACGAAAGTATATTTTATGAACTACGGATATATTAATTACAATTACAATATTCTGTTATCGATGAAGATATGTACAGGTATGTATTAAAATTTATATATTTGCATATAATTTATAATATATTTGCAGGATTACGAGAAAATTAAAATATCTAATTAATTATGCTGCGACAATCAAATGTAAGTTAATTTAAATTTATTATTAGCTATAAACAAAACGGATTTATGCGAGGTTCGCGGTGGAACCCAAATCAATGGCGCGAATTTGAATCTGGATTTAGGCTTGCATTACAAAGAAAAAGCATTTGAACTACTTTGGGGGCAAGCCGAACAGAGCAGCTGATGATGGTCCTCAATAGACCCTACTGATGGCCGCTATTCATGAAAGTCGTTATTGTTGGTGAATAGTAGCAGTGATATGTAATTTGCAGTTTGAGCCTAAGCGATTTGCAGTTTGAGCCTAAGCCAAAG
>OU461584.1:25219311-25448360 GCA_911812115.1 Pristionchus exspectatus | reverse complement strand
CGAGAGCCTATAGAATCGAATCGGCCATGGCCGAGAGCAATCTAATCGAAACGGCCATGCCGAGAGCCTATATAATCGAATCGGCCATGGCCGAGAGCAATCTAATCGAATCGGCCATGGCCGAGAGCCTATCGAATCGAATCGGCCATGGCCGAGAGCCGTAATTTTTGTAATTTTTGTAATTTTTGTAATTTTGTAATTTTTTTTGTAATTTTTGTAATTTTTATGACACCGAATCGAATCGAATCGGCCATGGCCGAGAGCCTTTCGAATCGAATCGGCCATGGCCGAGAGCTATATAATCGAAACGGCCATGGCGAGAGCCTATAGAATCGAATCGGCCATGGCCGAGAGCCTATCGAATCGAATCGGCCATGGCCGAGAGCCGTAATTTTTGTAATTTTTGTAATTTTTTTGTAATTTTTGTAATTTTTTTGTAATTTTGTAATTTTTATGAACCGAATCGAATCGAATCGAATCGGCAATGGCCGAGAGCCTTTCGAATCGAATCGGCCATGGCCGAGAGCAATCTAATCGAAACGGCCATGGCCGAGAGCCTATATAATCGAATCGGTATGGACGAGAGCCTATCGAATCGAATCGGCCATGGCCGAGAGCCTATCTAATCGAATCGGCCATGGCCGAGAGCCTATCGAATCGAATCGGCCATGGCCGAGAGCCGTAATTTTGTAATTTTTGTAATTTTTTTGTAATTTTTGTAATTTTTATGACACCGAATCGAATCGAATCGAATCGGCCATGGCCGAGAGCCTTTCGAATCGAAACGGCATGGCCGAGAGCCTATATAATCGAAACGGCATGGCCGAGAAGCCTATAGAATCGAATCGGCCATGGCCGAGAGCCTATATAATCGAAACGGCCATGGCCGAGAGCCTATAGAATCGAATCGGCCATGGCCGAGAGCCTATATAATCGAAACGGCCATGGCCGAGAGCCTATAGAATCGAATCGGCCATGGCCGAGAGCCTATAGAATCGAATCGGCCATGGCCGAGAGCCTATCGAATCGAATCGGCCATGGCCGAGTCACTTTTTTTCAAAAAATTTACAGTCCGAAAACAGATATTTTTTCGAGCTTTTTGAGACATGATTTTTGAACCTCCGTGAAATTCTGAGTCGAATGAGCTATCTCTCAAAAAGCATAAAAATTTTGAGCCGTTCGCAGATTCATGTTACACATATGTTCTTAGACATGCATGGCTTAATCTTTTATCTGAGCATATCACCGCTGGCAGGGTCGACCAGGTAACTAAAAAAAAGTTCTGCTCAGAACGCCTTTCGGTGATTCACGATATCCAGAACTGTTTTCACGTCTCATGCCAATCACCGTTTGCACCGTTTTTCGATTCTAGGCAAATTGCCGATAGCCGAGAGTCGATCTAGGCGAATTTCGAGAGTCGATCTAGGCGAATTGCCGAGTGTCGATCTAGGCGAATTGCCGATAGCCGAGAAGATCGGGTGAAGTCCTATCGCATAATGCGATAGCCGAGAGTCGATCTAGGCGAATTGCCGATAGCCGAGAAGATCGGGTGAAGTTACCTATTGAGTAATGCCGATAGCCGAGAGTCTATCTGGGCTTCCCGGGGGTTGGCCGTGAAGGATGAAATTTACAGGGCCCTCATGCGATTTTTACGATATGCGTTGCGCGAATCTTAAATCAGCGTATGGTTCCGACCGTTAGCTGCTTGACGCGTGATAGTTTATCGCTGTCTCGGCTTGTCGAGACGTCTGCGATGCCATCTTATGCGAGTTCCCGATCCGGGTCTTGCGCTCTCTTCTGTTCATTGTTCTTGCGTTAAAAGCACAATTCGGTCCATAAACTCTCTTCGAAGGGTATCATGTGAATCCGATTGGGTCGCTCGTCACTCGTCTACTCTTCCTATCGTGAATCACCGAAAGGTGTTCTCGAGCGGTGACTTTTTTTTAGTTACCTGGTTGATCCTGCCAGCGGATGATATGCTCAGATAAAAGATTAAGCCATGCATGTCTAAGAACATATGTGTAACATGAATCTGCGAACGGCTCATTGTTGGCTTGTGGCAGCCAAGCGTCCATAGAGACGTTGCTTTTGATCCTTCGATGTCGGCTCTTCCTATCATGCGAAGCAGAATTCGCCAAGCGTTGGATTGTTCACCCTCTAATAGGGAACGTGAGCTGGGTTTAGACCGTCGTGAGACAGGTTAGTTTTACCCTACTGTGACTGGTTGTTGCAATAGTAATCCTACTTAGTACGAGAGGAACCGTAGGTTCGGACCACTGGTTCATGCGGCTGGTCGATAGGCCAATGCTGCGAAGCTACCATCTGTTTGATTATAACTGAAAGCCTCTAAGTTAGAATCGGGGTAACTAAAGGTAACTATGTTTTGGCTCCCCGGTGTCGGGAGGCTTTTGTTAAGTACGCCGCAAGGTACTGCGTATGCCCTTATCTATGACCTTACCTGTTCGGGGAATCTGTTCAGGTTGTCACAACGGATCATTCCGTTTCAATGTCGGGGCGCGAGAATCTTGTAGACTACTTGAGTAGTGATCAAGGTGTTGTTACTCAGTAGAGCGACGCATGTCGCGATCTGTTGAGACTCTGCCGTTGATCGTTTGGTTTGTCTTTGCCCTTCATCAATGTAGCTTATCTTTTGAAAGGCTAGGTACACTTAGGCGAATCGCCGAGAGAGCCTATCTAAGCGAATTGCCATGGCCGAGAGCCTATCTACTCGAATCGCCCATGGCCGAGAGCCTATCTACTCGAATCGCCATGGCCGAGAGCCTATCTACTCGAATCGCCCATGGCCGAGAGCCTATCTACTCGAATCGGCCATGGCCGAGAGCCTATCTAAGCGAATTGCCCATGGCCGAGAGCTATCTACTCGAATCGCCCATGGCCGAGAGCCTATCTACTCGAATCGGCCATGGCCGAGAGCCTATCTAATCGAATCGCCCATGGCCGAGAGCCTATCTACTCGAATCGGCCATGGACCGAGAGCCTATCTACTCTTTGTAATTTTTATGACTCCGAGAGCCTATCTACTCGACTCGTCCATGGCCGAGAGCCAATCTACTCGACTCCGTCCATGGCCGAGAGTCTATCTACTCGAATCGGTAACTTGTAATTTTTTTCCCTCTCTCTTGTAATTTTTGTAATTTTTATGACTCCGAGAGCCTATCTACTCGACTCGTCCATGGCCGAGAGCCAATCTACTCGACTCGTCCATGGCCGAGAGTCTATCTACTCGAATCGGCCATGGCCGAGAGTCTATCTACTCGAATCGGCCATGGCCGAGAGCCTATCTACTCGAATGGTCCATGGCCGAGAGACCAATCTACTCGACTCGTCCATGGCCGAGAGCCTATCGAATCGAATCGGCCATGGCCGAGAGCCTATCTAATCGAATCGGCCATGGCCGAGAGCCTATCGAATCGAATCGGCCATGGCCGAGAGCCGTAATTTTTGTAATTTTTGTAATTTTTTTGTAATTTTTGTAATTTTTTTTGTAATTTTTGTAATTTTTATGACACCAATCGAATCGAATGAATCGGCCATGGCCGAGAGCCTTTCGAATCGAATCGGCCATGGCCGAGAGCCTATATAATCGAAACGGCCATGGCCGAGAGCCTATAGAATCGAATCGGCCATGGCCGAGAGCCTATATAATCGAAACGGCCATGGCCGAGAGCCTATAGAATCGAATCGGCCATGCCGAGAGCAATCTAATCGAAACGGCCATGGCCGAGAGCCTATATAATCGAATCGGCCATGGCCGAGAGCAATCTAATCGAATCGGCCATGGACGAGAGCCTATCGAATCGAATCGGCCATGGCCGAGAGCCTATCTAATCGAATCGGCCATGGCCGAGAGCCTATCGAATCGAATCGGCCATGGCGAGAGCCGTAATTTTTGAATTTTTGTAATTTTTTTGTAATTTTTGTAATTTTTTTTGTAATTTTTGTAATTTTATGACACCGAATCGAATCGAATCGAATCGGCCATGGCCGAGAGCCTTTCGAATCGAATCGGCCATGGCCGAGAGCCTATATAATCGAAACGGCCATGGCCCGAGAGCCTTAGAATCGAATCGGCCATGGACGAGAGCCTATCGAATCGAAATCGGCCATGGACGAGAGCCTATCGAATCGAATCGGCCATGGCCGAGAGCCTATCTAATCGAATCGGCCATGGCCGAGAGCCTATCGAATCGAATCGGCCATGGCCGAGAGCGTAATTTTTGTAATTTTGTAATTTTTTGTAATTTTTGTAATTTTTTTTGTAATTTTTGTAATTTTTATGACACCGAATCGAATCGAATCGAATCGGCCATGGCCGAGAGCCTTCGAATCGAATCGGCCATGGCCGAGAGCCTATATAATCGAAACGGCCATGGCCGAGAGCCTATAGAATCGAATCGGCCATGCCGAGAGCCTATATAATCGAAACGGCCATGGCCGAGAGCCTATAGAATCGAATCGGCCATGGCCGAGAGCCTATCGAATCGAATCGGCCATGGCCGAGAGCCGTAATTTTTGTAATTTTGTAATTTTTTTGTAATTTTTGTAATTTTTTTTGTAATTTTTGTAATTTTTATGACACCAGATCGAATCGAATCGAATCGGCAATGGCCGAGAGCCTTTCGAATCGAAACGGCCATGGCCGAGAGCCTATATAATCGAAACGGCCATGGCCGAGAGCCTATATAATCGAATCGGCCATGGCCGAGAGCCTATATAATCGAAACGGCCATGGCCGAGAGCCTATAGAATCGAATCGGCCATGGCGAGAGCCTATATAATCGAAACGGCCATGGCGAGAGCCTATAGAATCGAATCGGCCATGGCCGAGAGCAATCTAATCGAAACGGCCATGGCCGAGAGCCTATAGAATCGAATCGGCCATGGCCGAGAGCCTATAGAATCGAATCGGCCATGGCCGAGAGCTATAGAATCGAATCGGCCATGGCCGAGTCACTTTTTTTTCAAAAAATTTACAAGTCCGAAAACAGATATTTTTTTCGAGCTTTTTGAGACATGATTTTTTGAACTCGCCGTGAAATTCTGAGTCGAATGAGCTATCTCTCAAAAAGCATAAAAATTTTGAGCCGTTCGCAGATTCATGTTACACATATGTTCTTAGACATGCATGGCTTAATCTTTTATCTGAGCATATCACCGCTGGCAGGGTCGACCAGGTAACTAAAAAAAAGTCTCTGCTCAGAACGCCTTTCGGTGATTCACGATATCCAGAACCGTTTTCACGTCTCATGCCATTAACCGTTTGCTCTGTTTTTCGATTCTAGGCGAATTGCCGATAGCCGAGAGTCGATCTAGGCGAATTGCCGATAGACGAGAAGATCGGGTGAAGCCCTATCGCGAATTGCCGATAGCCGAGAGTCGATCTAGGCGAATTGCCGATAGACGAGAAGATCGGGTGAAGCCCTATCGCGAATTGCCGATAGCCGAGAGTCGATCTAGGCGAATTGCCAATAGCGAGAAGATCGGGTGAAGCCTATCTAATCGAAACGGCCATGGCCGAGAGCCTATATAATCGAATCGGCCATGGCCGAGAGCAATCTAATCGAAACGGCCATGGCCGAGAGCCTATATAATCGAATCGGCCATGGCCGAGAACAATCTAATCGAATCGGCCATGGCCGAGAGCCTATAGAATCGAATCGGCCATGGCCGAGAGCAATCTAATCGAAACGGCCATGGCCGAGAGCCTATATAATCGAATCGGCCATGGCCGAGAGCAATCTAATCGAATCGGCCATGGACGAGAGCCTATCGAATCGAATCGGCCATGGCCGAGAGCCTATCTAATCGAATCGGCATGGCCGAGAGCCTATCGAATCGAATCGGCCATGCCGAGAGCCGTAATTTTTGTAATTTTTGTAATTTTTTTGTAATTTTTGTAATTTTTTTTGTAATTTTTGTAATTTTTATGACACCGAATCGAATCGAATCGACTCGGCCATGGCCGAGAGCCTTTCGAATCGAATCGGCCATGGCCGAGAGCTATATAATCGAAACGGCCATGGCCGAGAGCTATAGAATCGAATCGGCCATGGCCGAGAGCCTATATAATCGAAACGGCCATGGCCGAGAGCCTATAGAATCGAATCGGCCATGGCCGAGAGCCTATCGAATCGAATCGGCCATGGCCGAGAGCCGTAATTTTTGTAATTTTGTAATTTTTTTGTAATTTTTGTAATTTTTTTGTAATTTTTGTAATTTTTATGACACCGAATCGAATCGAATCGAATCGGCAATGGCCGAGAGCCTTTCGAATCGAAACGGCCATGGCCGAGAGCCTATATAATCGAAACGGCCATGGCCGAGAGCCTATATAATCGAATCGGCCATGGCCGAGAGCCTATATAATCGAAACGGCCATGGCCGAGAGCCTATAGAATCGAATCGGCCATGGCCGAGAGCAATCTAATCGAAACGGCCATGGCCGAGAGCCTATATAATCGAATCGGCCATGGCCGAGAGCAATCTAATCGAATCGGCCATGGCCGAGAGCCTATCGAATCGAATCGGCCATGGCCGAGAGCCGTAATTTTTGTAATTTTTGTAATTTTTTTGTAATTTTTGTAATTTTTTTTGTAATTTTTGTAATTTTATGACACCGAATCGAATCGAATCGGCCATGGCCGAGAGCCTTTCGAATCGAATCGGCCATGGCCGAGAGCCTATATAATCGAAACGGCCATGGCCGAGAGCCTATAGAATCGAATCGGCCATGGCCGAGAGCCTATCGAATCGAATCGGCCATGGCCGAGAGCCGTAATTTTTGTAATTTTTGTAATTTTTTTGTAATTTTTGTAATTTTTTTGTAATTTTTGTAATTTTATGACACCGAATCGAATCGAATCGAATCGGCAATGGCCGAGAGCCTTTCGAATCGAATCGGCCATGGCCGAGAGCAATCTAATCGAAACGGCCATGGCCGAGAGCCTATATAATCGAATCGGCCATGGCCGAGAGCAATCTAATCGAATCGGCCATGGACGAGAGCCTATCGAATCGAATCGGCCATGGCCGAGAGCCTATCTAATCGAATCGGCCATGGCCGAGAGCCTATCGAATCGAATCGGCCATGGCCGAGAGCCGTAATTTTGTAATTTTTGTAATTTTTTTGTAATTTTTGTAATTTTTTTTGTAATTTTTGTAATTTTTATGACACCGAATCGAATCGAATCGAATCGGCCATGGCCGAGAGCCTTTCGAATCGAATCGGCCATGGCCGAGAGCCTATATAATCGAAACGGCCATGGCCGAGAGCCTATAGAATCGAATCGGCCATGGCCGAGAGCCTATATAATCGAAACGGCCATGGCCGAGAGCCTATAGAATCGAATCGGCCATGGCCGAGAGCCTATCGAATCGAATCGGCCATGGCCGAGAGCCGTAATTTTTGTAATTTTTGTAATTTTTTTGTAATTTTTGTAATTTTTTTTGTAATTTTTGTAATTTTTATGACACCGAATCGAATCGAATCGAATCGGCAATGGCCGAGAGCCTTTCGAATCGAAACGGCCATGGCCGAGAGCCTATATAATCGAAACGGCCATGGCCGAGAGCCTATATAATCGAATCGGCCATGGCCGAGAGCCTATATAATCGAAACGGCCATGGCCGAGAGCCTATAGAATCGAATCGGCCATGGCCGAGAGCCTATATAATCGAAACGGCCATGGCCGAGAGCCTATAGAATCGAATCGGCCATGGCCGAGAGCAATCTAATCGAAACGGCCATGGCCGAGAGCCTATAGAATCGAATCGGCCATGGCCGAGAGCCTATAGAATCGAATCGGCCATGGCCGAGAGCCTATAGAATCGAATCGGCCATGGACGAGAGCCTATCGAATCGAATCGGCCATGGCCGAGAGCCTATCTAATCGAATCGGCCATGGCCGAGAGCCTATCGAATCGAATCGGCCATGGCCGAGAGCCGTAATTTTTGTAATTTTTGTAATTTTTTTGTAATTTTTGTAATTTTTTTTGTAATTTTTGTAATTTTTATGACACCGAATCGAATCGAATCGAATCGGCCATGGCCGAGAGCCTTTCGAATCGAAACGGCCATGGCCGAGAGCCTATATAATCGAAACGGCCATGGCCGAGAGCCTATAGAATCGAATCGGCCATGGCCGAGAGCCTATATAATCGAAACGGCCATGGCCGAGAGCCTATAGAATCGAATCGGCCATGGCCGAGAGCCTATATAATCGAAACGGCCATGGCCGAGAGCCTATAGAATCGAATCGGCCATGGCCGAGAGCCTATAGAATCGAATCGGCCATGGCCGAGAGCCTATCGAATCGAATCGGCCATGGCCGAGTCACTTTTTTTTCAAAAAATTTTCAAAAAATCTGGTTCATGCGGCTGGTCGATAGGCCAATGCTGCGAAGCTACCATCTGTTTGATTATAACTGAAAGCCTCTAAGTTAGAATCGGGGCTAATAAAGGTAACTATGTTTTGGCTCCCCGGTGTCGGAGGCTTTTGTTAAGTACGCCGCAAGGCTACTGCGTATGCCCTTATCTATGACCTTACCTGTTCGGGGAATCTGTTCAGGTTGTCACAACGGATCATTCCGTTTCAATGTCGGGGCGCGAGATCTCTTGTAGACTACTTGAGTAGTGATCAAGGTGTTGTACTCAGTAGAGCGACGCATGTCGCGATCTGTTGAGACTCTGCCGTTGATCGTTTGGTTTGTCTTTGCCCCTTCATCAATGTAGCTTATCTTTTGAAAGGCTAGGTACACTTAGGCGAATCGCCGAGAGAGCCTATCTAAGCGAATTGCCCATGGCCGAGAGCCTATCTACTCGAATCGCCCATGGCCGAGAGCCTATCTACTCGAATCGCCCATGGCCGAGAGCCTATCTACTCGAATCGCCCATGGCCGAGAGCCTATCTACTCGAATCGGCCATGGCCGAGAGCCTATCTAAGCGAATTGCCCATGGCCGAGAGCCTATCTACTCGAATCGCCCATGGCCGAGAGCCTATCTACTCGAATCGGCCATGGCCGAGAGCCTATCTAATCGAATCGCCCATGGCCGAGAGCCTATCTACTCGAATCGGCCATGGCCGAGAGCCTATCTACTCTTTGTAATTTTTATGACTCCGAGAGCCTATCTACTCGACTCGTCCATGGCCGAGAGCCAATCTACTCGACTCGTCCATGGCCGAGAGTCTATCTACTCGAATCGGTAACTTGTAATTTTTTTCCCTCTCTCTTGTAATTTTTGTAATTTTTATGACTCCGAGAGCCTATCTACTCGACTCGTCCATGGCCGAGAGCCAATCTACTCGACTCGTCCATGGCCGAGAGTCTATCTACTCGAATCGGCCATGGCCGAGAGTCTATCTACTCGAATCGGCCATGGCCGAGAGCCTATCTACTCGAATGGTCCATGGCCGAGAGCCAATCTACTCGACTCGTCCATGGCCGAGAGCCTATCGAATCGAATCGGCCATGGCCGAGAGCCTATCTAATCGAATCGGCCATGGCCGAGAGCCTATCGAATCGAATCGGCCATGGCCGAGAGCCGTAATTTTTGTAATTTTTGTAATTTTTTTGTAATTTTTGTAATTTTTTTTGTAATTTTTGTAATTTTTATGACACCGAATCGAATCGAATCGAATCGGCCATGGCCGAGAGCCTTTCGAATCGAATCGGCCATGGCCGAGAGCCTATATAATCGAAACGGCCATGGCCGAGAGCCTATAGAATCGAATCGGCCATGGCCGAGAGCCTATATAATCGAAACGGCCATGGCCGAGAGCCTATAGAATCGAATCGGCCATGGCCGAGAGCCTATCGAATCGAATCGGCCATGGCCGAGAGCCGTAATTTTTGTAATTTTTGTAATTTTTTTGTAATTTTTGTAATTTTTTTTGTAATTTTTGTAATTTTTATGACACCGAATCGAATCGAATCGAATCGGCCATGGCCGAGAGCCTTTCGAATCGAATCGGCCATGGCCGAGAGCCTATATAATCGAAACGGCCATGGCCGAGAGCCTATAGAATCGAATCGGCCATGGCCGAGAGCCTATATAATCGAAACGGCCATGGCCGAGAGCCTATATAATCGAAACGGCCATGGCCGAGAGCCTATAGAATCGAAACGGCCATGGCCGAGAGCCTATATAATCGAAACGGCCATGGCCGAGAGCCTATATAATCGAATCGGCCATGGCCGAGAGCCTATATAATCGAAACGGCCATGGCCGAGAGCCTATAGAATCGAATCGGCCATGGCCGAGAGCCTATATAATCGAAACGGCCATGGCCGAGAGCCTATAGAATCGAATCGGCCATGGCCGAGAGCAATCTAATCGAAACGGCCATGGCCGAGAGCCTATAGAATCGAATCGGCCATGGCCGAGAGCCTATAGAATCGAATCGGCCATGGCCGAGAGCCTATAGAATCGAATCGGCCATGGCCGAGAGCCTATAGAATCGAATCGGCCATGGCCGAGAGCCGTAATTTTTGTAATTTTTGTAATTTTTTTGTAATTTTTGTAATTTTTTTGTAATTTTTGTAATTTTTATGACACCGAATCGAATCGAATCGAATCGGCCATGGCCGAGAGCCTTTCGAATCGAATCGGCCATGGCCGAGAGCCTATATAATCGAAACGGCCATGGCCGAGAGCCTATAGAATCGAATCGGCCATGGACGAGAGCCTATCGAATCGAATCGGCCATGGACGAGAGCCTATCGAATCGAATCGGCCATGGCCGAGAGCCTATCTAATCGAATCGGCCATGGCCGAGAGCCTATCGAATCGAATCGGCCATGGCCGAGAGCCGTAATTTTTGTAATTTTTGTAATTTTTTTGTAATTTTTGTAATTTTTTTTGTAATTTTTGTAATTTTTATGACACCGAATCGAATCGAATCGAATCGGCCATGGCCGAGAGCCTTTCGAATCGAATCGGCCATGGCCGAGAGCCTATATAATCGAAACGGCCATGGCCGAGAGCCTATAGAATCGAATCGGCCATGGCCGAGAGCCTATATAATCGAAACGGCCATGGCCGAGAGCCTATAGAATCGAATCGGCCATGGCCGAGAGCCTATCGAATCGAATCGGCCATGGCCGAGAGCCGTAATTTTTGTAATTTTTGTAATTTTTTTGTAATTTTTGTAATTTTTTTGTAATTTTTGTAATTTTTATGACACCAGATCGAATCGAATCGAATCGGCAATGGCCGAGAGCCTTTCGAATCGAAACGGCCATGGCCGAGAGCCTATATAATCGAAACGGCCATGGCCGAGAGCCTATATAATCGAATCGGCCATGGCCGAGAGCCTATATAATCGAAACGGCCATGGCCGAGAGCCTATAGAATCGAATCGGCCATGGCCGAGAGCCTATATAATCGAAACGGCCATGGCCGAGAGCCTATAGAATCGAATCGGCCATGGCCGAGAGCAATCTAATCGAAACGGCCATGGCCGAGAGCCTATAGAATCGAATCGGCCATGGCCGAGAGCCTATAGAATCGAATCGGCCATGGCCGAGAGCCTATAGAATCGAATCGGCCATGGCCGAGTCACTTTTTTTTCAAAAAATTTACAAGTCCGAAAACAGATATTTTTTTCGAGCTTTTTGAGACATGATTTTTTGAACTCGCCGTGAAATTCTGAGTCGAATGAGCTATCTCTCAAAAAGCATAAAAATTTTGAGCCGTTCGCAGATTCATGTTACACATATGTTCTTAGACATGCATGGCTTAATCTTTTATCTGAGCATATCACCGCTGGCAGGGTCGACCAGGTAACTAAAAAAAGTCTCTGCTCAGAACGCCTTTCGGTGATTCACGATATCCAGAACCGTTTTCACGTCTCATGCCATTAACCGTTTGCTCTGTTTTTCGATTCTAGGCGAATTGCCGATAGCCGAGAGTCGATCTAGGCGAATTGCCGATAGACGAGAAGATCGGGTGAAGCCCTATCGCGAATTGCCGATAGCCGAGAGTCGATCTAGGCGAATTGCCGATAGACGAGAAGATCGGGTGAAGCCCTATCGCGAATTGCCGATAGCCGAGAGTCGATCTAGGCGAATTGCCAATAGCCGAGAAGATCGGGTGAAGCCTATCTAATCGAAACGGCCATGGCCGAGAGCCTATATAATCGAATCGGCCATGGCCGAGAGCAATCTAATCGAAACGGCCATGGCCGAGAGCCTATATAATCGAATCGGCCATGGCCGAGAACAATCTAATCGAATCGGCCATGGCCGAGAGCCTATAGAATCGAATCGGCCATGGCCGAGAGCAATCTAATCGAAACGGCCATGGCCGAGAGCCTATATAATCGAATCGGCCATGGCCGAGAGCAATCTAATCGAATCGGCCATGGACGAGAGCCTATCGAATCGAATCGGCCATGGCCGAGAGCCTATCTAATCGAATCGGCCATGGCCGAGAGCCTATCGAATCGAATCGGCCATGGCCGAGAGCCGTAATTTTTGTAATTTTTGTAATTTTTTTGTAATTTTTGTAATTTTTTTTGTAATTTTTGTAATTTTTATGACACCGAATCGAATCGAATCGAATCGGCCATGGCCGAGAGCCTTTCGAATCGAATCGGCCATGGCCGAGAGCCTATATAATCGAAACGGCCATGGCCGAGAGCCTATAGAATCGAATCGGCCATGGACGAGAGCCTATCGAATCGAATCGGCCATGGACGAGAGCCTATCGAATCGAATCGGCCATGGCCGAGAGCCTATCTAATCGAATCGGCCATGGCCGAGAGCCTATCGAATCGAATCGGCCATGGCCGAGAGCCGTAATTTTTGTAATTTTTGTAATTTTTTTGTAATTTTTGTAATTTTTTTTGTAATTTTTGTAATTTTTATGACACCGAATCGAATCGAATCGAATCGGCCATGGCCGAGAGCCTTTCGAATCGAATCGGCCATGGCCGAGAGCCTATATAATCGAAACGGCCATGGCCGAGAGCCTATAGAATCGAATCGGCCATGGCCGAGAGCCTATATAATCGAAACGGCCATGGCCGAGAGCCTATAGAATCGAATCGGCCATGGCCGAGAGCCTATCGAATCGAATCGGCCATGGCCGAGAGCCGTAATTTTTGTAATTTTTGTAATTTTTTTGTAATTTTTGTAATTTTTTTTGTAATTTTTGTAATTTTTATGACACCAGATCGAATCGAATCGAATCGGCAATGGCCGAGAGCCTTTCGAATCGAAACGGCCATGGCCGAGAGCCTATATAATCGAAACGGCCATGGCCGAGAGCCTATATAATCGAATCGGCCATGGCCGAGAGCCTATATAATCGAAACGGCCATGGCCGAGAGCCTATAGAATCGAATCGGCCATGGCCGAGAGCCTATATAATCGAAACGGCCATGGCCGAGAGCCTATAGAATCGAATCGGCCATGGCCGAGAGCAATCTAATCGAAACGGCCATGGCCGAGAGCCTATAGAATCGAATCGGCCATGGCCGAGAGCCTATAGAATCGAATCGGCCATGGCCGAGAGCCTATAGAATCGAATCGGCCATGGCCGAGTCACTTTTTTTTCAAAAAATTTACAAGTCCGAAAACAGATATTTTTTCGAGCTTTTTGAGACATGATTTTTTGAACTCGCCGTGAAATTCTGAGTCGAATGAGCTATCTCTCAAAAAGCATAAAAATTTTGAGCCGTTCGCAGATTCATGTTACACATATGTTCTTAGACATGCATGGCTTAATCTTTTATCTGAGCATATCACCGCTGGCAGGGTCGACCAGGTAACTAAAAAAAGTCTCTGCTCAGAACGCCTTTCGGTGATTCACGATATCCAGAACCGTTTTCACGTCTCATGCCATTAACCGTTTGCTCTGTTTTTCGATTCTAGGCGAATTGCCGATAGCCGAGAGTCGATCTAGGCGAATTGCCGATAGACGAGAAGATCGGGTGAAGCCCTATCGCGAATTGCCGATAGCCGAGAGTCGATCTAGGCGAATTGCCGATAGACGAGAAGATCGGGTGAAGCCCTATCGCGAATTGCCGATAGCCGAGAGTCGATCTAGGCGAATTGCCAATAGCCGAGAAGATCGGGTGAAGCCTATCTAATCGAAACGGCCATGGCCGAGAGCCTATATAATCGAATCGGCCATGGCCGAGAGCAATCTAATCGAAACGGCCATGGCCGAGAGCCTATATAATCGAATCGGCCATGGCCGAGAACAATCTAATCGAATCGGCCATGGCCGAGAGCCTATAGAATCGAATCGGCCATGGCCGAGAGCAATCTAATCGAAACGGCCATGGCCGAGAGCCTATATAATCGAATCGGCCATGGCCGAGAGCAATCTAATCGAATCGGCCATGGACGAGAGCCTATCGAATCGAATCGGCCATGGCCGAGAGCCTATCTAATCGAATCGGCCATGGCCGAGAGCCTATCGAATCGAATCGGCCATGGCCGAGAGCCGTAATTTTTGTAATTTTTGTAATTTTTTTGTAATTTTTGTAATTTTTTTTGTAATTTTTGTAATTTTTATGACACCGAATCGAATCGAATCGACTCGGCCATGGCCGAGAGCCTTTCGAATCGAATCGGCCATGGCCGAGAGCCTATATAATCGAAACGGCCATGGCCGAGAGCCTATAGAATCGAATCGGCCATGGCCGAGAGCCTATATAATCGAAACGGCCATGGCCGAGAGCCTATAGAATCGAATCGGCCATGGCCGAGAGCCTATCGAATCGAATCGGCCATGGCCGAGAGCCGTAATTTTTGTAATTTTTGTAATTTTTTTGTAATTTTTGTAATTTTTTTTGTAATTTTTGTAATTTTTATGACACCGAATCGAATCGAATCGAATCGGCAATGGCCGAGAGCCTTTCGAATCGAAACGGCCATGGCCGAGAGCCTATATAATCGAAACGGCCATGGCCGAGAGCCTATATAATCGAATCGGCCATGGCCGAGAGCCTATATAATCGAAACGGCCATGGCCGAGAGCCTATAGAATCGAATCGGCCATGGCCGAGAGCAATCTAATCGAAACGGCCATGGCCGAGAGCCTATATAATCGAATCGGCCATGGCCGAGAGCAATCTAATCGAATCGGCCATGGCCGAGAGCCTATCGAATCGAATCGGCCATGGCCGAGAGCCGTAATTTTTGTAATTTTTGTAATTTTTTTGTAATTTTTGTAATTTTTTTTGTAATTTTTGTAATTTTTATGACACCGAATCGAATCGAATCGGCCATGGCCGAGAGCCTTTCGAATCGAATCGGCCATGGCCGAGAGCCTATATAATCGAAACGGCCATGGCCGAGAGCCTATAGAATCGAATCGGCCATGGCCGAGAGCCTATCGAATCGAATCGGCCATGGCCGAGAGCCGTAATTTTTGTAATTTTTGTAATTTTTTTGTAATTTTTGTAATTTTTTTTGTAATTTTTGTAATTTTTATGACACCGAATCGAATCGAATCGAATCGGCAATGGCCGAGAGCCTTTCGAATCGAATCGGCCATGGCCGAGAGCAATCTAATCGAAACGGCCATGGCCGAGAGCCTATATAATCGAATCGGCCATGGCCGAGAGCAATCTAATCGAATCGGCCATGGACGAGAGCCTATCGAATCGAATCGGCCATGGCCGAGAGCCTATCTAATCGAATCGGCCATGGCCGAGAGCCTATCGAATCGAATCGGCCATGGCCGAGAGCCGTAATTTTTGTAATTTTTGTAATTTTTTTGTAATTTTTGTAATTTTTTTTGTAATTTTTGTAATTTTTATGACACCGAATCGAATCGAATCGACTCGGCCATGGCCGAGAGCCTTTCGAATCGAATCGGCCATGGCCGAGAGCCTATATAATCGAAACGGCCATGGCCGAGAGCCTATAGAATCGAATCGGCCATGGCCGAGAGCCTATATAATCGAAACGGCCATGGCCGAGAGCCTATAGAATCGAATCGGCCATGGCCGAGAGCCTATCGAATCGAATCGGCCATGGCCGAGAGCCGTAATTTTTGTAATTTTTGTAATTTTTTTGTAATTTTTGTAATTTTTTTTGTAATTTTTGTAATTTTTATGACACCGAATCGAATCGAATCGAATCGGCAATGGCCGAGAGCCTTTCGAATCGAAACGGCCATGGCCGAGAGCCTATATAATCGAAACGGCCATGGCCGAGAGCCTATATAATCGAATCGGCCATGGCCGAGAGCCTATATAATCGAAACGGCCATGGCCGAGAGCCTATAGAATCGAATCGGCCATGGCCGAGAGCAATCTAATCGAAACGGCCATGGCCGAGAGCCTATAGAATCGAATCGGCCATGGCCGAGAGCCTATAGAATCGAATCGGCCATGGCCGAGAGCCTATAGAATCGAATCGGCCATGGACGAGAGCCTATCGAATCGAATCGGCCATGGCCGAGAGCCTATCTAATCGAATCGGCCATGGCCGAGAGCCTATCGAATCGAATCGGCCATGGCCGAGAGCCGTAATTTTTGTAATTTTTGTAATTTTTTTGTAATTTTTGTAATTTTTTTTGTAATTTTTGTAATTTTTATGACACCGAATCGAATCGGCCATGGCCGAGAGCCTTTCGAATCGAAACGGCCATGGCCGAGAGCCTATATAATCGAAACGGCCATGGCCGAGAGCCTATAGAATCGAATCGGCCATGGCCGAGAGCCTATATAATCGAAACGGCCATGGCCGAGAGCCTATAGAATCGAATCGGCCATGGCCGAGAGCCTATATAATCGAAACGGCCATGGCCGAGAGCCTATAGAATCGAATCGGCCATGGCCGAGAGCCTATAGAATCGAATCGGCCATGGCCGAGAGCCTATCGAATCGAATCGGCCATGGCCGAGTCACTTTTTTTTCAAAAAATTTACAAGTCCGAAAACAGATATTTTTTTCGAGCTTTTGAGACATGATTTTTTGAACTCTCCGTGAAATTCTGAGTCGAATGAGCTATCTCTCAAAAAGCATAAAAATTTTGAGCCGTTCGCAGATTCATGTTACACATATGTTCTTAGACATGCATGGCTTAATCTTTTATCTGAGCATATCACCGCTGGCAGGGTCGACCAGGTAACTAAAAAAAAGTCTCTGCTCAGAACGCCTTTCGGTGATTCACGATATCCAGAACTGTTTTCACGTCTCATGCCAATCACCGTTTGCACCGTTTTTCGATTCTAGGCAAATTGCCGATAGCCGAGAGTCGATCTAGGCGAATTTCCGAGAGTCGATCTAGGCGAATTGCCGAGTGTCGATCTAGGCGAATTGCCGATAGCCGAGAAGATCGGGTGAAGTCCTATCGCATAATGCCGATAGCCGAGAGTCGATCTAGGCGAATTGCCGATAGCCGAGAAGATCGGGTGAAGTTACCTATTGAGTAATGCCGATAGCCGAGAGTCTATCTGGGCTTCCCGGGGGTTGGCCCGTGAAGGATGAAATTTACAGGGCCCTCATGCGATTTTTACGATATGCGTTGCGCGAATCTTAAATCAGCGTATGGTTCCGACCGTTAGCTGCTTGACGCGTGATAGTTTATCGCTGTCTCGGCTTGTCCGAGACGTCTGCGATGCCATCTTATGCGAGTTCCCGATCCGGGTCTTGCGCTCTCTTCTGTTCATTGCTTCTTGCGTTAAAAGCACAATTCGGTCCATCAAACTCTCTTCGAAGGGTATCATGTGAATCCGATTGGGTCGCTCGTTCACTCGTCGACTCTTCCTATCGTGAATCACCGAAAGGTGTTCTCGAGCGGTGACTTTTTTTTTAGTTACCTGGTTGATCCTGCCAGCGGTGATATGCTCAGATAAAAGATTAAGCCATGCATGTCTAAGAACATATGTGTAACATGAATCTGCGAACGGCTCATTGTTGGCTTGTGGCAGCCAAGCGTCCATAGCGACGTTGCTTTTTGATCCTTCGATGTCGGCTCTTCCTATCATTGCGAAGCAGAATTCGCCAAGCGTTGGATTGTTCACCCTCTAATAGGGAACGTGAGCTGGGTTTAGACCGTCGTGAGACAGGTTAGTTTTACCCTACTGTTGACTGGTTGTTGCAATAGTAATCCTACTTAGTACGAGAGGAACCGTAGGTTCGGACCACTGGTTCATGCGGCTGGTCGATAGGCCAATGCTGCGAAGCTACCATCTGTTTGATTATAACTGAAAGCCTCTAAGTTAGAATCGGGGCTAATAAAGGTAACTATGTTTTGGCTCCCCGGTGTCGGGAGGCTTTTGTTAAGTACGCCGCAAGGCTACTGCGTATGCCCTTATCTATGACCTTACCTGTTCGGGGAATCTGTTCAGGTTGTCACAACGGATCATTCCGTTTCAATGTCGGGGCGCGAGATCTCTTGTAGACTACTTGAGTAGTGATCAAGGTGTTGTACTCAGTAGAGCGACGCATGTCGCGATCTGTTGAGACTCTGCCGTTGATCGTTTGGTTTGTCTTTGCCCCTTCATCAATGTAGCTTATCTTTTGAAAGGCTAGGTACACTTAGGCGAATCGCCGAGAGAGCCTATCTAAGCGAATTGCCCATGGCCGAGAGCCTATCTACTCGAATCGCCCATGGCCGAGAGCCTATCTACTCGAATCGCCCATGGCCGAGAGCCTATCTACTCGAATCGCCCATGGCCGAGAGCCTATCTACTCGAATCGGCCATGGCCGAGAGCCTATCTAAGCGAATTGCCCATGGCCGAGAGCCTATCTACTCGAATCGCCCATGGCCGAGAGCCTATCTACTCGAATCGGCCATGGCCGAGAGCCTATCTAATCGAATCGCCCATGGCCGAGAGCCTATCTACTCGAATCGGCCATGGCCGAGAGCCTATCTACTCTTTGTAATTTTTATGACTCCGAGAGCCTATCTACTCGACTCGTCCATGGCCGAGAGCCAATCTACTCGACTCGTCCATGGCCGAGAGTCTATCTACTCGAATCGGTAACTTGTAATTTTTTTCCCTCTCTCTTGTAATTTTTGTAATTTTTATGACTCCGAGAGCCTATCTACTCGACTCGTCCATGGCCGAGAGCCAATCTACTCGACTCGTCCATGGCCGAGAGTCTATCTACTCGAATCGGCCATGGCCGAGAGTCTATCTACTCGAATCGGCCATGGCCGAGAGCCTATCTACTCGAATGGTCCATGGCCGAGAGCCAATCTACTCGACTCGTCCATGGCCGAGAGCCTATCGAATCGAATCGGCCATGGCCGAGAGCCTATCTAATCGAATCGGCCATGGCCGAGAGCCTATCGAATCGAATCGGCCATGGCCGAGAGCCGTAATTTTTGTAATTTTTGTAATTTTTTTGTAATTTTTGTAATTTTTTTTGTAATTTTTGTAATTTTTATGACACCGAATCGAATCGAATCGAATCGGCCATGGCCGAGAGCCTTTCGAATCGAATCGGCCATGGCCGAGAGCCTATATAATCGAAACGGCCATGGCCGAGAGCCTATAGAATCGAATCGGCCATGGCCGAGAGCCTATCGAATCGAATCGGCCATGGCCGAGAGCCGTAATTTTTGTAATTTTTGTAATTTTTTTGTAATTTTTGTAATTTTTTTTGTAATTTTTGTAATTTTTATGACACCGAATCGAATCGAATCGAATCGGCAATGGCCGAGAGCCTTTCGAATCGAAACGGCCATGGCCGAGAGCCTATATAATCGAAACGGCCATGGCCGAGAGCCTATATAATCGAATCGGCCATGGCCGAGAGCCTATATAATCGAAACGGCCATGGCCGAGAGCCTATAGAATCGAATCGGCCATGGCCGAGAGCCGTAATTTTTGTAATTTTTGTAATTTTTTTGTAATTTTTGTAATTTTTTTTGTAATTAGATTGCTCTCGGCCATGGCCGATTCGATTATATAGGCTCTCGGCCATGGCCGTTTCGATTAGATTGCTCTCGGCCATGGCCGATTCGATTCTATAGGCTCTCGGCCATGGCCGATTCGATTAGATTGTTCTCGGCCATGGCCGATTCGATTCGATAGGCTCTCGTCCATGGCCGATTCGATTAGATTGCTCTCGGCCATGGCCGATTCGATTATATAGGCTCTCGGCCATGGCCGTTTCGATTAGATTGCTCTCGGCCATGGCCGATTCGATTCTATAGGCTCTCGGCCATGGCCGATTCGATTAGATTGTTCTCGGCCATGGCCGATTCGATTATATAGGCTCTCGGCCATGGCCGATTCGATTATATAGGCTCTCGGCCATGGCCGTTTCGATTATATAGGCTCTCGGCCATGGCCGTTTCGATTCGAAAGGCTCTCGGCCATTGCCGATTCGATTCGATTCGATTCGGTGTCATAAAAATTACAAAAATTACAAAAAAAATTACAAAAATTACAAAAAAATTACAAAAATTACAAAAATTACGGCTCTCGGCCATGGCCGATTCGATTCGATAGGCTCTCGGCCATGGCCGATTCGATTCTATAGGCTCTCGGCCATGGCCGTTTCGATTATATAGGCTCTCGGCCATGGCCGATTCGATTCTATAGGCTCTCGGCCATGGCCGTTTCGATTATATAGGCTCTCGGCCATGGCCGATTCGATTCGAAAGGCTCTCGGCCATGGCCGAGTCGATTCGATTCGATTCGGTGTCATAAAAATTACAAAAATTACAAAAAAAATTACAAAAATTACAAAAAAATTACAAAAATTACAAAAATTACGGCTCTCGGCCATGGCCGATTCGATTCGATAGGCTCTCGGCCATGGCCGATTCGATTAGATAGGCTCTCGGCCATGGCCGATTCGATTCGATAGGCTCTCGTCCATGGCCGATTCGATTAGATTGCTCTCGGCCATGGCCGATTCGATTATATAGGCTCTCGGCCATGGCCGTTTCGATTAGATTGCTCTCGGCCATGGCCGATTCGATTCTATAGGCTCTCGGCCATGGCCGATTCGATTAGATTGTTCTCGGCCATGGCCGATTCGATTATATAGGCTCTCGGCCATGGCCGTTTCGATTAGATTGCTCTCGGCCATGGCCGATTCGATTATATAGGCTCTCGGCCATGGCCGTTTCGATTAGATAGGCTTCACCCGATCTTCTCGGCTATTGGCAATTCGCCTAGATCGACTCTCGGCTATCGGCAATTCGCGATAGGGCTTCACCCGATCTTCTCGTCTATCGGCAATTCGCCTAGATCGACTCTCGGCTATCGGCAATTCGCGATAGGGCTTCACCCGATCTTCTCGTCTATCGGCAATTCGCCTAGATCGACTCTCGGCTATCGGCAATTCGCATAGAATCGAAAAACAGAGCAAACGGTTAATGGCATGAGACGTGAAAACGGTTCTGGATATCGTGAATCACCGAAAGGCGTTCTGAGCAGAGACTTTTTTTTAGTTACCTGGTCGACCCTGCCAGCGGTGATATGCTCAGATAAAAGATTAAGCCATGCATGTCTAAGAACATATGTGTAACATGAATCTGCGAACGGCTCAAAATTTTTATGCTTTTTGAGAGATAGCTCATTCGACTCAGAATTTCACGGCGAGTTCAAAAAATCATGTCTCAAAAAGCTCGAAAAAAATATCTGTTTTCGGACTTGTAAATTTTTTGAAAAAAAAGTGACTCGGCCATGGCCGATTCGATTCTATAGGCTCTCGGCCATGGCCGATTCGATTCTATAGGCTCTCGGCCATGGCCGATTCGATTCTATAGGCTCTCGGCCATGGCCGTTTCGATTAGATTGCTCTCGGCCATGGCCGATTCGATTCTATAGGCTCTCGGCCATGGCCGTTTCGATTATATAGGCTCTCGGCCATGGCCGATTCGATTCTATAGGCTCTCGGCCATGGCCGTTTCGATTATATAGGCTCTCGGCCATGGCCGATTCGATTATATAGGCTCTCGGCCATGGCCGTTTCGATTATATAGGCTCTCGGCCATGGCCGTTTCGATTCGAAAGGCTCTCGGCCATTGCCGATTCGATTCGATTCGATCTGGTGTCATAAAAATTACAAAAATTACAAAAAAAATTACAAAAATTACAAAAAAATTACAAAAATTACAAAAATTACGGCTCTCGGCCATGGCCGATTCGATTCGATAGGCTCTCGGCCATGGCCGATTCGATTCTATAGGCTCTCGGCCATGGCCGTTTCGATTATATAGGCTCTCGGCCATGGCCGATTCGATTCTATAGGCTCTCGGCCATGGCCGTTTCGATTATATAGGCTCTCGGCCATGGCCGATTCGATTCGAAAGGCTCTCGGCCATGGCCGATTCGATTCGATTCGATTCGGTGTCATAAAAATTACAAAAATTACAAAAAAAATTACAAAAATTACAAAAAAATTACAAAAATTACAAAAATTACGGCTCTCGGCCATGGCCGATTCGATTCGATAGGCTCTCGGCCATGGCCGATTCGATTAGATAGGCTCTCGGCCATGGCCGATTCGATTCGATAGGCTCTCGTCCATGGCCGATTCGATTCGATAGGCTCTCGTCCATGGCCGATTCGATTCTATAGGCTCTCGGCCATGGCCGTTTCGATTATATAGGCTCTCGGCCATGGCCGATTCGATTCGAAAGGCTCTCGGCCATGGCCGATTCGATTCGATTCGATTCGGTGTCATAAAAATTACAAAAATTACAAAAAAAATTACAAAAATTACAAAAAAATTACAAAAATTACAAAAATTACGGCTCTCGGCCATGGCCGATTCGATTCGATAGGCTCTCGGCCATGGCCGATTCGATTAGATAGGCTCTCGGCCATGGCCGATTCGATTCGATAGGCTCTCGTCCATGGCCGATTCGATTCGATAGGCTCTCGGCCATGGCCGATTCGATTCTATAGGCTCTCGGCCATGGCCGTTTCGATTATATAGGCTCTCGGCCATGGCCGATTCGATTCTATAGGCTCTCGGCCATGGCCGTTTCGATTATATAGGCTCTCGGCCATGGCCGATTCGATTCGAAAGGCTCTCGGCCATGGCCGATTCGATTCGATTCGATTCGGTGTCATAAAAATTACAAAAATTACAAAAAAAATTACAAAAATTACAAAAAATTACAAAAATTACAAAAATTACGGCTCTCGGCCATGGCCGATTCGATTCGATAGGCTCTCGGCCATGGCCGATTCGATTAGATAGGCTCTCGGCCATGGCCGATTCGATTCGATAGGCTCTCGTCCATGGCCGATTCGATTCGATAGGCTCTCGTCCATGGCCGATTCGATTCTATAGGCTCTCGGCCATGGCCGTTTCGATTATATAGGCTCTCGGCCATGGCCGATTCGATTCGAAAGGCTCTCGGCCATGGCCGATTCGATTCGATTCGATTCGGTGTCATAAAAATTACAAAAATTACAAAAAAAATTACAAAAATTACAAAAAAATTACAAAAATTACAAAAATTACGGCTCTCGGCCATGGCCGATTCGATTCGATAGGCTCTCGGCCATGGCCGATTCGATTAGATAGGCTCTCGGCCATGGCCGATTCGATTCGATAGGCTCTCGTCCATGGCCGATTCGATTAGATTGCTCTCGGCCATGGCCGATTCGATTATATAGGCTCTCGGCCATGGCCGTTTCGATTAGATTGCTCTCGGCCATGGCCGATTCGATTCTATAGGCTCTCGGCCATGGCCGATTCGATTAGATTGTTCTCGGCCATGGCCGATTCGATTATATAGGCTCTCGGCCATGGCCGTTTCGATTAGATTGCTCTCGGCCATGGCCGATTCGATTATATAGGCTCTCGGCCATGGCCGTTTCGATTAGATAGGCTTCACCCGATCTTCTCGGCTATTGGCAATTCGCCTAGATCGACTCTCGGCTATCGGCAATTCGCGATAGGGCTTCACCCGATCTTCTCGTCTATCGGCAATTCGCCTAGATCGACTCTCGGCTATCGGCAATTCGCGATAGGGCTTCACCCGATCTTCTCGTCTATCGGCAATTCGCCTAGATCGACTCTCGGCTATCGGCAATTCGCCTAGAATCGAAAAACAGAGCAAACGGTTAATGGCATGAGACGTGAAAACGGTTCTGGATATCGTGAATCACCGAAAGGCGTTCTGAGCAGAGACTTTTTTTTAGTTACCTGGTCGACCCTGCCAGCGGTGATATAGATAAAAGATTAAGCCATGCATGTCTAAGAACATATGTGTAACATGAATCTGCGAACGGCTCAAAATTTTTATGCTTTTTGAGAGATAGCTCATTCGACTCAGAATTTCACGGCGAGTTCAAAAAATCATGTCTCAAAAAGCTCGAAAAAAATATCTGTTTTCGGACTTGTAAATTTTTTGAAAAAAAAGTGACTCGGCCATGGCCGATTCGATTCTATAGGCTCTCGGCCATGGCCGATTCGATTCTATAGGCTCTCGGCCATGGCCGATTCGATTCTATAGGCTCTCGGCCATGGCCGTTTCGATTAGATTGCTCTCGGCCATGGCCGATTCGATTCTATAGGCTCTCGGCCATGGCCGTTTCGATTATATAGGCTCTCGGCCATGGCCGATTCGATTCTATAGGCTCTCGGCCATGGCCGTTTCGATTATATAGGCTCTCGGCCATGGCCGATTCGATTATATAGGCTCTCGGCCATGGCCGTTTCGATTATATAGGCTCTCGGCCATGGCCGTTTCGATTCGAAAGGCTCTCGGCCATTGCCGATTCGATTCGATTCGATCTGGTGTCATAAAAATTACAAAAATTACAAAAAAAATTACAAAAATTACAAAAAAATTACAAAAATTACAAAAATTACGGCTCTCGGCCATGGCCGATTCGATTCGATAGGCTCTCGGCCATGGCCGATTCGATTCTATAGGCTCTCGGCCATGGCCGTTTCGATTATATAGGCTCTCGGCCATGGCCGATTCGATTCTATAGGCTCTCGGCCATGGCCGTTTCGATTATATAGGCTCTCGGCCATGGCCGATTCGATTCGAAAGGCTCTCGGCCATGGCCGATTCGATTCGATTCGATTCGGTGTCATAAAAATTACAAAAATTACAAAAAAAATTACAAAAATTACAAAAAAATTACAAAAATTACAAAAATTACGGCTCTCGGCCATGGCCGATTCGATTCGATAGGCTCTCGGCCATGGCCGATTCGATTCTATAGGCTCTCGGCCATGGCCGATTCGATTCTATAGGCTCTCGGCCATGGCCGATTCGATTCTATAGGCTCTCGGCCATGGCCGTTTCGATTAGATTGCTCTCGGCCATGGCCGATTCGATTCTATAGGCTCTCGGCCATGGCCGTTTCGATTATATAGGCTCTCGGCCATGGCCGATTCGATTCTATAGGCTCTCGGCCATGGCCGTTTCGATTATATAGGCTCTCGGCCATGGCCGATTCGATTATATAGGCTCTCGGCCATGGCCGTTTCGATTATATAGGCTCTCGGCCATGGCTTAGGCTTAGGCTTAGGCTTAGGCTTAGGCTTAGGCTTAGGCTTAGGCTTAGGCTTAGGCTTAGGCTTAGGCTTAGGCTTAGGCTTAGGCTTAGGCTTAGGCTTAGGCTTAGGCTTAGGCTTAGGCTTAGGCTTAGGCTTAGGCTTAGGCTTAGGCTTAGGCTTAGGCTTAGGCTTAGGCTTAGGCTTAGGCTTAGGCTTAGGCTTAGGCTTAGGCTTAGGCTTAGGCTTAGGCTTAGGCTTAGGCTTAGGCTTAGGCTTAGGCTTAGGCTTAGGCTTAGGCTTAGGCTTAGGCTTAGGCTTAGGCTTAGGCTTAGGCTTAGGCTTAGGCTTAGGCTTAGGCTTAGGCTTAGGCTTAGGCTTAGGCTATAAAGCATAGGTCTAGTGCCAAGACAATAGGCATCGTATTTTAAGTACCATATTTTTTGGCCATTTGGGTTACGGTACTACCGTATTTTTGGTCATTTGGGTTACGGTAGGTGGTACGGTAGCTACGCAAAAAGTGAAAATTCAGACAAAACGGACACGAATAGACCGGTTTCGTCTCCGATGGGGTGGACACGAATAGACCGGTTTCGTCTCCGATGGGGTGGTGACCAACGGGATTGGACACGAATAGACCGGTTTCGTCTCCGTTGGGGTGGACACGAATAGACCGGTTTCGTCTCCAATGGGGTGGTGACCAACGGGATTGGACACGAATAGACCGGTTTCGTCTCCGATGGGGTGGACACGAATAGACCGGTTTCGTCTCCAATGGGGTGGACACGAATAGACCGGTTTCGTCTCCGATGGGGTGGTGACCAACGGGATTGGACACGAATAGACCGGTTTCGTCTCCGTTGGGGTGGACACGAATAGACCGGTTTCGTCTCCAATGGGGGTGGTGACCAATGGGATTGGACACGAATAGACCGGTTTCTTCTCCAATGGGGATTGGACACGAATAGACCGGTTTCGTCTCCAATGGGGGTGGTGACCAACGGGATTGGACACGAATAGACCGGTTTCTTCTCCGTTGGGGTGGACACGAATAGACCGGTTTCGTCTCCAATGGGGTGGTGACCAACGGGATTGGACACGAATAGACCGGTTTCTTCTCCAATGGGGATTGGACACGAATAGACCGGTTTCGTCTCCGATGGGGTGGACACGAATAGACCGGTTTCGTCTCCTATGGGGTGGACACGAATAGACCGGTTTCGTCTCCGTTGGGGTGGACACGAATAGACCGGTTTCGTCTCCAATGGGGTGGTGACCAACGGGATTGGACACGAATAGACCGGTTTCGTCTCCGTTGGGGTGGACACGAATAGACCGGTTTCGTCTCCGTTGGGGGGTGGACACGGATAGACCGGTTTCGTCTCCGATGGGGGTGGACACGAATAGACCGGTTTCTTCTCCGATGGGGTGGACACGGATAGACCGGTTTCGTCTCCGATGGCGTGGACAAAAATAGACCGGTTTCGTCTCCGATGGGGTGGACACGAATAGACCGGTTTCGTCTCCAATGGGAGTGGTAAAAAAAAATGTAAAATAAGCAATGCAAGCCTAAGCCTAAATCCGGATTCAAATCTGGGTCGAACCGCGAATTTTTCGTTACTCATGTTATTTCTTGATGATGGTCGCCAGTAGACCCTATTGACGGCCGCTATTTTGACATTGATGGTGAATAGTAGCAACGATATGTAATTTGCAGTTCGAGCCTAAGACGCGATTTGCAGTTCGAGCCTAAACCTAAATCCAGATTCAAATTCGCGCCATTGATTTGGGTCCCACCGCGAACCTCGCGCGCGCTCCCTCCCCCTCCCCTCCTCCCAAATCCGTCATTCATTCTTTCCTGCGCTCGCATGGGAAGGTCGCTCTCTTAGGCTTGCCCCCAAAGTAGTTCAAATGCTCAGCTTGCATCGCAAGCCTAAATCCAGATTCAAATTCGCGCCATTGATTTGGGTCCCACCGCGAACCTCGCGCGCGCTCCCCCCCCTCCCCTCCTCCCAAATCCGTCATTCATTCTTTCCTGCGCTCGCATGGGAAGGTCGCTCTCTTAGGCTTGCCCCCAAAGTAGTTCAAATGCTCAGCTTGCATCGCAAGCCTAAATCCAGATTCAAATTCGCGCCATTGATTTGGGTCCCACCGCGAACATCGCGCGCGCTCCCCCCCCCCTCCCCTCCTCCCAATTCCGTCATTTATTTGATCGTGCACTCGCGCTGGAAGGTCATCGCGTAGTCGTTCTTTTAGGCTTAGGCTTAGGCTTAGGCTTATTGATATTTTTATTACGTATATTATTATTGATGTTAGCCATTATTAGACCTTGTCGTTGGCTGCGTTCTATAATTTCGGGTGGTTGCCACGCTGCTGTCTCGGTTTCGTGTCTGTTGGGTGTATTTTTTGCTGCGTTGGTCGTGAGTAGACCCTATTCGCGGCCGTATTTTTTAAATATTTTTTTTTTGCAGATGAATATAATTGTTATGAAAGGATATTTTATGAACTATGGAATATATTAATTACAATATGCTGTTATCGATGAAGATATTGGGTATTTATGCAGGTATGTATCATAAATTTTTATATTTAAAATTTTATAATATATTTGCAGGATTACAAAAAAATTAAAACATCTAATTAATGATACTGCAATAATCAAATGTAAGTTAATTTAAATTGATTTTTTTTTGTTCCCAGTGGGTATGGACGCGAATAGACCGTTTTCGTCTCCAATGGGTGTGGACACGAATAGACCGGTTTCGTCTCCAACGGGGGTGGCGTCCAATGGTCACCATCTCCAATGGGGGGTGGTGACCAACGGGATTGGACACGAATAGACCGGTTTCGTCTCCGATGGGTGGACACGAATAGACCGGTTTCGTCTCCGTTGGGGTGGACACGAATAGACCGGTTTCGTCTCCGTTGGGGTGGACATGAATAGACCGGTTTCGTCTCCGATGGGGTGGACACGAATAGACCGGTTTCGTCTCCGATGGGGTGGACACGAATAGACCGGTTTCGTCTCCTATGGGGTGGACACGAATAGACCGGTTTCGTCTCCGTTGGGGTGGACACGAATAGACCGGTTTCTTCTCCGATGGGGTGGACACGAATAGACCGGTCTCGTCTCCGATGGGGTGGACACGAATACACCGGTTTCGTCTCCGTTGGGGTGGACATGAATAGACCGGTTTCGTCTCCGATAGGGTGGACACGAATAGACCGGTTTCGTCTCCGATGGGGTGGACACGAATAGACCGATTTCGTCTCCAATGGGTGTGGACACGAATAGACCGATTTCGTCTCCAACGGGGGTGGCGTCCAATGGTCACCATCTCCAATGGGGGTGGTGACCAACGGGATTGGACACGAATAGACCGGTTTCGTCTCCGATGGGGTGGACACGAATAGACCGGTTTCGTCTCCGATGGGGTGGACACGAATAGACCGGTTTCGTCTCCGTTGGGGTGGACACGAATAGACCGGTTTCGTCTCCAATGGGGTGGTGACCAACGGGATTGGACACGAATAGACCGGTTTCGTCTCCAATGGGTGTGGACACGAATAGACCGGTTTCGTCTCCAACGGGGTGGACATGAATAGACCGGTTTCGTCTCCGTTGGGGTGGACACGAATAGACCGGTTTCGTCTCCAATGGGGGTGGACACGAATAGATCGGTTTCGTCTCCAATGGGGGTGGACACGAATAGACCGGTTTCGTCTCCGATGGGGTGGACACGAATAGACCGGTTTCGTCTCCGATGGGGTGGACATGAATAGACCGGTTTCGTCTCCGTTGGGGTGGACACGAATAGACCGGTTTCGTCTCCAATGGTGTGGACACGAATAGACCGGTTTCTTCTCCGTTGGGGTGGACACGAATACACCGGTTTCGTCTCCGTTGGGGTGGACATGAATAGACCGGTTTCGTCTCCGATAGGGTGGACACGAATAGACCGGTTTCGTCTCCGATGGGGTGGACATGAATAGACCGGTTTCGTCTCCAATGGGGTGGACACGAATAGACCGGTTTTGTCTCCGATGGGGTGGACACGAATAGACCGGTTTCGTCTCCAATGGGGTGGACATGAATAGACCAGTTTCGTCTCCGTTGGGGTGGACACGAATAGACCGGTTTCGTCTCCAACGGGGGTGGCGTCCAATGGTCACCATCTCCAATGGGGGTGGTGACCAACGGGATTGGACACGAATAGACCGGTTTCGTCTCCGATGGGGTGGACACGAATAGACCGGTTTCGTCTCCGATGGGGTGGACACGAATAGACCGGTTTCGTCTCCGTTGGGGTGGACACGAATAGACCGGTTTCGTCTCCAATGGGGTGGTGACCAACGGGATTGGACACGAATAGACCGGTTTCGTCTCCAATGGGGTGGACACGAATAGACCGGTTTCGTCTCCAACGGGGTGGCGTCCAATGGTCACCATCTCCAATGGGGGTGGTGACCAACGGGATTGGACATGAATAGACCGGTTTCCTCTCCAATGGGGTGGACATGAATAGACCGGTTTCGTCTCCGTTGGGGTGGACACGAATAGACCGGTTTCGTCTCCAATGGGGGTGGACACGAATAGACCGGTGTCGTCTCCGATGGGGTGGACACGAATAGACCGGTTTCGTCTCCGTTGGGGTGGACACGAATAGACCGATTTCGTCTCCAATGGGTGTGGACACGAATAGACCGGTTTCGTCTCCGATGGGGTGGACACGAATAGACCGGTTTCGTCTCCGATGGGGTGGACACGAATAGACCGGTTTCGTCTCCGATGGGGATTGGACACGAATAGACCGGTTTCGTCTCCAATGGGGGTGGTGACCAACGGGATTGGACACGAATAGACCGGTTTCTTCTCCGTTGGGGTGGACACGAATAGACCGGTTTCGTCTCCAATGGGGTGGTGACCAACGGGATTGGACACGAATAGACCGGTTTCTTCTCCAATGGGGATTGTACACGAATAGACCGGTTTCGTCTCCGATGGGGTGGACACGAATAGACCGGTTTCGTCTCCTATGGGGTGGACACGAATAGACCGGTTTCGTCTCCGTTGGGGTGGACACGAATAGACCGGTTTCGTCTCCAATGGGGTGGTGACCAACGGGATTGGACACGAATAGACCGGTTTCGTCTCCGTTGGGGTGGACACGAATAGACCGGTTTCGTCTCCGTTGGGGGGTGGACACGGATAGACCGGTTTCGTCTCCGATGGGGGTGGACACGAATAGACCGGTTTCTTCTCCGATGGGGTGGACACGGATAGACCGGTTTCGTCTCCGATGGCGTGGACAAAAATAGACCGGTTTCGTCTCCGATGGGGTGGACACGAATAGACCGGTTTCGTCTCCAATGGGAGTGGTAAAAAAAATGTAAAATAAGCAATGCAAGCCTAAGCCTAAATCCGGATTCAAATCTGGGTCGAACCGCGAATTTTTCGTTACTCATGTTATTTCTTGATGATGGTCGCCAGTAGACCCTATTGACGGCCGCTATTTTGACATTGATGGTGAATAGTAGCAACGATATGTAATTTGCAGTTCGAGCCTAAGACGCGATTTGCAGTTCGAGCCTAAACCTAAATCCAGATTCAAATTCGCGCCATTGATTTGGGTCCCACCGCGAACCTCGCGCGCGCTCCCTCCCCCTCCCCTCCTCCCAAATCCGTCATTCATTCTTTCCTGCGCTCGCATGGGAAGGTCGCTCTCTTAGGCTTGCCCCCAAAGTAGTTCAAATGCTCAGCTTGCATCGCAAGCCTAAATCCAGATTCAAATTCGCGCCATTGATTTGGGTCCCACCGCGAACCTCGCGCGCGCTCCCCCCCCCTCCCCTCCTCCCAAATCCGTCATTCATTCTTTCCTGCGCTCGCATGGGAAGGTCGCTCTCTTAGGCTTGCCCCCAAAGTAGTTCAAATGCTCAGCTTGCATCGCAAGCCTAAATCCAGATTCAAATTCGCGCCATTGATTTGGGTCCCACCGCGAACATCGCGCGCGCTCCCCCCCCCCTCCCCTCCTCCCAATTCCGTCATTTATTTGATCGTGCACTCGCGCTGGAAGGTCATCGCGTAGTCGTTCTTTTAGGCTTAGGCTTAGGCTTAGGCTTATTGATATTTTTATTACGTATATTATTATTGATGTTAGCCATTATTAGACCTTGTCGTTGGCTGCGTTCTATAATTTCGGGTGGTTGCCACGCTGCTGTCTCGGGTTCGTGTCTGTTGGGTGTATTTTGCTGCGTTGGTCGCGAGTAGACTCTATTCGCGGCCGCATTTTTTAAATATTTTTTTTGCAGATGAATATAATTGTTATGAAAGTATATTTTATGAACTATGGAATATATTAATCACAATATGCTGTTATCGATGAAGATATTGGGTATTTATGCAGGTATGTATCATAAATTTTTATATTTAAAATTTTATAATATATTTGCAGGATTACAAAAAAAATTAAAACATCTAATTAATGATACTGCAATAATCAAATGTAAGTTAATTTAAATTGATTTTTTTTGTTTCCAGTGGGTGTGGACACGAATAGACCGTTTTCGTCTTCAATGGGTGTGGACACGAATAGACCGGTTTCGTCTCCAACGGGGGTGGCGTCCAATGGTCACCATCTCCAATGGGGGTGGTGACCAACGGGATTGGACATGAATAGACCGGTTTCGTCTCCGTTGGGGTGGACACGAATAGACCGGTTTCGTCTCCGATGGGGTGGACACGAATAGACCGGTTTCGTCTCCGATGGGGTGGACACGAATAGACCGGTTTCGTCTCCGTTGGGGTGGACACGAATAGACCGGTTTCGTCTCCGATGGGGTGGACACGAATAGACCGGTTTCGTCTCCAATGGGGTGGTGACCAACGGGATTGGATACGAATAGACCGGTTTCGTCTCCGTTGGGGTGGACACGAATAGACCGGTTTCGTCTCCGATGGGGTGGACACGAATAGACCGGTTTCGTCTCCAATGGGGTGGACACGAATAGACCGGTTTCGTCTCCGATGGGGTGGACACGAATAGACCGGCTTCGTCTCCGATGGGGTGGACACGAATAGACCGGTTTCGTCTCCGATGGGGTGGACAAAAATAGACCGGTTTTGTCTCCAATGGGGGTGGCGACCAACGGGATTGGACAAGAATAGACCGGTTTCTTCTCCGATGGGGTGGACACGAATAGACCGGTTTCGTCTCCAACGGGGGTGGCGTCCAATGGTCACCATCTCCAATGGGGGTGGTGACCAACGGGATTGGACATGAATAGACCGGTTTCGTCTCCGATGGGGTGGTGACCAACGGGATTGGACACGAATAGACCGGTTTCGTCTCCGATGGGGTGGACACGAATAGACCGGTTTCGTCTCCGATGGGGTGGACACGAATAGACCGGTTTCGTCTCTGATGGGGTGGACATGAATAGACCGGTTTCGTCTCCGTTGGGGTGGACACGAATAGACCGGTTTCGTCTCCGATGGGGTGGTGACCAACGGGATTGGACACGAATAGACCGGTTTCGTCTCCGTTGGGGTGGACACGAATAGACCGGTTTCGTCTCCGATGGGGTGGACACGAATAGACCGGTTTCGTCTCCGATGGGGTGGACACGAATAGACCGGTTTCGTCTCCGATGGGGTGGACACGAATAGACCGGTTTCGTCTCCGATGGGGTGGACATGAATAGACCGGTTTCGTCTCCGATGGGGTGGACAAAAATAGACCGGTTTTGTCTCCAATGGGGGTGGCGACCAACGGGATTGGACAAGAGTAGACCGGTTTCTTCTCCGATGGGGTGGACACGAATAGACCGGTTTCGTCTCCAACGGGGTGGCGTCCAATGGTCACCATCTCCAATGGGGGTGGTGACCAACGGGATTGGACATGAATAGACCGGTTTCGTCTCCTATGGGGTGGACATGAATAGACCGGTTTCGTCTCCGATGGAGTGGACACGAATAGACCGGTTTCGTCTCCGATGGGGTGGACACGAATAGACCGGTTTCGTCTCTGATGGGGTGGACATGAATAGACCGGTTTCGTCTCCGTTGGGGTGGACACGAATAGACCGGTTTCGTCTCCGTTGGGGTGAACACGAATAGACCGGTTTCGTCTCCAATGGGTGGTGACCAACGGGATTGGACACGAATAGACCGGTTTCGTCTCCGTTGGGGTGGACACGAATAGACCGGTTCACGAATAGACCGGTTTCGTCTCCGATGGGGTGGACACGAATAGACCGGTTTCGTCTCCGTTGGGGTGGACACGAATAGACCGGTTTCGTCTCCAATGGGTGGTGACCAACGGGATTGGACATGAATAGACCGGTTTCGTCTCCTATGGGGTGGACATGAATAGACCGGTTTCGTCTCCGATGGGGTGGACACGAATAGACCGGTTTCGTCTCCGTTGGGGTGGACACGAATAGACCGGTTTCGTCTCCAATGGGGGTGGTGACCAACGGGATTGGACATGAATAGACCGGTTTCGTCTCCTATGGGGTGGACATGAATAGACCGGTTTCGTCTCCGATGGGGTGGACACGAATAGACCGGTTTCGTCTCCGATGGGGTGGACACGAATAGACCGGTTTCGTCTCTGATGGGGTGGACATGAATAGACCGGTTTCGTCTCCGTTGGGGTGGACATGAATAGACCGGTTTCGTCTCCGATGGGGTGGACAAAAATAGACCGGTTTTGTCTCCAATGGGGGTGGCGACCAACGGGATTGGACAAGAATAGACCGGTTTCTTCTCCGATGGGGTGGTCACGAATAGACCGGTTTCGTCTCCAACGGGGGTGGCGTCCAATGGTCACCATCTCCAATGGGGGTGGTGACCAACGGGATTGGACATGAATAGACCGGTTTCGTCTCCGATGGGGTGGACATGAATAGACCGGTTTCGTCTCCGATGGGGTGGACACGAATAGACCGGTTTCGTCTCCGATGGGGTGGACACGAATAGACCGGTTTCGTCTCCGATGGGGTGGACACGAATAGACCGGTTTCGTCTCCGATGGGGTGGACACGAATAGACCGGTTTCGTCTCCGATGGGAGTGATGATCATTGGGAGTGGACACGAATAGACCGGTTTCGTCTCCGTTGGGGTGGACACGAATAGACCGGTTTCGTCTCCGATGGGGTGGACACGAATAGACCGGTTTCGTCTCCGATGGGGTGGACACGAATAGACCGGTTTCGTCTCCGTTGGGTGGACACGAATAGACCGGTTTCTTCTCCGATGGGAGTGATGATCATTGGGAGTGGACACGAATAGACCGGTTTCGTCTCCAACGGGGGTGGATACGAATAGACCGGTTTCGTCTCCGATGGGGTGGACACGAATAGACCGGTTTCGTCTCCGATGGGGTGGACACGAATAGACCGGTTTCGTCTCCGATGGGAGTGATGATCATTGGGAGTGGACACGAATAGACCGGTTTCGTCTCCAACGGGGGTGGATACGAATAGACCGGTTTCGTCTCCGATGGGGTGGACACGAATAGACCGGTTTCGTCTCCGATGGGGTGGACACGAATAGACCGGTTTCGTCTCCGATGGGGTGGACATGAATAGACCGGTTTCGTCTCCAATGGGGGTGGACACGAATAGACCGGTTTCGTCTCCAATGGGAGTGGTAAAAAAAGTAAAATAAGCAATGCAAGCCTAAGCCTACATCCGGATTCAAATCTGGGTCGAACCGCGAATTTTTCGTTACTCATGTTATTTTTTGATGATGGACGAGTGTTGACTAATGTACGTGGACACGAATAGACCGGTTTCGTCTCCAATGGACATGGACACGAATAGACCGGTTTCGTCTCCGATGGGGTGGACGCGAATAGACCGGTTTCTTCTCCGATGGGGGGGGGGGTGGTGGCCAATGGGGATGGACTTGAATTGACCGGTTCCAGATTCAAAATCGCGTCATTGATGTGGGTCGAAACGTGCATTTCGATGTTTCCTCATTTTCTAGTTCGACCTGCTACTATTTTTCGATACTCATGTTATTCTTGATGATGGTCGCCAGTAGACCCTATTGACGGCCGCTATTTATGACATTGATGGTGAATAGTAGCAGTTATATGCAATTTGCAGCTCGAGCCTAAACCTAAATCGAGATTCAAATTCGCGCCATTGATTTGGGTCCCACCGCGAACCTCGCGCGCGCTCCCTCCCCCCTCCCCTCCTCCCAATTCCGTCATTCATTCATTCCTGCGCTCGCGTGGGAAGGTCGCTCTGTTCGGCTTGCCTCCAAAGTAGTTCAAATGCTTTTTCTTTGTAATGCAATCCTAAATCCAGATTCAAATTCGCGCCATTGATTTGGGTCCCACCGCGAACCTCGCGCGCGCTCCCGCTCCCTCCCCCCTCCCCTCCTCCCAAATCCGTCATTCATTCATTCCTGCGCTCGCGTGGGAAGGTCGCTCTGTTCGGCTTGCCCCAAAGTAGTTCAAATGCTTTTTCTTTGTAATGCAATCCTAAATCCAGATTCAAATTCGCGCCATTGATTTGGGTCCCACCGCGAACATCGCCCCCCCTCCTCCCAATTCCGTCATTTATTTGATCGTGCACTCGCGCTGGAAGGTCATCGCGTAGTCGTTCTTTTAGGCTTAGGCTTAGGCTTAGGCTTATTGATATTTTTATTACGTATATTATTATTGCTGTTAGCCATTATTAGACCTTGTCGTTGGCTGCGTTCTATAATTTCGGGTGGTTGCCACGCTGCTGTCTCGGGTTCGTGTCTGTTGGGTGTATTTTGCTGCGTTGGTCGCGAGTAGACTCTATTCGCGGCCGCATTTTTTAAATATTTTTTTTGCAGATGAATATAATTGTTATGAAAGTATATTTTATGAACTATGGAATATATTAATCACAATATGCTGTTATCGATGAAGATATTGGGTATTTATGCAGGTATGTATCATAAATTTTTATATTTAAAATTTTATAATATATTTGCAGGATTACAAAAAAAATTAAAACATCTAATTAATGATACTGCAATAATCAAATGTAAGTTAATTTAAATTGATTTTTTTTGTTTCCAGTGGGTGTGGACACGAATAGACCGTTTTCGTCTTCAATGGGTGTGGACACGAATAGACCGGTTTCGTCTCCAACGGGGGTGGCGTCCAATGGTCACCATCTCCAATGGGGGTGGTGACCAACGGGATTGGACATGAATAGACCGGTTTCGTCTCCGTTGGGGTGGACACGAATAGACCGGTTTCGTCTCCGATGGGGTGGACACGAATAGACCGGTTTCGTCTCCGATGGGGTGGACACGAATAGACCGGTTTCGTCTCCGTTGGGGTGGACACGAATAGACCGGTTTCGTCTCCGATGGGGTGGGCACGAATAGACCGGTTTCGTCTCTGATGGGGTGGCGACCAACGGGATTGGACACGAATAGACCGGTTTCGTCTCCAACGGGGGTGGACACGAATAGACCGGTTTTGTCTCCAATGGGGGTGGCGACCAATGGGATTGGACACGAATAGACCGGTTTCTTCTCCGTTGGGGTGGACACGAATAGACCGGTTTCGTCTCCGATGGGTGGACACGAATAGACCGGTTTCGTCTCCGATGGGGTGGACACGAATAGACCGGTTTCGTCTCCAACGGGGGTGGATACGAATAGACCGGTTTCGTCTCCAACGGGGGTGGGCACGAATAGAGCCTATTTAAATGGGAGTGAACACGAATAGACCAGTTTCATCTCCGATGGGGTGGGTAAGAATAGACCGGTTTCGTTTCCGATGGGGTGGACACGAATAGACCGGTTTCGTCTCCGATGGGGGTGGGCACGAATAGACCGGTTTCGTCTCCAATGGGGTGGACACGAATAGACCGGTTTCTTCTCCGATGGGAGTGATGATAATTGGGAGTGGATACGAATAGACCGGTTTCGTCTCCAACGGGGGTGGATACGAATAGACCGGTTTCGTCTCCGATGGGGTGGACACGAATAGACCGGTTTCGTCTCCGATGGGGTGGACACGAATAGACCGGTTTCGTCTCCGATGGGGTGGACATGAATAGACCGGTTTCGTCTCCGATGGGGTGGACACGAATAGACCGGTTTCGTCTCCGATGGGGTGGACACGAATAGACCGGTTTCGTCTCCGATGGGGTGGACATGAATAGACCGGTTTCGTCTCCGATGGGGTGGACATGAATAGACCGGTTTCGTCTCCGATGGGGTGGACATGAATAGACCGGTTTCGTCTCCGATGGGGTGGACACGAATAGACCGGTTTCTTCTCCGATGGGAGTGATGATCATTGGGGGTGGACACGAATAGACCGGTTTCGTCTCCAACGGGGGTGGATACGAATAGACCGGTTTCGTCTCCGATGGGGGTGCGCACGAATAGAGCCTATTTAAATGGGAGTGAACACGAATAGACCGGTTTCTTCTCCGATGGGAGTGATGATCATTGGGGGTGGACACGAATAGACCGGTTTCGTCTCCAACGGGGGTGGATACGAATAGACCGGTTTCGTCTCCGATGGGGGTGCGCACGAATAGAGCCTATTTAAATGGGAGTGAACACGAATAGACCAGTTTCGTCTCCGATGGAGTGGGTAAGAATAGACCGGTTTCGTTTCCGATGGGGTGGACACGAATAGACCGGTTTCGTCTCCGATGGGGGTGGGCACGAATAGACCGGTTTCGTCTCCAATGGGGTGGACACGAATAGACCGGTTTTGTCTCCGATGGGAGTGATGATCATTGGGAGTGGACACGAATAGACCGGTTTCGTCTCCAACGGGGGTGGATACGAATAGACCGGTTTCGTCTCCGATGGGGGGTGCGCACGAATAGAGCCTATTTAAATGGGAGTGAACACGAATAGACCAGTTTCGTCTCCGATGGAGTGGGTAAGAATAGACCGGTTTCGTTTCCGATGGGGTGGACACGAATAGACCGGTTTCGTCTCCAACGGGGGTGGATACGAATAGACCGGTTTCGTCTCGAACGGGGGTGGACACGAATAGAGCCTATTTAAATGGGAGTGAACACGAATAGACCAGTTTCATCTCCGATGGGGTGGGTAAGAATAGACCGGTTTCGTCTCCAATGGGGTGGACACGAATAGACCGGTTTCTTCTCCGATGGGAGTGATGATCATTGGGGGTGGACACGAATAGACCGGTTTCGTCTCCAACGGGGGTGGACACGAATAGACCGGTTTCGTCTCCGATGGGGTGAACACGAATAGACCAGTTTCGTCTCCGATGGGGTGGACACGAATAGACCGTTTTCGTCTTCGATGGGGTGGACACGGATCCGTCATTCATTCTTTCCTGCGCTCGCGTGGGAAGGTCGCTCTCTTATGCTTGACCCCAGAGTAGTTCAAATGCTCAGCTTGCATCGCAAGCCTAAATCCAGATTCAAATTCGCGCCATTGATTTGGTCCCACCGTGAACCTCGCGCGCGCTCTCCCCCCCCCCCTCCCGCGTAGTCGTTCTTTTAGGCTTAGGTAATGGTCGCCAATAGACCCTATTGACGGCCGCTATTTATGACATTGATGGTGAATAGTAGCAGTTATATGCAATTTGCAGTTTGAGCCTAAGCGATTTGCAGTTCGAGTCTAAGCCTAAATCCAGATTCAAATTCGCGCCATTGATTTGGGTCCCACCACGAACCTCGCGCGCGCTCCCTCCCCCTCCCCTCCTCCCAATTCCGTCATTCATTCTTTCCTGCGCTCGCGTGGGAAGGTCGCTCTCCTAGGCTTGCCCCCAAAGTAGTTCAAATGCTCAGCTTGCAATGTAAGCCTAAATCCAGATTCAAATTCGCGCCATTGATTTGGGTCCCACCGCGAACATCGCTCCCGCTCCCCCCCCCCTCCCCTCCTCCCAATTCCGTCATTTGTTTGATCGTGCGCACGCACTGGAAGGTCGTCGCGTAGTCGTTCTTTTAGGCTTAGGCTTAGGCTTAGGCTTGTTGATATTTTTATTACGTATATTATTATTGCTGTTAGCCATTATTAGACCTTGTCGTTGGCTGCGTTCTATAATTTCGGGTGGTTGCCACGCTGCTGTCTCGGTTTCGTGTCTGTTGGGTGTATTTTGCTGCGTTGGTCGCGAGTAGACCCTATTCGCGGCCGCATTTTTTAAATATTTTTTTTGCAGATGATTATAATTGTTATGAAAGTATATTTTATGAACTATGGAATATATTAATCACAATATGCTGTTATCGATGAAGATATTGGGTATTTATGCAGGTATGTATCATAAATTTTTATATTTAAAATTTTATAATATATTTGCAGGATTACGAGAAAATTAAAATATCTAATTAATTATGCTGCGATTATCAAATGTAAGTTAATTTAAATTTAAATTTATTATTAGCTATAAACAAGACGGATTTATGCGAGGTTCGCGGTGGGACCCAAGTCAATGGCGCGAATTTGAATCTGGATTTAGGCTTGCATTACAAAGAAAAAGCATTTGAACTACTTTGGGGGCAAGCCGAACAGAGCAGCTGATGATGGTCCTCAATAGACCCTACTGATGGCCGCTATTCATGATAGTCGTTATTGTTGGTGAATAGTAGCAGTGATATGTAATTTGCAGTTTGAGCCTAAGCGATTTGCAGTTCGAGCCTAAGCCTAAATCCAGATTCAAATTCGCGCCATTGATTTGGGTCCCACCGCGAACCTCGCGCGCGCTCTTCCTCCCTCCCTCTCCCCTCCTCCCAATTCCGTCATTTATTTTATCGTGCGCTCGCATGGGAAGGTCGCTCTCCTAGGCTTGCCCCCAAAGTAGTTCAAATGCTTTTTCTTTGTAATGCAATCCTAAATCCAGATTCAAATTCGCGCCATTGATTTGGGTCCCACCGCGAACCTCGCGCGCGCTCCCGCTCCCTCCCCCTCCCCTCCTCCCAAATCCGTCATTTATTTGATCGTGCGCTCGCATGGGAAGGTCGCTCTCCTAGGCTTGCCCCCAAAGTAGTTCAAATGCTTTTTCTTTGTAATGCAATTCTAAATCCAGATTCAAATTCGCGCCATTGATTTGGGTCCCACCGCGAACCTCGCGCGCGCTCTTCCTCCCTCCCCCTCCCCTCCTCCCAATTCCGTCATTTATTCATTCCTGCGCTCGCGTGGGAAGGTCGTCGCGCAGTCGCTCGTTTAGGCTTAGGCTTATTGATATTTTTATTACGTATATTATTATTGCTGTTAGCCATTAATAGACCGTATCGTTGGCTGCGTTCTATAATTTCGGGTGGTTGCCACGCTGCTGTCTCGGTTTTGTGACCGTCGGGTGTTTTTTTGTTGCGTTGGTCGCGAGTAGACCGTATTCGCGACCGTGCTCTATAATTTTATTTTTTTGTGTTGGTCGTCAATAGACCCTATTCGCGGCCGCATTTTTTTTTGCAGATGAATAATTGTAACGAAAGTGTATTTTATGAACTACGGAATATATTAATTACAATTACAATATGCTGTTATCGATGAAGGTGTGTACAGGTATGTATTAAAATTTATATATTTGCATATAATTTATAATATATTTGCAGGATTACGAGAAAATTAAAATATCTAATTAATTATGCTGCGATTATCAAATGTAAGTTAATTTAAATTTAAATTTATTATTAGCTATAAACAAGACGGATTTATGCGAGGTTCGCGGTGGGACCCAAATCAATGGCGCGAATTTGAATCTGGATTTAGGCTTGCATTACAAAGAAAAAGCATTTGAACTACTTTGGGGGCAAGCCGAACAGAGCAGCTGATGATGGTCCTCAATAGACCCTACTGATGGCCGCTATTCATGATAGTCGTTATTGTTGGTGAATAGTAGCAGTGATATGTAATTTGCAGTTTGAGCCTAAGCGATTTGCAGTTCGAGCCTAAGCCTAAATCCAGATTCAAATTCGCGCCATTGATTTGGGTCCCACCGCGAACCTCGCGCGCGCTCTTCCTCCCCCCCCCCCCTCCCCTCCTCCCAATTCCGTCATTTATTTTATCGTGCGCTCGCATGGGAAGGTCGCTCTCCTAGGCTTGCCCCCAAAGTAGTTCAAATGCTTTTTCTTTGTAATGCAATTCTAAATCCAGATTCAAATTCGCGCCATTGATTTGGGTCCCACCGCGAACCTCGCGCGCGCTCTTCCTCCCTCCCCCTCCCCTCCTCCCAATTCCGTCATTTATTAGATCGTGCGCTCGCGTGGGAAGGTCGCTCTCCTAGGCTTGCCCCCAAAGTAGTTCAAATGCTTTTTCTTTGTAATGCAATTCTAAATCCAGATTCAAATTCGCGCCATTGATTTGGGTCCCACCGCGAACCTCGCGCGCGCTCTTCCTCCCTCCCCCTCCCCTCCTCCCAATTCCGTCATTTATTAGATCGTGCGCTCGCGTGGGAAGGTCGTCGCGCAGTCGCTCGTTTAGGCTTAGGCTTATTGATATTTTTATTACGTATATTATTATTGCTGTTAGCCATTAATAGACCGTATCGTTGGCTGCGTTCTATAATTTCGGGTGGTTGCCACGTTGCTGTCTCGGTTTTGTGACCGTCGGGTGTTTTTTTTTGTTGCGTTGGTCGCGAGTAGACCGTATTCGCGACCGTGCTCTATAATTTTATTTTTTTGTGTTGGTCGTCAATAGACCCTATTCGCGGCCGCATTTTTTTTTGCAGATGAATAATTGTAACGAAAGTGTATTTTATGAACTACGGAATATATTAATTACAATTACAATATGCTGTTATCGATGAAGGTGTGTACAGGTATGTATTAAAATTTATATATTTGCATATAATTTATAATATATTTGCAGGATTACGAGAAAATTAAAATATCTAATTAATTATGCTGCGATTATCAAATGTAAGTTAATTTAAATTTAAATTTATTATTAGCTATAAACAAGACGGATTTATGCGAGGTTCGCGGTGGGACCCAAATCAATGGCGCGAATTTGAATCTGGATTTAGGCTTGCATTACAAAGAAAAAGCATTTGAACTACTTTGGGGGCAAGCCGAACAGAGCAGCTGATGATGGTCCTCAATAGACCCTACTGATGGCCGCTATTCATGATAGTCGTTATTGTTGGTGAATAGTAGCAGTGATATGTAATTTGCAGTTTGAGCCTAAGCGATTTGCAGTTCGAGCCTAAGCCTAAATCCAGATTCAAATTCGCGCCATTGATTTGGGTCCCACCACGAACCTTTTATCGTGCGCTCGCATGGGAAGGTCGCTCTCCTAGGCTTGCCCCCAAAGTAGTTCAAATGCTTTTTCTTTGTAATGCAATCCTAAATCCAGATTCAAATTCGCGCCATTGATTTGGGTCCCACCGCGAACCTCGCGCGCGCTCCCGCTCCCTCCCCCCTCCCCTCCTCCCAAATCCGTCATTTATTTGATCGTGCGCTCGCATGGGAAGGTCGCTCTCCTAGGCTTGCCCCCAAAGTAGTTCAAATGCTTTTTCTTTGTAATGCAATTCTAAATCCAGATTCAAATTCGCGCCATTGATTTGGGTCCCACCGCGAACCTCGCGCGCGCTCTTCCTCCCTCCCCCTCCCCTCCTCCCAATTCCGTCATTTATTCATTCCTGCGCTCGCGTGGGAAGGTCGTCGCGCAGTCGCTCGTTTAGGCTTAGGCTTATTGATATTTTTATTACGTATATTATTATTGCTGTTAGCCATTAATAGACCGTATCGTTGGCTGCGTTCTATAATTTCGGGTGGTTGCCACGTTGCTGTCTCGGTTTTGTGACCGTCGGGTGTTTTTTTTTGTTGCGTTGGTCGCGAGTAGACCGTATTCGCGACCGTGCTCTATAATTTTATTTTTTTGTGTTGTGTGTTATTTTTTTTTTTGTGTTATTTTTTTGTGTTTTTGTGTTGTGTTAGCCATTAATAGACCGTATCGTTGGCTGCGTTCTATAATTTCGGGTGGTTGCCACGTTGCTGTCTCGGTTTTGTGACCGTCGGGTGTTTTTTTTTGTTGCGTTGGTCGCGAGTAGACCGTATTCGCGACCGTGCTCTATAATTTTATTTTTTTGTGTTGGTCGTCAATTTTTTTTTATATTTGATTTGGGTCCCACCGCGAACCTCGCGCGCGCTCTTCCTCCCTCCCCCTCCCCTTCTCCCAATTCCGTCATTTATTCATTCCTGCGCTCGCGTGGGAAGGTCGTCGCGCAGTCGCTCGTTTAGGCTTAGGCTTATTGATATTTTTATTACGTATATTATTATTGCTGTTAGCCATTAATAGACCGTATCGTTGGCTGCGTTCTATAATTTCGGGTGGTTGCCACGCTGCTGTCTCGGTTTTGTGACCGTCGGGTGTATTTTGCTGCGTTGGTCGCGAGTAGACCCTATTCGCGGCCGCATTTTTTAAATATTTTTTTTGCAGATGATTATAATTGTTATGAAAGTATATTTTATGAACTATGGAATATATTAATCACAATATGCTGTTATCGATGAAGATATTGGGTATTTATGCAGGTATGTATCATAAATTTTTATATTTAAAATTTTATAATATATTTGCAGGATTACGAGAAAATTAAAATATCTAATTAATTATGCTGCGATTATCAAATGTAAGTTAATTTAAATTTAAATTTATTATTAGCTATAAACAAGACGGATTTATGCGAGGTTCGCGGTGGGACCCAAATCAATGGCGCGAATTTGAATCTGGATTTAGGCTTGCATTACAAAGAAAAAGCATTTGAACTACTTTGGGGGCAAGCCGAACAGAGCAGCTGATGATGGTCCTCAATAGACCCTACTGATGGCCGCTATTCATGATAGTCGTTATTGTTGGTGAATAGTAGCAGTGATATGTAATTTGCAGTTTGAGCCTAAGCGATTTGCAGTTCGAGCCTAAGCCTAAATCCAGATTCAAATTCGCGCCATTGATTTGGGTCCCACCGCGAACCTCGCGCGCGCTCTTCCTCCCCCCCCCCCCCCTCCTCCCAATTCCGTCATTTATTTTATCGTGCGCTCGCATGGGAAGGTCGCTCTCCTAGGCTTGCCCCCAAAGTAGTTCAAATGCTTTTTCTTTGTAATGCAATTCTAAATCCAGATTCAAATTCGCGCCATTGATTTGGGTCCCACCGCGAACCTCGCGCGCGCTCTTCCTCCCTCCCCCTCCCCTCCTCCCAATTCCGTCATTTATTAGATCGTGCGCTCGCGTGGGAAGGTCGCTCTCCTAGGCTTGCCCCCAAAGTAGTTCAAATGCTTTTTCTTTGTAATGCAATTCTAAATCCAGATTCAAATTCGCGCCATTGATTTGGGTCCCACCGCGAACCTCGCGCGCGCTCTTCCTCCCTCCCCCTCCCCTCCTCCCAATTCCGTCATTTATTAGATCGTGCGCTCGCGTGGGAAGGTCGTCGCGCAGTCGCTCGTTTAGGCTTAGGCTTATTGATATTTTTATTACGTATATTATTATTGCTGTTAGCCATTAATAGACCGTATCGTTGGCTGCGTTCTATAATTTCGGGTGGTTGCCACGTTGCTGTCTCGGTTTTGTGACCGTCGGGTGTTTTTTTTTGTTGCGTTGGTCGCGAGTAGACCGTATTCGCGACCGTGCTCTATAATTTTATTTTTTTGTGTTGGTCGTCAATAGACCCTATTCGCGGCCGCATTTTTTTTTGCAGATGAATAATTGTAACGAAAGTGTATTTTATGAACTACGGAATATATTAATTACAATTACAATATGCTGTTATCGATGAAGGTGTGTACAGGTATGTATTAAAATTTATATATTTGCATATAATTTATAATATATTTGCAGGATTACGAGAAAATTAAAATATCTAATTAATTATGCTGCGATTATCAAATGTAAGTTAATTTAAATTTAAATTTATTATTAGCTATAAACAAGACGGATTTATGCGAGGTTCGCGGTGGGACCCAAATCAATGGCGCGAATTTGAATCTGGATTTAGGCTTGCATTACAAAGAAAAAGCATTTGAACTACTTTGGGGGCAAGCCGAACAGAGCAGCTGATGATGGTCCTCAATAGACCCTACTGATGGCCGCTATTCATGATAGTCGTTATTGTTGGTGAATAGTAGCAGTGATATGTAATTTGCAGTTTGAGCCTAAGCGATTTGCAGTTCGAGCCTAAGCCTAAATCCAGATTCAAATTCGCGCCATTGATTTGGGTCCCACCACGAACCTTTTATCGTGCGCTCGCATGGGAAGGTCGCTCTCCTAGGCTTGCCCCCAAAGTAGTTCAAATGCTTTTTCTTTGTAATGCAATCCTAAATCCAGATTCAAATTCGCGCCATTGATTTGGGTCCCACCGCGAACCTCGCGCGCGCTCCCGCTCCCTCCCCCTCCCCTCCTCCCAAATCCGTCATTTATTTGATCGTGCGCTCGCATGGGAAGGTCGCTCTCCTAGGCTTGCCCCCAAAGTAGTTCAAATGCTTTTTCTTTGTAATGCAATTCTAAATCCAGATTCAAATTCGCGCCATTGATTTGGGTCCCACCGCGAACCTCGCGCGCGCTCTTCCTCCCTCCCCCTCCCCTCCTCCCAATTCCGTCATTTATTCATTCCTGCGCTCGCGTGGGAAGGTCGTCGCGCAGTCGCTCGTTTAGGCTTAGGCTTATTGATATTTTTATTACGTATATTATTATTGCTGTTAGCCATTAATAGACCGTATCGTTGGCTGCGTTCTATAATTTCGGGTGGTTGCCACGCTGCTGTCTCGGTTTTGTGACCGTCGGGTGTTTTTTTTTGTTGCGTTGGTCGCGAGTAGACCGTATTCGCGACCGTGCTCTATAATTTTATTTTTTTGTGTTGGTCGTCAATAGACCCTATTCGCGGCCGCATTTTTTTTTGCAGATGAATAATTGTAACGAAAGTGTATTTTATGAACTACGGAATATATTAATTACAATTACAATATGCTGTTATCGATGAAGGTGTGTACAGGTATGTATTAAAATTTATATATTTGCATATAATTTATAATATATTTGCAGGATTACGAGAAAATTAAAATATCTAATTAATTATGCTGCGATTATCAAATGTAAGTTAATTTAAATTTAAATTTATTATTAGCTATAAACAAGACGGATTTATGCGAGGTTCGCGGTGGGACCCAAATCAATGGCGCGAATTTGAATCTGGATTTAGGCTTGCATTACAAAGAAAAAGCATTTGAACTACTTTGGGGGCAAGCCGAACAGAGCAGCTGATGATGGTCCTCAATAGACCCTACTGATGGCCGCTATTCATGATAGTCGTTATTGTTGGTGAATAGTAGCAGTGATATGTAATTTGCAGTTTGAGCCTAAGCGATTTGCAGTTCGAGCCTAAGCCTAAATCCAGATTCAAATTCGCGCCATTGATTTGGGTCCCACCGCGAACCTCGCGCGCGCTCTTCCTCCCCCCCCCCCCCTCCCCTCCTCCCAATTCCGTCATTTATTTTATCGTGCGCTCGCATGGGAAGGTCGCTCTCCTAGGCTTGCCCCCAAAGTAGTTCAAATGCTTTTTCTTTGTAATGCAATTCTAAATCCAGATTCAAATTCGCGCCATTGATTTGGGTCCCACCGCGAACCTCGCGCGCGCTCTTCCTCCCTCCCCCTCCCCTCCTCCCAATTCCGTCATTTATTAGATCGTGCGCTCGCGTGGGAAGGTCGCTCTCCTAGGCTTGCCCCCAAAGTAGTTCAAATGCTTTTTCTTTGTAATGCAATTCTAAATCCAGATTCAAATTCGCGCCATTGATTTGGGTCCCACCGCGAACCTCGCGCGCGCTCTTCCTCCCTCCCCCTCCCCTCCTCCCAATTCCGTCATTTATTAGATCGTGCGCTCGCGTGGGAAGGTCGTCGCGCAGTCGCTCGTTTAGGCTTAGGCTTATTGATATTTTTATTACGTATATTATTATTGCTGTTAGCCATTAATAGACCGTATCGTTGGCTGCGTTCTATAATTTCGGGTGGTTGCCACGTTGCTGTCTCGGTTTTGTGACCGTCGGGTGTTTTTTTTTGTTGCGTTGGTCGCGAGTAGACCGTATTCGCGACCGTGCTCTATAATTTTATTTTTTTGTGTTGGTCGTCAATAGACCCTATTCGCGGCCGCATTTTTTTTTGCAGATGAATAATTGTAACGAAAGTGTATTTTATGAACTACGGAATATATTAATTACAATTACAATATGCTGTTATCGATGAAGGTGTGTACAGGTATGTATTAAAATTTATATATTTGCATATAATTTATAATATATTTGCAGGATTACGAGAAAATTAAAATATCTAATTAATTATGCTGCGATTATCAAATGTAAGTTAATTTAAATTTAAATTTATTATTAGCTATAAACAAGACGGATTTATGCGAGGTTCGCGGTGGGACCCAAATCAATGGCGCGAATTTGAATCTGGATTTAGGCTTGCATTACAAAGAAAAAGCATTTGAACTACTTTGGGGGCAAGCCGAACAGAGCAGCTGATGATGGTCCTCAATAGACCCTACTGATGGCCGCTATTCATGATAGTCGTTATTGTTGGTGAATAGTAGCAGTGATATGTAATTTGCAGTTTGAGCCTAAGCGATTTGCAGTTCGAGCCTAAGCCTAAATCCAGATTCAAATTCGCGCCATTGATTTGGGTCCCACCACGAACCTTTTATCGTGCGCTCGCATGGGAAGGTCGCTCTCCTAGGCTTGCCCCCAAAGTAGTTCAAATGCTTTTTCTTTGTAATGCAATCCTAAATCCAGATTCAAATTCGCGCCATTGATTTGGGTCCCACCGCGAACCTCGCGCGCGCTCCCGCTCCCTCCCCCCTCCCCTCCTCCCAAATCCGTCATTTATTTGATCGTGCGCTCGCATGGGAAGGTCGCTCTCCTAGGCTTGCCCCCAAAGTAGTTCAAATGCTTTTTCTTTGTAATGCAATTCTAAATCCAGATTCAAATTCGCGCCATTGATTTGGGTCCCACCGCGAACCTCGCGCGCGCTCTTCCTCCCTCCCCCTCCCCTCCTCCCAATTCCGTCATTTATTCATTCCTGCGCTCGCGTGGGAAGGTCGTCGCGCAGTCGCTCGTTTAGGCTTAGGCTTATTGATATTTTTATTACGTATATTATTATTGCTGTTAGCCATTAATAGACCGTATCGTTGGCTGCGTTCTATAATTTCGGGTGGTTGCCACGTTGCTGTCTCGGTTTTGTGACCGTCGGGTGTTTTTTTTTGTTGCGTTGGTCGCGAGTAGACCGTATTCGCGACCGTGCTCTATAATTTTATTTTTTTGTGTTGTGTGTTATTTTTTTTTTTTGTGTTATTTTTTTGTGTTTTTGTGTTGTGTTAGCCATTAATAGACCGTATCGTTGGCTGCGTTCTATAATTTCGGGTGGTTGCCACGTTGCTGTCTCGGTTTTGTGACCGTCGGGTGTTTTTTTTTGTTGCGTTGGTCGCGAGTAGACCGTATTCGCGACCGTGCTCTATAATTTTATTTTTTTGTGTTGGTCGTCAATTTTTTTTTATATTTGATTTGGGTCCCACCGCGAACCTCGCGCGCGCTCTTCCTCCCTCCCCCTCCCCTTCTCCCAATTCCGTCATTTATTCATTCCTGCGCTCGCGTGGGAAGGTCGTCGCGCAGTCGCTCGTTTAGGCTTAGGCTTATTGATATTTTTATTACGTATATTATTATTGCTGTTAGCCATTAATAGACCGTATCGTTGGCTGCGTTCTATAATTTCGGGTGGTTGCCACGCTGCTGTCTCGGTTTTGTGACCGTCGGGTGTATTTTGCTGCGTTGGTCGCGAGTAGACCCTATTCGCGACCGTGCTCTATAATTTTATTTTTTTGTGTTGGTCGTCAATAGACCCTATTCGCGGCCGCATTTTTTTTTGCAGATGAATAATTGTAACGAAAGTGTATTTTATGAACTACGGAATATATTAATTACAATTACAATATGCTGTTATCGATGAAGGTGTGTACAGGTATGTATTAAAATTTATATATTTGCATATAATTTATAATATATTTGCAGGATTACGAGAAAATTAAAATATCTAATTAATTATGCTGCGATTATCAAATGTAAGTTAATTTAAATTTAAATTTATTATTAGCTATAAACAAGACGGATTTATGCGAGGTTCGCGGTGGGACCCAAATCAATGGCGCGAATTTGAATCTGGATTTAGGCTTGCATTACAAAGAAAAAGCATTTGAACTACTTTGGGGGCAAGCCGAACAGAGCAGCTGATGATGGTCCTCAATAGACCCTACTGATGGCCGCTATTCATGATAGTCGTTATTGTTGGTGAATAGTAGCAGTGATATGTAATTTGCAGTTTGAGCCTAAGCGATTTGCAGTTCGAGCCTAAGCCTAAATCCAGATTCAAATTCGCGCCATTGATTTGGGTCCCACCGCGAACCTCGCGCGCGCTCCCTCCCCCCTCCCCTCCTCCCAATTCCGTCATTCATTCATTCCTGCGCTCGCATGGGAAGGTCGCTCTCCTAGGCTTGCCCCCAAAGTAGTTCAAATGCTTTTTCTTTGTAATGCAATCCTAAATCCAGATTCAAATTCGCGCCATTGATTTGGGTCCCACCGCGAACCTCGCGCGCGCTCTTCCTCCCTCCCCCTCCCCTCCTCCCAAATCCGTCATTTATTAGATCGTGCGCTCGCGTGGGAAGGTCGCTCTCCTAGGCTTGCCCCCAAAGTAGTTCAAATGCTTTTTCTTTGTAATGCAATTTAGGGAGGACCACGTGAAATTTCAAAAGCTTCCTAAAATTCTGTTTTAAGCTGCTATGGGGTAATCGATGATGTAGAATCATAACTTCACTAGTAAAATTAGAGAAAATTCGAAAATCGCTTAGTAATTAGCTAAAACTCTAAACCCCGCCCATCGTGGTGTGGTGACAGGAAGTGTGAATTGCGTTGGGTCAGTATTTATCAGCGTGTCAATTGTTGAAATTTTCAAGTTTATTTATTATTTGTTTTCTTTTTTTAATTCAAACGCTAAATTCCAGAAGGTAACTAATTGACCGTTTGGTTAGCCAATAACGTCATACAACTCTAGTTATCAGTGAATCCTTTTTGATACCGTACACCACCTACGAGATGAAGTAGGTTAAAATAACTCTGGTCTCATAATTTTAGTTTTAAATTATGCCTCACAACATTCTAAAATCACTTCTATCGATCCATGCATAGGAAAACGTCTTATAAGGAAATAATCGGCACCCAGGAAGTTAAATAAATGAAAACTTCGACGTTTAATTTTATGATGTTGGCTACGCTGGAAATTCCTATTTTTTTATTCAAAGCTGCTTTTGATGTCAAAGAACACATCACAGAAGAAATTGTAAAGGGGCATGATATTAATCGCTTGCTAACTGATAAAAACTATACTGCCCAGAAATTAACATCAAAATTAAACATGTTGGCTACGCTGGAAATTTCTTATCTTTCAACAGGACATTTCATGATTCGAGACGTACATAATCGACAAAAATCAGAGAGGGGCATGCTCGAGAATTAGATAAATTCAAGAATTTTAAAAATAACGTTGAGATTTGAATTCGCGGGTGGTATAAAGCAGAAAGCCTATCACAGGAAATTCGCCGGGCCTGGGTGCGAACTTTCCGGTTTGGTCCTCCCTAAATGCAATTCTAAATCCAGATTCAAATTCGCGCCATTGATTTGGGTCCCACCGCGAACCTCGCGCGCGCTCTTCCTCCCTCCCCCTCCCCTCCTCCCAATTCCGTCATTTATTAGATCGTGCGCTCGCGTGGGAAGGTCGTCGCGCAGTCGCTCGTTTAGGCTTAGGCTTATTGATATTTTTATTACGTATATTATTATTGCTGTTAGCCATTAATAGACCGTATCGTTGGCTGCGTTCTATAATTTCGGGTGGTTGCCACGTTGCTGTCTCGGTTTTGTGACCGTCGGGTGTTTTTTTTTTGTTGCGTTGGTCGCGAGTAGACCGTATTCGCGACCGTGCTCTATAATTTTATTTTTTTGTGTTGGTCGTCAATAGACCCTATTCGCGGCCGCATTTTTTTTTGCAGATGAATAATTGTAACGAAAGTGTATTTTATGAACTACGGAATATATTAATTACAATTACAATATGCTGTTATCGATGAAGGTGTGTACAGGTATGTATTAAAATTTATATATTTGCATATAATTTATAATATATTTGCAGGATTACGAGAAAATTAAAATATCTAATTAATTATGCTGCGATTATCAAATGTAAGTTAATTTAAATTTAAATTTATTATTAGCTATAAACAAGACGGATTTATGCGAGGTTCGCGGTGGGACCCAAATCAATGGCGCGAATTTGAATCTGGATTTAGGCTTGCATTACAAAGAAAAAGCATTTGAACTACTTTAGGGGCAAGCCGAACAGAGCAGCTGATGATGGTCCTCAATAGACCCTACTGATGGCCGCTATTCATGATAGTCGTTATTGTTGGTGAATAGTAGCAGTGATATGTAATTTGCAGTTCGAGCCTAAGACGCGATTTGCAGTTCCAGCCTAAACCTAAATCCAGATTCAAATTCGCGCCATTGATTTGGGTCCCACCGCGAACCTCGCGCGCGCTCCCTCCCCCCTCCCCTCCTCCCAATTCCGTCATTCATTCATTCCTGCGCTCGCGTGGGAAGGTCGCTCTCTTATGCTTGCCTCCAAAGTAGTTCAAATGCTTTTTCTTTGTAATGCAATCCTAAATCCAGATTCAAATTCGCGCCATTGATTTGGGTCCCACCGCGAACCTCGCGCGCGCTCCCGCTCCCTCCCCCCTCCCCTCCTCCCAAATCCGTCATTTATTTGATCGTGCGCTCGCATGGGAAGGTCGCTCTCCTAGGCTTGCCCCCAGAGTAGTTCAAATGCTTTTTCTTTGTAATGCAATCCTAAATTCAGATTCAAATTCGCGCCATTGATTTGGGTCCCACCGCGAACCTCGCGCGCGCTCCCGCTCCCTCCCCCTCCCCTCTTCCCAATTCCGTCATTCATTCATTCCTGCGCTCGCGTGGGAAGGTCGCTCTGTTCGGCTTGCCCCCAAAGTAGTTCAAATGCTCAGCTTGGATCGCAAGCCTAAATCCAGATTCAAATTCGCGCCATTGATTTGGGTCCCACCGCGAACCTCGCGCGCGCTCTCCCCCCCCCCCTCCTCCCAATTCCGTCATTCATTCTTTCATGCGCTCGCGTGGGAAGGTCGCTCTGTTCGGCTTGCCCCCAAAGTAGTTCAAATGCTTTTTCTTTGTAATGCAATCCTAAATCCAGATTCAAATTCGCGCCATTGATTTGGGTCCCACCGCGAACCGCGCGCTCCCGATCCCTCCTCCTCCTCCCAATTCCGTCATTTATTTGATCGTGCGCTCGCGTGGGGAGGTTGTCGCGCAGTCGCTCGTTTAGGCTTAGGCTTATTGATATTTTTATTACGCATATTATTATTGCTGTTAGCCATTAATAGACCGTATCGTTGGCTGCGTTCTATAATTTCGGGTGGTTGCCACGCTGCTGTCTCGGTTTTGTGGCCGTCGGGTGTTTTTTTTGTTGCGTTGGTCGTGAGTAGACCGTATTCGCGACCGTGCTCTATAATTTTATTTTTTTGTGTTGGTCGTCAATAGACCCTATTCGCGGCCGCATTTTTTTGCAGATGAATAATTGTAACGAAAGTATATTTTATGAACTACGGATATATTAATTACAATTACAATATTCTGTTATCGATGAAGATATGTACAGGTATGTATTAAATTTTTTTTATATAAAACTTTTTATAATATATTTGCAGGATTACAGAAAATTAAAATATCTAATTAATTATGCTGCGATTATCAAATGTAAGTTAATTTAAATTTATTATTAGCTAAATTTATTATTATGGTTTATTCGATTATTTTCTTTTTGATTGATGTACAATCGGTCTGCAGTCATGAAGTGGCCAACGGAACACGAAGGGACCGGTTTCGTGTCAAACGGGAGTGGACACGAAGAGCAGTTCGAACCTAAGCCTAAATCCAGATTCAAATTCGCGCCATTGATTTGGGTCCCACCGCGAACCTCGCGCGCACTCCTGATCCCCCTCCCCTCCCCTCCTCCTCATCCTTGTCATTCATTCGTTCCTGCACTCGCGCGGGATTTTCGATACTCATGTTATGTCTTGATGATGGTCCTCAATAGACCCTACTGATGGCCGCTATTCATGATAGTCGTTATTGTTGGTGAAAATCGCTCTTTTCGGCTTGGTGCCAGAGTAATTCAAATGCTCACCTTGCGATGCGCTTCGTCCTCTTCGTTGCTATTGTTGTTGTTGTTATTGTTATTGTCGCTATTGATATTGCGTATACTATTATTGATGTTGGCCTTTAATAGACCGCATTCGTGGCCGTATTTGCTATTAGAATAACGAGGTGGCTTTTAGTTGCGATTAGTTCACATGAAGAATATATTTTTTTTCAGTTGTCGTGCGATTTCGGCAACTATATGACTGGTCTGCGTTACGATGTCTATCAATTCCTCTAAGAGATCTCAGGTAATTTTTGACATTTGGTGATTTTGGTCAATAGTTTCTCATTTACGTTGAAATCATTCTACCATGAAAAAATATTTTTTCTTACTCGTAAGGATTTGACGTCTGGGAATGTGTCTCAAAGTGGCCTATCATCGTCAAAGAAGATAAGGAAGAATGGACAGTCAGACGATTGTGACATTGGTTCTACTATAGGATTAAACGCGTGCGAATTGACAGGTTAGGAATTCGCGGAGTATAATCAGTAAATTAATTTTAGTTGAGAATATTGAGAATAACGAGGATGGAAAACGAGAAGATTCCGGATTGGATGAGACTGTTCCTGATTCTCTTGCTGGCGATGTGTCGTCTGCGCAATCGGTAGGTCGCCAATAGGGTCTATTTGTGACCACGTTATCATTTAAGCAGCTTTCTGCCAATGATATAGACGACAACAACAATAAGGATAAGCATGGTGTTAACAGTGAGAGTCCAGTCATCGATAATACACAGCAGATCACGGTATGTTAATTCTTCCTTTCTTGATATATATCTATGAATTCATTCAATCTTTAACAGATGTCACTTGGAGAGCTGATGAAATGGGACAAACTTACAATGTATGGAGCGCGTCCGTGTGATAAGACTAAAATGGATAAGCTTCTCTCAATGATGAAGAACGGCTATGATGAGATTAGTACGAGCAAGATTCGTGCTCTTTTCACTGAATCTCCGCCGTGAGTTTTGATATTGATTATGGCGGAATATCATATTTGTTCTTTAGTTCCGTCGTTATCACGAAGCGTGCTCTCGAAAGGCACTTTTTTAAGAATGACATATTTGTCGATTGGAGGATAAACAGTAACGATTCTGTGTATTCTGATGCACCGGTTAGTTTGGATTTTTTAAAAAAAATTTTTCATGTAGTAATATGGTTTCAGGCGATGCTCGTTGAGAGCAACCATCGTCTGACTGCCCTGCGAACGATAGATTGTTTGCGCGATACGCGTCGTTACGATATTTTCCTCCAGCTTAGACTATGTGTCCGCGTATTCGTCGTTCCGGACGTGTATGAGGAGGAATTTAACGCGAGTCTTGAAGCTGCAGACAATACGTCCGGCCGGCGTGCTCCGTGGAGCATTGTGCAGTTCAAAGTTTGTGCTCTGTTGGACAAGGGCCTCAGTGATCGCAATATGAACGAAAGAACGAGCTTTATTGACAAGGTGACTGAGATGAGTAACTACGCGTTTGAGTTGTAAGCATAATGAGCGACGAACAATTGCAGATTTCTGCATGCCAATCTCTTCGCCAACATTTTCCTGAATTCGACAAGTTTAAGCTTGCGACGGACGCTCAAATGCTGGAACCGGGAAGTGTCATGGAGGCGGCATTTGAATGCAGTTGCTTCTCTGACGATCTCCTCGGACGGATCAAGAGACTGTTTTCGTCAGAGAAGATGGCTAACGTGGTTTTTTACAGGGATGCACCGCAGGTGTGTTTTTTTTCATGTGTAGTGTTGTTTTAATGAGTCGTATTGGAAGTGGTCGGGATTAGGGTCTATTCGTGGCCACGACAGGACAATCTGCTAACACGACACTTTCAGTTCATACATCGAGTGTACACCAAGAATCCAGAAGCTCTCGATAAGTTTATCAGCGATATCATCGCGGCTGAAGATATGAGTTCGGATCGCCTGCGCACTGTAAGCTTCGTTTGATTACTAATTAATTAATAACAACTCTTTTTTTTACAGATGATCCGGGCGGAACTGAGTTCAGAGGCTGCGCCCATTGAGCGCTCAAGCACGATTAACGCAAGGAGAAAATCGGTAGCTAATGCTAAGCAGAGGGAGAAGAGCCAAATGGACGCTCTAATGAGTGGAATGCTTCATGTGAGTCTTTATTTAGAGACTTGCACACACAACATATTGAAAGGGGAATGTTGTGGTTGTTACAGACAAAGTGTCTTGACACCGTCACGGTGAACGCCGAGGGAGAGAGCAAGATTGTTCGCCTGCGTTCTTGCATGTCAGGAGCAGTCAGTACACTGACCTCGTTGAATAAGAATGGTATCGCGGAGCGTACGTTGTTCGTTGCATTCTTCAAGAAGAAGGTGTGTTTTTGGCGCTGGCGTTGTTGTTGTGTTCATTATACAATGAATTTTAAAATATTCACTTTACAGGACGACGTGCTTACGCACTTGGACTGGGCCAAATGCTTTGTGCGTAATGGCGGCATCATCATCACGATGGATTTGACTGATGGAATCGATTACCGCATGCTCGATTCGGATGATGCTGTTGGCGTTGAGAAAATTAGAATGCGTGCATTCAATCTTTACCGTGAGTTTTGTTTAAGAGGGAATGTGGTCTTGAATACGGTCTATCCGTGGCCCATTGTCGATTTTTTTATAAAGTAAAATTTTCAGCGAGAAAGGGAAGACTACCATCTCACATATGTGGCATTTATGCCAATGCTGCTGTATATAACGTTGAAGAGCCAATGATGCACGACACTCCGAGAACACTCAAGTGCATTCTCGAGAATTATGGATATAATACCAATTATGTTATGGTCGTCAATTTCATTGATAAGCTGTTGTAAACTCATTTAGTGTTGTTTTGTTACTCTAGAAATGTAATTTGCTTTTTTGTTCTTTTTACTTTGTATTATTATATTTAATATTGTTTGCGTTTTTTTTGTTAAATTGTTATTTTATTTAATAACATAACTTATGTTTGAAGTTTTGATGGTTTGGTCGGCGACAGAGGTTTACGTCCTCTATATGTGTATTTTTGTATTTATGTTGATGATTGATTTAACGCGGTTGATCAGCTTATTTGTGGCGTACCTTTACATTTTAGGTACTCAAGTAATAATGTCGAAGGAACATTCGAGATATTCTGCTACAGAATCGACATTGTACGAACCTCTGAAGAAGCGGGTAAAACGGGGGGGGGGGGGGGGTGAATTGATATTAGATTTTAGATCACAAACTAGGGTTTTCATTTTTTTAATGCTATTATCATGATTTCATATTTTAAGATGTTTATCGATGCCGACCTATCTTTTGCATGCATCTCATCCGCACACACTGACTGCAAATCGGAGGTATGAAGTGGAGGGTGGCCATCAATAGGGTCTATTCGCAGCCCTTCCTTCCTTAAGAACATACCATTAAAACTTGAATTTATGCTATGAAAATTTCATTGTTTGATTTGGTTGCTTTAGATCAAATCCGAGAAGGACTGTTTGGCAATGGACGGGAAACGATACTTTGAAATTGATAGCGGAGATATGCGATATAACAAAGTGAGTGTACGTGACACGAATTATACTTGTACATTCTGAGTCCGTCTCCTTTTTTTTCAACAGGAGAACGGGCGCAAATGCTTCGGAGAAGCGGTGGAATGTGATGTGAAGAGAGAAGGTGAATGCAATGACGATAACGTCGACGATGGCGAGAATGGCATCAGGTCCAGAACTAATGCACAAGTGATGAAGGCGAGTATACATATAATTGAAACCAATGGCTGCACTATTGCCGTAGTAGAAGCATGTGTTGTTTTTTTTGCAATGGACGCGAAACGATATATCAAAAAATGGACAGTCTCTTGGATTTGTTTATTTCTGTGATTCTCTAATTGACAATGTAGATAATTCTGTGCGCATTTTTGCACACGTGGTCGTCAGTAGGGCCTATTGCTGGCTACTACCCTATCGTTTAAGAAGCGTGATGGCAGCGACATCAACATCAACAACGCGCACGGCGTTGCCAACAAAGGAAGTGCATCGATCATCGATAATACACAGCAGATCAGCGTATGTTTTTGAAGTATTCCGATCTACCTATCTCTTTCTTTATCTCAGATGACACTCGGAGAGATTATGAAATGGGACAATCTCACAATGTACGGCGCGCGTCCGTGTAATATGGCTAAAACGAATAAGCTTCTCTCAATAATGAAGAACGACTATGATGGGATTAATAAGAGCAAGATTCGCGATCTTTTCACTGTATCCCCCTCGTGAGTTTTGAAATTGGTTATGGCGACATAGTAAAAGTATTGTGATTCAGTTCTATTGTTATCACGAAGAGTGCTCTCAATACTTATTTCACCAAGAATGTTGCACTTGCCAATTGGAATCCAAACAAGGGAGAGAATGTTATGAACTACACTAATGCGCCCGTTAGTTTTGTTTTGTTTTGAAGGTTGGCTTCGTGATCGTTATACTATTACTACTCGTACAGGCGATGCTCGTCGAGAGTAACCATCGTTTGACTGCCCTGCGAATGATTGATTGTTTGCGTAATGCGCACGATTATGACTCATTCATCAATCAGTTTACACTATGTGTCCGCGTATTCGTCGTTCCGGACGTGTATGAGGAGGAATTTAACGCGAGTCTTGAAGCTGCAGACAATACGTCCGGTCGGCGTGCTCCGTGGAGTATTGTCCAGTTTAAAGTCTGCGCAATTTTGGACAAGGAGCTTGGTGCTCGCAATATGAACGAAAGAACGAGTTTTATTGACAAGGTGAATGATACGAGTAACTACGTGTTTGAGTTGTAAGCATAATGAGCGACAAACATTTGCAGATTGCTGCCTGTCAATCTCTTCGCCAACATTATCCTGTATTCGACAAGTTTAAGCTTGCGACGGACGCTCAAATGCTGGAACCGGGAAGTGTCATGGAGGCGGCATTCGAGTGCAGTTTTTTCTCTGATGATCTCCTCGGATGGATCAAGAGACTGTTTTCGTCGGAGAAGATGGCTAACGTGGTTTTTTACAGGGATGCTCCGCAGGTGTGCTTTTTTTTGTATAATTTTGTTTTAATGAGTTGTATCGGAAGTGGTCGGGATTAGGGTCTATTCGTGGCCACATCAGCACAATCTGCTAACACGACACTTTCAGTTCATACACCGAGTGTTCACCAAGAATCCAGAAGCTCTCGATAAGTTTATCAGTGATATCATCGCGGCCGAAAATATGAGTTCGGATCGCCTGCGCACCGTAAGCTTCGTTTGATTACTACTTAATTAATAACAACTTTTTTTTACAGATGATCCGGGCGGAACTGAGTTCAGAGGCTGCGCCCATTGAGCGCTCAAGCACGATTGACGCAAGGAGAAAATCGGTAGCTCATGCTAAGCAGAGGGAGAAGAACCTAATGGACGCTCTAATGAGTGGAATGTTTTATGTGAGTTTTTTTTAGAGACTTGCTCACACAACATATGGAAAGGGAATGTTGTGGTTGTTACAGGAAAAGTGTGTTGACAACGTCACGGTAAAGGTCGAGGGAGAGAACGAGATTGCTCGCCTGCGCTCTTGCATGTCGGGAGCGGTTAATACACTGATCTCGTTGAATAAGAACTGTATCGCGGAGCGGAGGTGGTTTGTCGCACTCTTCAAGAAGCATGTGTGTTTTTTTGACGCTGGCGTTGTTGTTGTGTTCATCGTACAATGAATTTAAAAAAAATTCACTTTACAGGGCGACGTGCTTACGCACTTGGACTGGGCCAAATGCTTTGTGCGTAATGGTGGCATCATTATTACGATGGATTTTACTGAGGGGGCGATCGATTGTTGTGTGCTCGATTCAGAAGATGCTGATGGCGATGAGAAGATCAGGCTGCGTGCATTCGATCTCTACCGTGAGTTTTGCTTAAGAAGAAGTGTGGCCACGAATACGGTCTATCCGTGGCTCATTTTCGGCTTTTTATAAAGTGAAATATTCAGCGAGAAAGGGACAGCTGCCCTCTCATATATGTGGAATTTATGCCAATGCTGCTGTATATAACGTTGAAGAGCCAATGATGCACGACACTCCGAGAACACTCAAGTGCATTCTCGAGAATTATGGATATAATACCAATTATGTTATGGTCGTCAATTTCATTGATAAGCTGTTGTAAACTCATTTAGTGTTGTTTTGTTACTCTAGAAATGTAATTTGCTTTTTTGTTCTTTTTACTTTGTATTATTATATTTAATATTGTTTGCGTTTTTTTTTGTTAAATTGTTATTTTATTTAATAACATAACTTATGTTTGAAGTTTTGATGGTTTGGTCGGCGACAGAGGTTTACGTCCTCTATATGTGTATTTTTGTATTTATGTTGATGATTGATTTAACGCGGTTGATCAGCTTATTTGTGGCGTACCTTTACATTTTAGGTACTCAAGTAATAATGTCGAAGGAACATTCGAGATATTCTGCTACAGAATCGACATTGTACGAACCTCTGAAGAAGCGGGTAAAACGGGGGGGGGGGTGAATTGATATTAGATTTTAGATCACAAACTAGGGTTTTCATTTTTTTAATGCTATTATCATGATTTCATATTTTAAGATGTTTATCGATGCCGACCTATCTTTTGCATGCATCTCATCCGCACACACTGACTGCAAATCGGAGGTATGAAGTGGAGGGTGGCCATCAATAGGGTCTATTCGCAGCCCTTCCTTCCTTAAGAACATACCATTAAAACTTGAATTTATGCTATGAAAATTTCATTGTTTGATTTGGTTGCTTTAGATCAAATCCGAGAAGGACTGTTTGGCAATGGACGGGAAACGATACTTTGAAATTGATAGCGGAGATATGCGATATAACAAAGTGAGTGTACGTGACACGAATTATACTTGTACATTCTGAGTCCGTCTCCTTTTTTTTTCAACAGGAGAACGGGCGCAAATGCTTCGGAGAAGCGGTGGAATGTGATGTGAAGAGAGAAGGTGAATGCAATGACGATAACGTCGACGATGGCGAGAATGGCATCAGGTCCAGAACTAATGCACAAGTGATGAAGGCGAGTATACATATAATTGAAACCAATGGCTGCACTATTGCCGTAGTAGAAGCATGTGTTGTTTTTTTTGCAATGGACGCGAAACGATATATCAAAAAATGGACAGTCTCTTGGATTTGTTTATTTCTGTGATTCTCTAATTGACAATGTAGATAATTCTGTGCGCATTTTTGCACACGTGGTCGTCAGTAGGGCCTATTGCTGGCTACTACCCTATCGTTTAAGAAGCGTGATGGCAGCGACATCAACATCAACAACGCGCACGGCGTTGCCAACAAAGGAAGTGCATCGATCATCGATAATACACAGCAGATCAGCGTATGTTTTTGAAGTATTCCGATCTACCTATCTCTTTCTTTATCTCAGATGACACTCGGAGAGATTATGAAATGGGACAATCTCACAATGTACGGCGCGCGTCCGTGTAATATGGCTAAAACGAATAAGCTTCTCTCAATAATGAAGAACGACTATGATGGGATTAATAAGAGCAAGATTCGCGATCTTTTCACTGTATCCCCCTCGTGAGTTTTGAAATTGGTTATGGCGACATAGTAAAAGTATTGTGATTCAGTTCTATTGTTATCACGAAGAGTGCTCTCAATACTTATTTCACCAAGAATGTTGCACTTGCCAATTGGAATCCAAACAAGGGAGAGAATGTTATGAACTACACTAATGCGCCCGTTAGTTTTGTTTTGTTTTGAAGGTTGGCTTCGTGATCGTTATACTATTACTACTCGTACAGGCGATGCTCGTCGAGAGTAACCATCGTTTGACTGCCCTGCGAATGATTGATTGTTTGCGTAATGCGCACGATTATGACTCATTCATCAATCAGTTTACACTATGTGTCCGCGTATTCGTCGTTCCGGACGTGTATGAGGAGGAATTTAACGCGAGTCTTGAAGCTGCAGACAATACGTCCGGTCGGCGTGCTCCGTGGAGTATTGTCCAGTTTAAAGTCTGCGCAATTTTGGACAAGGAGCTTGGTGCTCGCAATATGAACGAAAGAACGAGTTTTATTGACAAGGTGAATGATACGAGTAACTACGTGTTTGAGTTGTAAGCATAATGAGCGACAAACATTTGCAGATTGCTGCCTGTCAATCTCTTCGCCAACATTATCCTGTATTCGACAAGTTTAAGCTTGCGACGGACGCTCAAATGCTGGAACCGGGAAGTGTCATGGAGGCGGCATTCGAGTGCAGTTTTTTCTCTGATGATCTCCTCGGATGGATCAAGAGACTGTTTTCGTCGGAGAAGATGGCTAACGTGGTTTTTTACAGGGATGCTCCGCAGGTGTGCTTTTTTTTGTATAATTTTGTTTTAATGAGTTGTATCGGAAGTGGTCGGGATTAGGGTCTATTCGTGGCCACATCAGCACAATCTGCTAACACGACACTTTCAGTTCATACACCGAGTGTTCACCAAGAATCCAGAAGCTCTCGATAAGTTTATCAGTGATATCATCGCGGCCGAAAATATGAGTTCGGATCGCCTGCGCACCGTAAGCTTCGTTTGATTACTACTTAATTAATAACAACTTTTTTTTACAGATGATCCGGGCGGAACTGAGTTCAGAGGCTGCGCCCATTGAGCGCTCAAGCACGATTGACGCAAGGAGAAAATCGGTAGCTCATGCTAAGCAGAGGGAGAAGAACCTAATGGACGCTCTAATGAGTGGAATGTTTTATGTGAGTTTTTTTTAGAGACTTGCTCACACAACATATGGAAAGGGAATGTTGTGGTTGTTACAGGAAAAGTGTGTTGACAACGTCACGGTAAAGGTCGAGGGAGAGAACGAGATTGCTCGCCTGCGCTCTTGCATGTCGGGAGCGGTTAATACACTGATCTCGTTGAATAAGAACTGTATCGCGGAGCGGAGGTGGTTTGTCGCACTCTTCAAGAAGCATGTGTGTTTTTTTGACGCTGGCGTTGTTGTTGTGTTCATCGTACAATGAATTTAAAAAAAATTCACTTTACAGGGCGACGTGCTTACGCACTTGGACTGGGCCAAATGCTTTGTGCGTAATGGTGGCATCATTATTACGATGGATTTTACTGAGGGGGCGATCGATTGTTGTGTGCTCGATTCAGAAGATGCTGATGGCGATGAGAAGATCAGGCTGCGTGCATTCGATCTCTACCGTGAGTTTTGCTTAAGAAGAAGTGTGGCCACGAATACGGTCTATCCGTGGCTCATTTTCGGCTTTTTATAAAGTGAAATATTCAGCGAGAAAGGGACAGCTGCCCTCTCATATATGTGGAATTTATGCCAAGACTGCTGTATATAACGTTGAAGAGCCAAAGATGCACGACACTCCGAGAACACTCAAGTGTATTCTCGAGAACTATGGATATAATACCGAGCATTTCATGGTTGTCAATTTCATCGATAAGCTGTTGTAAACTCATTTAGTGTTGTTTTGTTTGAGTGATTATTCGTTACTCTAGAAATGTAATTTGCTTTTTTGTTCTTTTTCTACGTTGTATTATTAAATTTAATGTTGTTTTTGATTTTCTTTTGTTAGGTTGTTATTCTTTAATAACATAACTTATGTTTGAAGTTTTGATGGGTTGGTTACCGACAGAGGTTTACATCCTCTATGCGCGTATCTTGTATTTATGCTATTGATGATTTATTTAACGCGATTGGCCAGCTTATCTGTGGCGTACCTTTTCATTTTAGGTACTTGAGTAATAATGTCGATGGAACATTCGAAACATTCTGTTACCGACTCGACATCGTATGAGCCTCTGAAGAAGCGGGTAAATCGGGGGAAAAATTGATATTTGATCTGTAGTAGCACGTCTCAAATTTCAGATCATGAACTGAGTTTTCATTTTTAATGCTATTATTATATTATCATGATTTTATATTTTAGATGCTCATCGATGCCGATCCCTCTCTTGCATGCATTTCATCCGCACACACTGTTTGCAGACCAGAGGTACGAAGGGGGGGGGGGTGGCCATCGATAGGGTCTATTCGCAGCCCTCCTTCTCAGACGAACATATCATTAAAACTTGAATTTATGCTATGAAAATTTCATTGTTTGATTTGATTGTTTTAGATCAAATCCGAGATGGACTGTGTGGCAATGGACGGAAAACGATACTTCAAAATTAATAGTGGAGATACACGATATGACAAAGTGAGTGTTCGTGACACGAACCGTCTGAGACTATCCTTGTCGGATTTATTTTGGCAATGGAAGCGAAACGAGACATTAAAAAATGAACGATTGGATTTTTTGTGATTCTCTAATTGACAATGAAGATAATTTTATGCGCATTTTTTTTGCAAATGTTGCCATCGGCGGGGCATTTTTTGCACATGTGGCTATTAATAGGGTCTATTGTTGGATTCTACCCTATCATTTAAGCAGCGTGCTGGTGACGACAGCGACATACTATTCACGGATTCCAATATATGGGATAACGTGACGCTGCCGGGAAGCGACGATTGTGCGATGTACCCTTCTAATTTGCCGATGAACATACCCGTGGATACGGTGTGTTTTTTTCGTTTCTCTAATTGACGAAGAAGATAATTTTATATGCATTTAATTTTTTTGTACATGTGGCCTTCAGTAGAGTCTATTGATGGCTACTACCTTAACATTTTAGAAGCGTGATGGCAGCGACATCAATATTAATAACGCGCACGGCGCTGCCAACAAAGGAATTACATCGATCATCGATAATACACAGCAGATCAGCGTATGTTTTGAAGTATTCCGATCTATCTCTCTCTCTTTATCTCAGATATTTTTACACATGTGGTCGTCAGTAGGGCCTATTGCTGACTACTACCCTATTATTAAGGAACGTGATGACAGCGACATGCTATTCGCAGACGACGTATGGGGTAACATGACGACGACGGGGAGCGACGAGTCTGTGATTCCGTTTGCTTCCAATTTGTCGATGAACATACCCATGGACATGGTTTGTTCTTTCGTTTCTCTAATTGACGAAGAATATAATTTTGTATGTTTTTTATTTTTACACACGTGGTCATCAATAGGGCCCGTGGACATCAGTAGGGCCTGGCTACTTCCTATCATTTAAGGAATGTGATGGCAACATGCTATTCGCAGACCCTAATGTATGGGGTAACATGACGCTGTCGATGTACCATTCTGCTTCTAATTTGTCGACGTACAGCCCCTTTGATACGGTGTGTTTTTTTTATGATTCTATAATTGACGATGAAGATAATTTTATATGCATTTATTTTTTGCACATGTGGCCTTCAGTAGAGTCTATTGATGGCTACTACCTTAACATTTTAGAATGGTGATGGCAGCGACATCAACATTAATAACGCGCACGGCGTTGCCAACAATGGAAGTGCATCGATCATCGATAATACACAGCAGATCAGCGTATGTTTTTGAAGTATTCCGATCTATCTCTCTCTCTTTATCTCAGATGACACTCGGAGAGCTTATGAAATGGGACAAACTCACAATGTATGGCGCGCGTCCGTGTAATATGGCTAAAATGAATAAGCTTCTCTCAATGATGAAGAACGGCTATGATGGGATTAATAAGAGCAAAATTCGCGACCTTTTCACTGTATCTCCCTCGTGAGTTTTGAAATTGATTATGGCGACATAGAAAAAGTATTGTGATTCAGTTCTATTGTTATCACTAAGAGTGCCCTCAATACTTATTTCACCAAGAATGCTGCACTTGCCAATTGGAATCCAAACAAGGGAGAGAATGTTACGAACTACACTAATGCGCCCGTTAGTTTTGTTTTTGTTTTGAAGGTTGACTTTATGATCGTTATACTATTATTACTCGTTCAGGCGATGCTCGTTGAGTGTAACCATCGTTTGACTGCTCTACGAATGATTAATTGTTTGCGTAATACGCATGATCATGACTCATTCATCGATCAGTTTACACTATGTGTCCGCGTATTCGTCGTTCCGGACGAGTATGAGGAGGAATTTAACGCGAGTCTTGAAGCTGCTGACAATACGTCCGGTCGGCGTGCTCCGTGGAGCACTGTCCAGTTTAAAGTCTGTGCAATTTTGGACAAGGAGCTCGGTGCTCGACATACGAATGAACGCACGAGCTTTATTGACAAGGTGAATGATACGAGCAGCTACGTGTTTAGTTTGGAAGCTTAATAGGCAACATTTGCAGATTTCTGCCTGTCAATCTCTTCGCCATCATTTTCCTGAATTCAACAAGTTTGAGCTTGCGACGGCAACTCAAATGCTGGAACCGGGAAGTGTCATGGAGGCGGCATTCGAGTGCACTTTTTTTTCTGACGATCTCCTTGATCGGATCAAGAAGCTATTCTCACCTGAGTGGATGGCCACCGTATACTTGTACAGTAAGATTCCTCGGGTGTGTCCTTTTGTCATGATTCCTTTTACTAGTCACTGTGGAGGCCGTGAATAGGGCGTATTCGTGACCACTTTGGCGCAATCTGGTAACAACACATTTTTAGTTTATCAATCGCGTCTTCGAAAAGGATCCGGAAGCGCTTGATAATTTAATCGATGACATTATTGTTTCCAAACGTGGTATCGGCTCGGAACGCCTATGTACCGTGAGTATCTTTTAAAAAAACAAAAAAAGTAACAAATATTTAATGCTACAGATGATTCGGACGAATCTGAAATCGAATGTAGTTTCGGCACCTTCCACTACGAAAAACGCACAGTATAAGAAGTATAAGGCTTCCTGTATAAGGTATAAGGCTACGTACACAGTATAATGCTACGTTAAACACAGAGAGCGGGAGAAGATCTTGGCTCTGATGGATGGAATGCTCAATGTGAGTTTATGTTTGAATTGCGCGCGTGAAATGAAAAGAAAATGAAAAGAAATGAATGAAATGAAATGAAAATGAAAAGAAAGTGAAATGAAATGGAAACGTTGTGGTTGTTACAGGCAAAGTGTATGGATACTGTAACTGTGAATATCGATGGAGTGGACGAGATTGCTCGCCTGCGTTCTTGTGTGTCAGGAGCGATCAGTACTTTAACGTCTATAATTAGGAGGAGTATCGCTAACATGTCCCGATTCGTGGCCGTCTTTAAGGATAAGGTGTGATTTATTGTCGTTCACAGATGTATATATTCTTTTCTACAGACCGGTATTCTCGCGTATTTGGAATGGGCCAAGTGTTTCGTGAAGTATGGCGGCATCGTACTGGTGGTGAATTTGGATGATGGAATCGATAGTCACGTGCTCGATTCGAGAAATTATTACGATGAGAAGATCAAAATGCTCCCATTTGCATTCTATAGTGAGTTGTGATGACGGGGTGATTTCAACGATTCGGGACTCTTTGTGGTTCATAGGCGAAATTTAAAAAAATGGACTTTCAGTGAACAGGAAAAATCTACCCTCTCATATCTGCGGCATCTACGCCAAGGCTTGTGTGTATAATGAGGATAAGCCGAAGATACATGATACTCCGAGAACGTTCAAAAGTGTTTTAGAAAACTATGGATTCGACCCCGGGGAGGTCATGGTCATCAATTTTATCGATAAGTTGCTATAGCCCATACGTTGTTGCTTTGTTTGGATGGTTAACCCTAACCCTTTTACTTTTGCATGTTTTTAATACGCTAATATTATTCGCTTTTTTTTTCATTTTTTGTTGTTATATTGATACTCTTTAATAATAACAAGTTGAAGTTCCAGTTCTGTTGATGTGGTTGCGGAAAGAGGTTCACGACCTCTATGTGCATATTTTGTCTTAATCTCATTGGCATAGGGTCGCTTAATTGTGATGCGTCCATTCGTTATATGTATTGAAGCAGCAATAATGTTGAAAGGTCATTCGAAATGTTCTACTGTTGAAATGATGTCGCACTACCATTTGCAGAGGCAGGTAAAAAAAAACGGGAGAAAAATATATCTTTTTTTTTAGATGTTTGTCGATGTCAATTCTTCTCTCGATTGCATCTATCCAACACACCACGCCTGAAATAAAACTGAGGTATGAAGGAGAGGGGGGTGTGGTCATCAATAGGGTCTATTCGTAGCCCCCCCCCACTCTCCCTCTTAAGAACGCATTAAACACCACCCCCCCCCCCCCTCCTTTCATTTCTCATTCTCTAATCGAGCGGTTGCCGAGGAAGGCGGGCTCTTGGTGCACTTTTCTTTTTGCCTCCAATGTTACAAAGTACTTCATGTTTGAGCACTCCGACGTGCAGCTCTTTGAATGCACTTATGATTTGAATTTCGCGTCATTGATCTGGCTTCCTCCCATCTCCGTCATTTATTTGCTCGTGCGTTCGTGCGGGAAGGTTGTCGTCTGATCGCTCTCTTAGGCTTGGCGCAAGACTACTTCACATGTGCCATTTGCAATTTGAGCCTAAATATAAACCTAAATCCCGATTCAAATTCGCGCTTTTTTTCTGGGTCCCACCACGAACATCGCGCGCGCTTCCCCTCCCTCCTCCTCCTTTCCTCCCAATTCTGTCATTCATTCGTTCCTGCGCTCGTGAGGGAAGATGTGCCACTTGCGATGCGCTTCGTCCTTTTCGTTGTTATTGTTGTTATCGTTATTGTCATTGTTACTGTCGCTATTGTTATTTCTTATATTATGATTGCTGTTGGCCTTTAATATACCGTATTCATCAATAGACCGTGTTTATATCTCAATTATTAATAGGATAACATTATTAATACGATTATAATATGAGATGAAAAGTTTCTCGATGAAAAAGGGAAAGTGATACATTTTGAACATCTGCACTAGTAGCAATTTTAGAGTGCTCACTTTGCAACTGCCATTATTTTTTGGTTCATCGTGTGAAATGGGGCTGCTTCCATGCAGGGGGCGTATTCGAAGCTTCTTCTTATTTTTTTAGTTCGACATGCTACTATTTTCGTTACTCATGTTATTTCTTGATGATGGTCGCCAATAGACCCTATTGATGACCGCTATTCATGATAGTCGTTATTGTTGGTGGATAGTAGCAACGATATGTAATTTGCAATTCGAGCCAAAGCCGCGATTTGCAGTTCGAGCCTAAGCCTAAGCCTAAATCCAGATTCAAATTCGCGCCATTGATTTGGGTCCCACCGCGAACCTCGCGCGCGCTCTTCCTCCCTCCCCCTCCCCTCCTCCCAATTCCGTCATTAATTCTTTCCTGCGCTCGCGTGGGAAGGTCGCTCTGCTCGGCTTAGCGCCAGAGTAGTTCAAATGCTCAGCTTGCATCGCAAGCCTAAATGCAGATTCAAATTCGCGCCATTGATTTGGGTCCCACCACGAACCTCGCGCGCGCTCTTCTTCCCTCCCCCCCCCCCTCTCCTCCTCCCAATTCCGTCATTCATTCTTTCCTGCGCTCGCGTGGGAAGGTCGCTCTGTTCGGCTTGCCCTCAAAGTAGTTCAAATGCTCAGCTTGCATCGCAAGACTAAATCCAGATTCAAATTCGCGCCATTGATTTGGGTCCCACCGCGAACCTCGCGCGCGCTCCCGCTCCCTCCCCCCCTCTCCTCCTCCCAATTCCGTCATTCATTCATTCCTGCGCTCGCGTGGGAAGGACGCTCTGTTCGGCTTGGCGCCAGAGTAGTTCAAATGCTCAGCTTGCACCGCAAGCCTAAATCCAGATTCAAATTCGCGCCATTGATTTGGGTCCCACCGCGAACCTCGCGCGCGCTTCCGCTCCCTCCCCCTCCCCTCCCAATTCCGTCATTCATTCTTTCCTGCGCTCGCGTGTGAAGGTCGCTCTGTTAGGCTTGCCCCCAAAGTAGTTCAAATGCTCAGCTTGCATCGCAAGCCTAAATCCAGATTCAAATTCGCGCCATTGATTTGGGTCCCATCGCGAACATTGCGCGCGCTCCTCCCCCCCCCCCCCCTCCTCCCAATTCCGTCATTTATTTGATCGTGCGCTCGTGCGGGAAGGTCGTCGCTTAGTTGCTCCGCTAGGCTTGACGCCAGAGTAGTTCAAATGCACCTTTTGTAGTTTGTAGCATTAGCCACGAAGTACTTTAGATGTGCTCTTCAAAATTGCTACTAGTGCACATGTTCGCGATGTAATTTTTTTTTATCGGTGAGGTGGTCGTCAGTAGGCTCTATTCGTGGCTCGCGATGTGTTGAATTTGAAATTCGCGTCCGTGATCGGGTTTCATTTCAAAAAAAAGGAATCGAAATAAATGCACAGATGAGATCGATCTCTCGCACAAGGAATAGCGAGAATCGCCGAGTTGACATTCTGATGAATGGAATGACCCATGTGAGTTTATATTTGACTTACGCCGAGATAACATACGAAAGAAAGGAATGTTACGTTTGTTGCAGGTAAAGCGTGCCGAATCTGTCACAGTGAACATCGATGATTATCCGAGCGAGATTCTTCGCCTGCGCTCTTGCGTCTTAGGAGCTATTGATGCATCGATTTCTAGGAATAAGAGGAATGTCATGGACTTGTCGCATTTCGTAGCATTGTTCAAGGGAAAGGTGTGTGTGTTGTTTGTTTACGATGCTCATCATATCACCAGCATATGTTTTAGTCTATCTATATACTCACTATTCAGGACGACATTCTCACGAACTTGGAGTGGGCGAAATGCTTTGTGAATAATGGCGGCATTGTCCTTACGATGGATTTGATCGATAAAATCGATTGTCACATGCTCGATTCTGGTGATGAAGAGGATAAGAAGATTAGAATGCGTGCATTCGTCCTCTACAGTGAGTTATATTGGGTCACTGGATGTGGTCTCCAATAAGGCTTTTTGTGGCCCATTGGGTATTTGAGAAATATGAAATATTCAGTGTACAAGGGAAAGGCTCACTCTCATGTCTGTGGCATCTACGCAAAGGAGGGTGTGTGCAATGCGAATGAACCTATGCTGCACGACACACCGAGAACGCTCAAATGTGTCATGGAAAACTACGGATTCGAATCCGATGAAGTCATGGTCATTGATTTCATCGATTATCTGTAACTTTGTCTCTTGTTTCGAGTGAATGATTAATTGTTTATTCAGCAATGGGTCTGCTTTTTTTTCTCATTTCATTTTTGTTCATCCCTCTGTTACAGTTAATGTTGTCTGCGTTATTTTTTGATGTTACTTGTTAGTAAAGTATTAAAGTTGTGATTACGTTTACTTGACGGATAGAGGTTTACGTCCTCTGTGCATACCTCGCTTTTATCTCATTGACGGTCGCTATAGCGCGATTGATCTGCCCATCTGTGGCGTATCTGTTCATTGTAGATATCGAAGCAGTAATAATGCCGAATAATCATTCGGAACGTTTTTCTACTAAAGCGACATCGCAATACCCTTTGCATAAACAGGTATAACGGGAAACTTGTTTTATTTTGTTAAAGATGTTTTTTTTAGATTTTAACCGATGCCAATCTCTCTCTCTCATGCGTCTCACCTGCGCGATCTGTGATCAAAACGGAGGTATGAGTGGAAAGAGTGGGACTGAGTTATGAGTGGGAAGGAGGGGGGGGGGTGGCCTTCGATAGGGTCTATTCGTAGCCACCCCAGAAGAACCCGGCATTAAACACTTGATGATTGATGCAAATATACTTTTAGTTTGGTTTGATTATTTAATAGATAAAAATGAGACATTTTTTTAGGAGTCTAAGTGTAGCGATGTGGCTGTACGGTATGACGTGAAGAAGGAGGATGACAACTACGCTAATGTCGAAAACAACGAGAACAACAATGCCGAGTTCAGAACTGGTGCATTTGCAACGGACGTGAGTTTATCTGGAATTAAAAGAGATGGACGTAATGTAGCAACTGTTGCCATTTTACACGCTTTGCGTTTTTAGGCTTCTTTCATGAACTTTGATGACTTGTTGCTGCAGAGGAAGGGCGATCGTGTGCATCCTTCTCCTACCATGGCTGATGCTGCTTCTGTGAGTCCGTCGACGAGTAGATTTGTTGATAAGGTGTGTTGTTATGTCCTTTATTGACGTTGACGAGGAGTTAGCTTTATCAATGTGATATCATTTCAGATGATACACTGTTACGCAATGCACAAGATGAAGGACGTGTCGTGCTGCAGGACGTTTGAAAAGGCTGTTCATGCGAAGATGTTTCCGTCCTTTACGGGAGCAGACAACGTATCAGCCATCTGGTCAGTAGTTTCAAGACTAGACGGTGCAATGAGAATAATGTTTGCTTTCAGGGAAGGAGCATTTTGCGTTAGCAAATTTGACAAGGAAAGTTTCGGAATGCTTGCTCGTATTTTCGCCCATGAGCGATTCAATGATGTTTCCATCTACCGAGATGGTGCAGCTGTCATCGGGAGAGCTCTGAGGATTGATCGTTCAATTGTCCGCGCATTCTTTACCGGTTTGCTCGCGTCCGACACGACAATCACGACGACTGGACTAAAGAAGGTTACACTGTGCCTTTTGTACGTTCTCTTATATTGAATTCTGTTGCAGAAGATTAGAGATAGCTTCGATGTACCGATCTCGCGATCGACGTCTTATAGAGCGATTAGAGTGGCGAAGAAGAGGGCGACAGAGGTGGACAAACGATGGCTGTTTGGACCAAAGGGAGATACGGGAGTGTGTGAGGGCATTGAGAGTGTGAGTGTTTTTTTTTGAGTCTGGGGTGGGTTGGTGATGGAGTCATTATTTGGAAATTTTCAGTATTCCGCCTATCTGGCATCCTTGTCGACCTTCAAAGTTGAGGTGACGGATAGCGCGCCCGAGACACTTCGCTTCATTGTTGGCTCTTGCGTCGATCGTTCGAACGAACGTATTGTACGTGCAATCGACAAGGGAGAATACTTTATCGCCATTTTCCGTACCCAGGTTTACTTTTACTTATTATTATTTTTACTTATTATTTAAATATGTTGGTCCATTTTTAGGATGATGCCTTTGCGAATGTAAAGTGGGTCAAGTACTTCATTGCGAACGGTGGAATCGTTATCGTAAACGATATCGATTGCCCCTATCTTGACTTTGAACTGTTGGCGGAATTGCATGAAGTGTCTACGATCTACAAGTGTTCACTCCGTAAGTTTTTTGTTTCTTTGGAATATCGTCATGTTGCTGAAAATATTATTTTCAGGTCCTTCTAGTAAAACGCACTACGTGCAATCGTTAATGTTCGCTTCTCCTCTCGTCGTTGACCAGCGCAACGTGGCCGACACCGTTGCGGTCGCCACTTTGCCGACTATTGTGAAGGAGAACATTGCCACGCTCGGCATTACCGATTTTGACAAATGCTTTATTCTGACCTTTTACTGAGGTGGCTTAATCATTATCTCATCTTTTTTTTGTTTTTAGCCTACTCATAGAGAGCATGCCTTTCTAGCATTTTTTTTCTTACATTTAGCGCATTCTCCGCATTTACTCACTATGTTTTCCTTTGCAAATTGTTTTGAAGTAAATTCTCTTCTGTCTTATCCCTTCTCTTCTCCAGTGATAAGTTTGTCATTGATAAGTTTGTCTTTGTTCATTCTTGCTCACATGTATTGTTGTAGTTGTTATGTTGCTACTTTGTTATGCTGTTTAATAAAATAATTTTGTTAATGGGATGATCTCTGACGATCTTTACTCGGTTGCTAACCGTAAAAGATGTATATTTTATTGAAATGGTCATCAATATGGTCTATTTGAGGCATCATGTGTTCATTATAGATTCTAGTAGCAGGATACGATGAGGAGGAATTTGTTTCGACCTGCAGAAGCGACGCCAGGCGTCCCGTCAATGGCGGGACGCACCAGTGGAATTTCATCCAATGCCATTGTCGGTGGAGTAATTGCCCGCTCAATTGGTCGGGCAAGACAGGAGAGTCGGGTTGGTAAGTTTTTTATTCGATCGTATTGTTGTTTTTATGATGTACATTATGTATTAGATTTGTCGGCTGCACTCGGGAATCGAACAACCACCACTACTGCTGATTCGGATTCCGTAGATGTCGCACCGATACTCCAAGATGAAAGACGGACCACCGCGGCTGCGCGTGTACCACCGTCTCTCGTTCCGCATTACGGTCAGTGATAGACCCTATTCGCGGCCGCCGCTGTAAATTGTTTTTATTTTATCTTTTATCACAGAGCCTCCTCCGGTTCTCGTCGCTCAGACAGCAGTGTCGATGCGAGCACGTGCCCTCGCCCAACCCGTCACTCGCGGCGACGTTGTCGACGTAACACCACTTTCTGTAAGCAGTAGCGGGTCATTACAACGCGCTAGTCCAGGTAAGAGGCGTCAGATTTGATTTAATTAAATAAACAATAATTGCACGCTAGATGTCGCACCGATACTCCAAGATGAAAGACGGACCACCGCGGCTGCGCGTGTACCACCGTCTCTCGTTCCGCATTACGGTCAGTGATAGACCCTATTCGCGGCCGCCGCTGTAAATTGTTTTTATTTTATCTTTTATCACAGAGCCTCCTCCGGTTCTCGTCGCTCAGACAGCAGTGTCGATGCGAGCACGTGCCCTCGCCCAACCCGTCACTCGCGGCGACGTTGTCGACGTAACACCACTTTCTGTAAGCAGTAGCGGGTCATTACAACGCGCTAGTCCAGGTAAGAGGCGTCAGATTTGATTTAATTAAATAAACAATAATTGCACGCTAGATGTCGCACCGATACTCCAAGATGAAAGACGGACCACCGCGGCTGCGCGTGTACCACCGTCTCTCGTTCCGCATTACGGTCAGCGATAGACCCTATTCGCGGCCGCCGCTGTAAATTGTTTTTATTTTATCTTTTATCACAGAGCCTCCTCCGGTTCTCGTCGCTCAGACAGCAGTGTCGATGCGAGCACGTGCCCTCGCCCAACCCGTCACTCGCGGCGACGTTGTCGACGTAACACCACTTTCTGTAAGCAGCAGCGGGCCATTACAACGCGCTAATCCGGGTAAGTGGCGTCGGATTTGATTTAATTAAATAAACAATAATTGCACGCTAGATGTCGCACCGATACTCCAAGATGAAAGACGGACCACCGCGGCTGCGCGTGTACCACCGTCTCTCGTTCCGCATTACGGTCAGCGATAGACCCTATTCGCGGCCGCCGCTGTAAATTGTTTTTATTTTATCTTTTATCACAGAGCCTCCTCCGGTTCTCGTCGCTCAGACAGCAGTGTCGATGCGAGCACGTGCCCTCGCCCAACCCGTCACTCGCGGCGACGTTGTCGACGTAACACCACTTTCTGTAAGCAGCAGCGGGCCATTACAACGCGCTAATCCGGGTAAGTGGCGTCGGATTTGATTTAATTAAATAAACAATAATTGCACGCTAGATGTCGCACCGATACTCCAAGATGAAAGACGGACCACCGCGGCTGCGCGTGTACCACCGTCTCTCGTTCCGCATTACGGTCAGCGATAGACCCTATTCGCGGCCGCCGCTGTAAATTGTTTTTATTTTATCTTTTATCACAGAGCCTCCTCCGGTTCTCGTCGCTCAGACAACGAGTGACGCAGCAGTGTCGATGCGAGCACGTGCCCTCGCCCAACCCGTCACCCGCGGCGACGTTGTCGACTTAACATCACCCTTAAGTATATCTTCTGTGGATTTCGCGATTCGTGCAATGTTTCCGAACGCCGGATACGCGGATGTGTCCAACTTGTGGTCTGTACTCGCAGGATACAGTGGTAATAATTGTTTTTTTTTTCTGTGAATATCATATATTTGTAGGTTATTTTTCGGAGATAGACGACGATGATCCGTCGTTAGACAATAATAACGTTGATCCGTCACTGCTGATTATTGACGATGACGCAACAACGAGTCATCCACGCAATGGTGATGGATTCACCGGGGATAACGAAATGACCCGTGGCTCACAGCTCATGGCTACGCGGGATAATTCATCAATTGGTATGTCTTTTTTATTAATTGACGCAACAATCTCATTTAGCACGTCGAGTGATTGCGAGCACTGATGGAATGCGTTCACTACGTGCACATGCAAACGCTACGATCGGTGCTAATCCGCCGATATGTACACCCGCGCAAAGCATTGCGTTTCGCGAGATGAATTTGAGTGTAAGCAGTGTTTTTTTTGATTATTTTTTTCGGTTATACACGGATTTCGTTTGTTGCAGATATTGCGACAGGCGTTTGAGAAATCGTGCACGTGTTATAACGGTCCAAATGCCGATTGGTTATTGCGCGGATCGGGGCAAGATGCGTTCGTTGATTATATCCAGTCGTCTCTCAAATCACGAGGAACGATCGCGTGGTCTCTCTTAAATGCGCTAAAACCCGAGACTTTGACGAAGGTGGCGATTGCCGCCGCACGCTTGGCGTTGTATTGCGCGGACGTGAGACCCGAGTTCCGCGGTATACGTGACCCGATCACGTTTTGGCCAAGGTGCGTGTCTGTTTTTTTTTCTGTTTTAAAAAAATGTAATTTTAGATTTTATCGATTCTTTTCCGAGTTGACATTGGAGCCACGAGTATCCGTGTTGGTGGAAGCATTTGAGTGGACGGATACGAACATTCCGATGAGATCGCCTCCATTCATGAAGGTCCTTGCTGCGAAAGGGATGCCCGGAAGAGCGAATGTCCGTGAGCCGTCGACCGTCAATGCCAATGCCGTATCCACGTGTCAATTTCTGCGCATAATCAACGTCGATCTCGGTGGATGCGAGAACATGGCGATAAAGAAGAGTGCAATGTGGGCTCTCATCAACAAATGGCTGAGTGTGTATGATCAGAAAGTCGGAGGAGGATTGTCTCCGTTGCAGAAGGTATTTTTAATATATTCATTTGGTACGGCCTCCGATAGACCCTATTGATGGCCCAACGTTTACTTTTATATTTTCTATTTATCTGATATGTCTATTGGGACGCTGATATCGATGGCCGAACTTTCTTTTTTTCATTAACCCACATTTCAGACTGCAGTGGGTGTGCAGGACTTGGCGTACCTGTTTAGTCGCCCTCATGCCGTAACTGAATGTATAAAGTCTGTCCAATCATGGCATCTCGGACTAATGCTGCTCAGTGGCATGCGTCCGGGCTCGATGCAAGGTTTGTGCGACGAGCAATCAATGGAAATTGAATAATTTTTGAAATTAACAGCCGATTCACTGATGAATTACACAATCAAAGCAATAAACAATCGGAAGAGACGTCTGAATGAAAGTACGATGAATGCTGCTGCGTCCGGAGCTGTCATGGGAGAAGATTCTGAATTGTTGCGTGTTTTGATCCGTCGGCGGAAATGGAATGATGAGTGAGTCGATTTCGTATATTTATTTTTATTGACTTTTTGTAGGGCTCTTGTACTCGAAGGGGAAATGAAGAAGAAACCGGTCGAGGATGATGTTGCCTCGACATCTGCCAGTACCAGCAGCAGTAGTATGTTCCAACGAGATCAAGAGCAGCAGCAGAATGGAGCTAGCGCAATGGGAGGGTGATTTTGTCTTTCTCCTTTAAGGTGTTTATTGATTTCTTGAAGGGATATCCCCGTGGATGACTTGCTGTTTTCCGGTCTGCGCATCGGAGATGTTGAGATATACAGGTAATGGTGCGTAAGGTGGTGGTGGTGGTGTCATACGGTACGATCACTCAAGAATATTTAGGTTGAGAGCGAGGACCGGTGACGATATGCGGATCGTTCGTATTCAAGCTATCATCAATGTCCGACGCACCAAAATTGGCGGCTACAGGGCCTTCAAGGTCATGAAGTGCGGATACATTTGGCCAGAGAGTGTCGGCACGCGTATAGGTGGTGGTGAGAGGGAATGCTTTCATCCCAACGCTGCCATCGGATTCCTGCTCCAGAGTATCCTTCGAGGACACGTTGATGAGCGATTAATTATGGAGGATGAAGCTACATTTTGGAGTGGACGCCCTGGCGGAGTCGACAAAGTGATCGTCTCGACAAGCATTGAAAGTCATGCACCATTGATGCACCGCTCGCTATTCGCTCTGCCAATCACTCCTGAATACATGCGAAACGGGAGGAACAGGCGCAAGCTCGCTCATCGCCTTAATGCGCAAGCACATCACGGAGGAAAAGGAGGAATCGAGATTGAGATTGACAACTACACGCAATTCATCGAGAGATTTTGTGATACGTTCAATCTCCCAGCGTACATCGTCTCGGCTCGCTCATTTCGGTGAGCTCTTGTACGACCGATTGATGAAGCGGTCGTCAATAGGGTCTATCGGTGACCGTTGTATGTTGTATAAGCGTACGATTGCAGGTCCGGATTTGCCCTGGGAATTATATCCGATCATGCGAAACGTATGGATCCTCAAAAGGTTCTATCTGAGACGATGATCCAAGAGGCACTCATAACGACTTGTCAATGGACGAGCACGCGTCAAGCTCTTGTTTACGCTCGGTAACTACACTTTTAGTTACTTTTTTAACTTGTTGATTATACACGTATACATTCAGGGTCATTCGCGAAGACATTCGAAATTCTGCGGAAACGGTCGTTTCGATGAGTGCGCATGATTGGTGGTCATCGATAGAGCGTGGCTCTCTAAGGAGTCGTCTGCGCAATGAGGATTACAAGTGAGTGGTAGAGTAACAATGCATGTAAGCGTATGTGTGTGTGTTGCAGGCCGATCGATATAGAGCATGCGCGCGCCTTGTGCACTGCGGAGCGACAGCAAATCGTACGCAATGAAGTCGAATCGGGCGTCGGACTCGTGAGGCAGCCAATCCCAACGGTTCCCTCTGGATCCAAGTTGAAGAAGGTGCGCGATGCGATTAACACGGAGATTTTCCAAGGAACTGTGCCGATTGCGAATGGCGACGCTGATTTGAAAGGTTTATGCTTCGATATCAGAGCGACCGTTGAGAATCTTGTCAATAAGCGTGACGGTAAGGTTGCTACCTATCGCATTCACTTTTGCTAGTTTTTTTTCTGCTTTTTGTATATTTAGTTGATTTTGTTTCAATAATTGTTGTATTCGTCATATTTCGTTTATGTTCACTCACAATCACTCACGATCACTCACTATTTCTCAATTCTACTAGTTTGTTGTTCTATTACTTGTTTTTTTAATAAAAAAAATTATATCCTAGTTTTATTTGATTGATAAGGTAGACGATTCCTATGCCGACTGTTCGGCTTTCCTGTGTGTCCATTCTATTATCAAATATGCTTGCTAGTATTTGTACAGTGCCTGGTAGGTATGGCGGCGGTGGAGGTGGTTGAGCCCCCGGTGACAGCTGATTCGGTGCTAGAACATTCGGAGAGTATGACAGTGCCGATGGTGTCCGATCCTCGCCCTCTTCAAATGGGCGTTGTCGTTTGCGGCGACGCGTCTGACGTGAGCAGACTGGGTCAGATGATTTTTGGCGCTCATCGCGACGTCGTGCTGCTGTCGATCCAGCGTCTTGTTTCGGCTTGCATTGAGAGGCGTACGTTGTTACCGTATGATTATTTGTCTTTTTTTTATATTTTAGTCAACCACGAGGACATGGTGCCGATGCGGATCGTGATTGGCAATGTCTGGGACGTGGACAAGTTTACGGAGCTGGTTTCATGGATTGATGTGAGTTTCATGGAACGATGACTAACGATGACTAACGAGGACTCAGATGGTGAAGCGGTGCGTGCGCATGCCGATCACGCTTCGTTCTTTAGCAAAGTGTAATCTGGTCCTCGAGAGTGCTGGCGGCGGGACATCATTTGAGGTTGTCCGCTGTGATTCAGGGGAACCTATTGATGTCAGCGTTCTCTTCTCGGCAATGAGCCTACGCACTGGGAAAGTGTATGAAATGGTTTGTAGCGTAGGGTTAGTCTCTACCCCACCACCCTTTCTAGGCGATCTCGGACGATTGGATCGTACTGTTGTTTTGCAACAATGACGGATCTCGGATTGATCAGTTCTCGCATGTCCAGATTTCTAGATTTGATGTGTGTGTTATGACTGAGGTCAGTCGGTGGTGGTGCAGACTTTTTTTTCGTATACTTTTCGTATTCTTTCCATTCTTTTTTTTTAACTTTTGCAAAATTGCAGATTCATCACGCTACTTCGTCTGACCCACGCAATATTCGCATTGTCAATTCGCTTCTACAACAAACGGATGTTGCACACATGATGAGAGCGTTGTCGGTGCAATGTGATACGTGAGTATTCGGATGCTATTTTTTTTGGTTTATAGTCTATTTTTAGTCTTTTTCATCGTCCCACCAGCAGTGACCCTGCTGCTGCTGTCGTTGTTAGTAACGACGAGAACGGTGGAGCGGCGTTGCCCCTGAAGGATCCAATCTTATCGTCTGATCTACCTGATATTTTCTGATTGTAAATTCTTGGCTGCAATTTCTTTATATATTTTTCTTATAAAAAATGTTGATGCGGCCTCCGGTAGGCCCTATTCGAGACTTCTGTCAAATTAGCATATTGTATCTTGTCTACGCACTCGGGGGTTTTTGTCGTTTATTCATTTTGTCTTTTTTTGTTGTTGAAGGAATAAGGGTATTTCATGTCATTTTAGTACTGTTGTTGATATTCGGTTTTCAACCGTAGAAGATATCGGTTTTTACATGTTATGGTCTCGAATAGGGTCTACTCATGGCCCTCGTCAGTACTAATTCCATTTAAGGTACGACGATCGTAGGTATGAATTAAGCCAATTTGTCGCCTATGCAGCTACTTGCGTTGTCCCAGTGCATTTCGCCATGGAGACTGGCGGTATGTGTTTGTTACTACTGCTAATTGGATTGGCGGTGTGCAACTCTTGAACGCGTATTATGGCAACAATTGCAGCTGCCTGCTACTTTGACCTTGTCACAATTGGGAGACTGGCACCCGCTGTAGACGTTCACGAGAAGCTGCACATTCTGCTATATTGTCCCTTTTTAAATTGTGGGTTATTATTTAGATTTCCTAATTTACAGGAGCAAGTGAGAATATCTCCATCCAACTTTTTAGCAAGAGCTGCGCGGCGAGCTGCGTATTACCGCGGAGGTTGACATGATTTATGTGATAGTGGCTAGTTTGGGCCTCGAGTAGGGTCTATTCGTGGCCACAGTTGCGCATTGCCGCGGAGGTTGGCATGATTTACGTGATAGTGGCTATTTGGGCCTCGAGTAGGGTCTATTCGTGGCCAGCATCGTGTATGCATAGGCTGTGTTTCAAGCACTCCTTTTGCGTTTGGTTATCACTGTGCTTTTGGTATAAAATGCTTAGTGCTTAGGCCGACGTTTCGCCACGAAGACTGGCATGCATCTCGCAGCTTAGACCGGCGTTGTGTTGCAAAAACCTGCATGCACCATGCCGTTCCCCGGCGTTTGACCATCACTATGCGTATGTTATAAAAAAATTCGCTTAGGCTTAGGCCAATACGCATGCTTAGGCCGGCGTTTTGTTGCAGAAATTTGCATGCACTATTGCAGTCCCCGGCGTTTGACTATCACTATGCGTATGTTATAAAAAAATTCGCTTAGTGCTTAGGCTTAGGCCAATACGCATGCTTAGGCCGGCGTTTTGTTGCAGAAAACCTGCATGCACTATTGCAGTCCCCGGCGTTTGACTATCACTATGCGTATGTTATAAAAAAATTCGCTTAGTGCTTAGGCTTAGGCTTAGTGCTTAGGTCCCAATGCGCATGCTTAGGCCGGCGTTGTGTAGCAGAAACCTGCATGCATCTCGCAGCTTAGGCCGGCGTTGTGTTGCAGAAACCTGCATGCATCTCGCAGCTTAGGCCGGCGTTGTGTTGCAGAAGCCTGCATGCATCTCGCAGCTTAGGCCGGCGTTGTGTTGCAGAAGCCTGCATGCATCTCGCAGCTTAGGCCGGCGTTGTGTAGCAGAAACCTGCATGCATCTCGCAGCTTAGGCCGGCGTTGTGTAGCAGAAACCGGCATGCGCCTCACAGCTTAGGCCGGCGTCGTGTTGCAGAAGCCTGCATGCGCCTCGCAGCTTAGGCCGGCGTCGTGTTGCAGAAACCTGCATGCATCTCGCATGCTTAGGCCGGCGTTGTGGTGCAGAAAGTGGCATGCATCTCGCATGCTTAGGCCGGCGTTGTGGTGCAGAAAGTGGCATGCATCTCGCATGCTTAGGCCGGCGTTGTGTTGCAGTATCGTACGTGATAATTGAGGGACTGTTATTTGATCTCTCGATGATTGCTAAATAGACGGAATGTGTTGTGAGCTATTTGGTATGATTTATAAACTATATCGCATATAGTGCTGCAATAGTTTTCGAGGGAATTTGTAACGTTATGAACAGTTATGGGTTTTTCTTTTTGTCAAATAATGAGGCGGCCGCCATTAGACCCTCTATTCATGGCTACGCACTATTATTGTATATGTGTTCGAGGGACTGTAGATGTGTCTGAGAAAAAAAAAGATCGCAATAGTTTGTTGGATGTTGTAATACTGGCGCAAATGCACTGTATCGATATATGTGCATTACGTATTTGATTCTGGAACGTCAGGATATAAAAAAATGAGTATTCAGTAGTATTAGATCTGATAAAAAATAGAATAAAAAAAGATAATGTAAGTAGTCAAGAGATACGGTAAGCAACAGTTTGTGACGCGACCTAGGTCGATTTCATAAGTTGATTTCGGAATCAAATAGGTTTTTGACTTGCACTTTTGCATTTTTTTTATTAGTTTTAGTTGCGGGCTTATTCATCACTTCTTTGATGCTAATACATAGCTAGGCTTGGTGAATATCGCACCATTCGGATTGCTTGTTTTGGATTTAATCGTTTTACACTCCAGGACCGTTATTGCTCGTGCATCTTTCGTTTGAGTCTGCGTTCTCGTGACTCATTCGTCCATTGTGAGCTCGCGTTTCCGTGACTCGATCATCTTCTGTATTCGGAGAGGATCGTTGCTGCGTCGAATCACGAGGTGTGCTTTCTTTATTTTAATATATAAAAAGTGTGCAAAGTGTGTTTAAGTCATGGGTACTAGCCGTTCACGTTTAGTTGTTGATTTGTTCACGCTGAATTTGTGGGACCAATCCGGTTGTACATACCAGGATGTGTGCCGTATGAACGACAATAGTAATTTAGGTCTGTTCCTATCGAAATGTATGCCTTTGAATCGAACGCGCCGTAAGCATTTTGACTGGGTTGTCGGTTTGGGTTTCAACGACGTTTAGGCGGCCACCAGTAGACACTATTCACGGCCACGTTTATGACAGAGTAGTTTATCCATGAGATGGAAATGGTTATCGGGTCTGAGGCGAATTGTATTTGTTCGCAGCGTAAGTCGAGAGTGGTAGCTACCGTAATCCAAGTACCCCTGTTGGGGTCGGCCATTTTGATTGTATCGCCCGAACCAGTTTATATTTTTGGAAACCAAGTTGATATGAGGTGCTATGATACCCAAGGAACAAACGCTAGTAGGAATTTAGGGTTGATTCCGCCGAAAATTGCCGATTTGAATCGATCGCGCCGTAAGCGTTTTGACTGGGTTGTCGGTTTGGGTTTCAACGACGTTTAGGCGGCCACTAGTAGACCCTATTCACGGCCACGTTTATGACAGAGTAGTTTATCCATGAGATGGAAATGGTTATCGGATCTGAGGCGAATTGTATTTGTTCGCAGCGTAAGTCGAGAGTGGTAGCTACCGTAATCCAAGTACCCCTGTTGGGGTCGGCCATTTTGATCGTATCTCCCGAACCAGTTTATATTTTTGGAAACCAAGTCGGTATGAGGTGCTATGATACCCAAGGAACAAAAGCTAGTAGGAATTTAGGGTTGGTTCCGCCGAAAATTGCCGATTTGAATCGAACGCGCCGTAAGCTTTTTGACTGGGTTGTCGGTTTGAGTTTCACCGACGTTTATGCGGCCACCAGTAGACCCTATTCACGGCCACGTTTATGACAGAGTAGTTTATCCATGAGATGGAAATGGTTATCGGATCTGAGGCGAATTGTATTTGTTCGCAGCGTAAGTCGAGAGTGGTAGCTACCGTAATCCAAGTACCCCTGTTGGGGTCGGCCATTTTGATCGTATCGCCCGAACCAGTTTATATTTTTGAAAACCGAGTCGGTACGAGGTGCTATGGTACCCAAGGAACAAAAGCTAGTAGGAATTTAGGGTTGGTTCCGCCGAAAATTGCCGATTTGAATCGAACGCGCCGTAAGCTTTTTGACTGGGTTGTCGGTTTGAGTTTCACCGACGTTTATGCGGCCACCAGTAGACACTATTCACGGCCACGTTTATGACAGAGTAGTTTATCCATGAGATGGAAATGGTTATCGGATCTGAGGCGAATTGTATTTGTTCGCAGCGTAAGTCGAGAGTGGTAGCTACCGTAATCCAAGTACCCCTGTTGGGGTCGGCCATTTTGATCGTATCGCCCGAACCAGTTTATATTTTTGAAAACCGAGTCGGTACGAGGTGCTATGGTACCCAAGGAACAAAAGCTAGTAGGAATTTAGGGTTGGTTCCGCCGAAAATTGCCGATTTGAATCGATCGCGCACGAAAAGTGGGGCCGTTTCCCAGACTACCCTGTTGTGGTCGGCCATTTTGATTGTATCGCCCGAACCAGTTTATATTTTTGGAAACCGAGTCGGTACGAGGTGCTATGATACCCAAGGAACAAACGCCAGTAGGAATTTAGTGTTGGTTCCGCCGAAAATTGCCGATTTGAATCGATCGCGCACGAAAAGTGGGGCCGTTTCCCAGACTACCCTGTTGTGGTCGGCCATTTTGATCGTATCGCCCGAACCAGTTTATATTTTTGAAAACCGAGTCGGTACGAGGTGCTATGGTACCCAAGGAACAAAAGCTAGTAGGAATTTAGGGTTGGTTCCGCCGAAAATTGCCGATTTGAATCGATCGCGCACGAAAAGTGGGGCCGTTTCCCAGACTACCCTGTTGTGGTCGGCCATTTTGATCGTATCTCCCGAACCAGTTTATATTTTTGGAAACCAAGTCGGTATGAGGTGCTATGATACCCAAGGAACAAACGCCAGTAGGAATTTAGTGTTGGTTCCGCCGAAAATTGCCGATTTGAATCGATCGCGCACGAAAAGTGGGGCCGTTTCCCAGACTACCCTGTTGTGGTCGGCCATTTTGATCGTATCTCCCGAACCAGTTTATATTTTTGGAAACCAAGTCGGTATGAGGTGCTATGATACCCAAGGAACAAACGCCAGTAGGAATTTAGGGTTGGTTCCGCCGAAAATTGCCGATTTGAATCGATCGCGCACGAAAAGTGGGCCGTTTCCCAGACTACCCTGTTGTGGTCGGCCATTTTGATCGTATCGCCCGAACCAGTTTATATTTTTGGAAACCGAGTCGGTATGAGGTGCTATGATACCCAAGGAACAAACGCCAGTAGGAATTTAGGGTTGGTTCCGCCGAAAATTGCCAATTTGAATCGATCGCGCACGAAAAGTGGGCTGTTTCACAGACTACCCTGTTGTGGTCGGCCATTTTGATCGTATCGCCCGAACCAGTTTATATTTTTGGAAACCGAGTCGGTATGAGGTGCTATGATACCCAAGGAACAAACGCCAGTAGGAATTTAGGGTTGGTTCCGCCGAAAATTGCCGATTTGAATCGATCGCGCACGAAAAGTGGGCAGTTTCCCAGACTACCCTGTTGGTGTCGGCCATTTTGATTGTATCACCCGAACCAGTTTATATTTTTGAAAACCGAGTCGGTATGAGGTACTATGGTACCCAAGGAACAAACGCCAGTAGGAATTTAGTGTTGGTTCCGCCGAAAATTGCCGATTTGAATCGATCGCGCACGAAAAGTGGGGCCGTTTCCCAGACTACCCTGTTGTGGTCGGCCATTTTGATCGTATCTCCCGAACCAGTTTATATTTTTGGAAACCAAGTCGGTATGAGGTGCTATGATACCCAAGGAACAAACGCCAGTAGGAATTTAGGGTTGGTTCCGCCGAAAATTGCCGATTTGAATCGATCGCGCACGAAAAGTGGGCCGTTTCCCAGACTACCCTGTTGTGGTCGGCCATTTTGATCGTATCGCCCGAACCAGTTTATATTTTTGGAAACCGAGTCGGTATGAGGTGCTATGATACCCAAGGAACAAACGCCAGTAGGAATTTAGGGTTGGTTCCGCCGAAAATTGCCAATTTGAATCGATCGCGCACGAAAAGTGGGCTGTTTCACAGACTACCCTGTTGTGGTCGGCCATTTTGATCGTATCGCCCGAACCAGTTTATATTTTTGGAAACCGAGTCGGTATGAGGTGCTATGATACCCAAGGAACAAACGCCAGTAGGAATTTAGGGTTGGTTCCGCCGAAAATTGCCGATTTGAATCGATCGCGCACGAAAAGTGGGCAGTTTCCCAGACTACCCTGTTGGTGTCGGCCATTTTGATTGTATCACCCGAACCAGTTTATATTTTTGAAAACCGAGTCGGTATGAGGTGCTATGATACCCAAGGAACAAACGCCAGTAGGAATTTAGGGTTGGTTCCGCCGAAAATTGCCAATTTGAATCGATCGCGCACGAAAAGTGGGCAGTTTCACAAACTGTTGGGGGTCGGCGAGAAGAGGTTATATCGTAAATCTTCCCCTGCGAAACAACAGAAACGTCGAACACGGCCATTTAAAACTAGCGTAAAAAAACATTGACGAATATTGGAAAATCTAAAATGCGTGAAAGTTGGAAAATGGTACTGTAAGTAAACAGTTTGACGAATCGCGGTGGGTGCCTAAATGCGGCAATACAAACGATACAGTAATCTAATTGAGTTAGATAATTAAACTAAATAAATGAGTTTACTTATTATAAAAGCATATCATAATAGCATAAAAAATGCATAATGTTGAGTTATTCATATTGTTCGCATTGTTTGTAACTTCAGGGTCGTCCGCTTAATCGATCATTCTTCGTTCAACATCTGAGTTATTGAGTACCGCACCATCTGCTCACTCAAGTATGATTTATTTATTTTTTTACACATCCATGTAAAAAAAACAGTGTGATGATGCCATGGTTTCGATCATTGAGGGTGTACATTTGCCTACCAGATGAGCGGCCGTGGGTAGATCCTATTCGCGGCCAAGTCCCTGCAGCCGCAGAGTAGAATTTCCCCTTTTGCTACTAGTTCAGATGTTCAGAGATGTCTCCCGCTCCTCGTCTTCATTCACTAGTCCCTGCAGCCGCAGAGGAAGGTCGTGTGTCGCCATTGCTCTCTAGATTTCCCCCTTTTGCTACTAGTTCAGATGTTCAGAGATGTTCGTGTAGATGCTCAATGTTGCTAGTAGTTCAAATGTTCGGAGGGTGTACCCTTGCCTACCAGTTGAGCGGCCGTGGATAGACTCTATTCGCGGCCTCTGTGATCCTCGATGCATTTTGAATTCGCGCTCCTGATCTGGGTCCCATTGTGAACCTCGCGCGCGCTCCCCTCTCCCGCTCCTCGTCTTCATTCACTAGTCCCTGCAGCCGCAGAGGAAGGTCGTGTGTCGCCATTGCTCTCTAGATTTCCCCCTTTTGCTACTAGTTCAGATGTTCAGAGATGTTCGTGTAGATGCTCAATGTTGCTAGTAGTTCAAATGTTCGGAGGGTGTACCCTTGCCTACCAGTTGAGCGGCCGTGGATAGACTCTATTCGCGGCCTCTGTGATCCTCGATGCATTTTGAATTCGCGCTCCTGATCTGGGTCCCATTGTGAACCTCGCGCGCGCTCCCCTCTCCCGCTCCTCGTCTTCATTCACTAGTCCCTGCGGCCGCAGAGGAAGGTCGTGTGTCGCCATTGCTCTCTAGATTTCCCCCTTTTGCTACTAGTTCAGATGTTCAGAGATGTTCGTGTAGATGCTCAATGTTGCTAGTAGTTCAAATGTTCGGAGGGTGTACCCTTGCCTACCAGTTGAGCGGCCGTGGATAGACTCTATTCGCGGCCTCTGTGATCCTCGATGCATTTTGAATTCGCGCTCCTGATCTGGGTCCCATTGTGAACCTCGCGCGCGCTCCCCTCTCCCGCTCCTCGTCTTCATTCACTAGTCCCTGCGGCCGCAGAGGAAGGTCGTGTGTCGCCATTGCTCTCTAGATTTCCCCCTTTTGCTACTAGTTCAGATGTTCAGAGATGTTCGTGTAGATGCTCAATGTTGCTAGTAGTTCAAATGTTCGGAGGGTGTATCCTTGCCTACCAGTTGAGCGGCCGTGGATAGACTCTATTCGCGGCCTCTGTGATCCTCGATGCATTTTGAATTCGCGCTCCTGATCTGGGTCCCATTGTGAACCTCGCGCGCGCTCCCCTCTCCCGCTCATCGTCTTCATTCACTAGTCCCTGCAGCCGCAGAGGAAGGTCGTGTGTCGCCATTGCTCTCTAGATTTCCCCCTTTTGCTACTAGTTCAGATGTTCAGAGATGTTCGTGTAGATGCTCAATGTTGCTAGTAGTTCAAATGTTCGGAGGGTGTATCCCCGAGCGTTAAATAATTGACTCATAATGTCTACGTGACACGTTTTACTTGGTCTATAGATCACATTATTGAGTGTGCACTTTTGCACATGGTTTGTTTTAATCGTTTGTCGTTACCTTTGCTCTATTTTATGTGTATTTTAAAATGATTTACAGATGTCGAGGAAGCGTTCAACTCGTTCCGATGCCACGGCAGCGCATTCGACGAATAAGAAGACGGTAAAAAAAGGGGGCAAACGGTTTAGTTGGGTGGTGGTGCCTAGGTTATATTTCCGTTTCATCATTGACATAAACCTTTTTCATTCAGAAGATCGTCGTCAAGGAGGAGCCTCGCTCGCCCGCGCACTCTGCTGACTACAATGAGGTACCAATGAGAGAGAGGGGGGGGGGTGGTCGCTAATAGGGTCTATTGATGGCCTTGTACATTCGGCCTATTCCTATGCACGAATCAATTTTGGACGTTCGCTACATTGAAGAGTGGCGGTGAAGCCGAACGGATGTACGATGAAGAGGTTCCGCTCGACTGTGATGAAACTCATAGCATTGTAAGTTGAAGAATTGTAATTGAATCATTGAATATGCGCAAAACAGTCATCGCTTTAGTACATTGTGTATTGTTTTAGGTTGACGTCTGCGGGTTGACAGACGAAGAAGGCGAAGAACGTGGACCAGGAGAATTGTCTTCTGATCAACGCAACGTCATTGCTCCTCACTCTTCGCACGACTTACTCGGAGGCCCGCGCACAGATGACACGTCCGTCATTGAAAGCGTAGAGGAGGAAGTGGAAATTGAAGAGGGCGATGAAGTTGATGATAATGATGAGGTGAGATTAACTCTGCTGGAATGAAATTTGCTTTACATTATACATATTCTAGGCGAGGAAGGATGAGGAGTTGCGTGACGACGCCGAATTTGACTTTACTTTCATTTCTGAGGTAAATATTTATTTGTTATTGCGTTATCATCATTTACTTGTCATTCAGACTTCTCTGAGGAACTTCATTAATTGGCAAGATATGATTACTGGTGGAGGCCGTGACCATAACGCCGAGAAGGTGCTCGCGATCTTGGACCGAATGAGCAAACGGATGCGTCATGTAGCTCTCACATCTCTATTCGCTGAGAGTATTCCGTTAGTTTTGTTTACCGATATTAGTGGTCGTGTGCCAAAACGACGGACATCTGTTATGAATATCAATCTTATTTTCAGAACGATTGTTATTACTGAAGAAGAGTTTGAACGCGTCAGCTTTTTCGATGGGGACATGAGAGGTTTAACCACGTTCGATCCGGCGTATCTGAATGAGTCACCTCAGGTAAATATCGAATAGTCCGTAATGGCTCTCGGCTAATGCTATGTTCTTTGCAGGTCTTGCTCGTAGATGGAAGTCATCGATATCGAGCCATATGTGACATCTACTCGCATGCAGCTTTATTCACTGAAAAATGGACGGATGGACTGCAAGGAATGTCCCAAGCCTGCGAAGTAAGATAGGATTGTCACTATTAGTATTTCTAGTGTTCTGTTTCAGAATGTCTCGATCGCGATTAGAGTGTTGGTCTGCCCGCGCGGTGTTATGGAAGAGGAATTTGTTGAGAGTCTCCGTAAGACTCGTCAAGATCGTCGTCGCGCGACGTCTGACACAACGAGCGTCCATCATAGCACGATCCAGTTCTTCATCAGATCGAGACTCGATGAGATGGAGGAGGCAAGACACAGGGCAACGCAGTCCACATTCTGGGAAAAGGTACGCATACTGTGATTTCTAGGTTATTGTGTGATACCCCTTTCTCATGCCAGGTGCAGCATTGTTCTGGCCTCCGTCCCATCATGAAGAAGAGAAGCCAAACCTTTGCCCATGCAGTAGACTCTAAGATGCTCCCGAAGTTTGACGGACAGAGTAATAGAACTTCAATCTGGTGAGATTATGTTGATGCTTTTGACGGATCTGTATGTGTGGTCATGAATACGGTCTATTGGAGGCCGCTTTACGAATACCATTATATTTCAGGGAAGGAGCATTCGGAGTGAGTAGAATGGATAAGGAGGGCTACGACATTCTTGCCGGCGTCTTCGAAAACAAGAAACTCGCGAATGTTTCGTTGTACAGAGAAGGAGTCTCTGCTATTTCGAGAGCCTTGAAGAATGATAAATTGATTGTTGTCAATTTCTTCAAGAATTTGATCGAGTCGGATAAGCTTATCACTACGACTGGACTGAAAGAGGTTTGTAATGCCCGATTTATCACGTTATAATTATATTCTGTTGCAGATCCTCAAGAGGGATCTCAGGGTAACGTCTGCGTGCGCGACTACTCCAGATGCGATGAGAATGGCGACTAAGAGGGCGGGACAGACAGACAATGTATGGCTCTTTGGACCGAAAGGAATCACGGGAGTGTGTGCGGGTATGGAGAAGGTGAGCGCAGTCTAAACTGCTACAGCAAGGAAGATGAATACTTGTAAAAACACCATTGAGAATTTCAGAAGCCTGGCAATCTGTCCGCGCTTTCGTCCTTCGATGCGTCATCTCTCGATGATGTCGATGGCTCACTCGAGAAGCTGAGACTTCTTGCGCTCGCGTCAATCGTGCCCGCGGATAAGAAGGTGTCAAACGAGATCTACAAGAGGTCGTGTTTCGTTGCCATCTTCCGCGAGCAGGTATATTTTTTGTCTATACTCCAAAATCCATATTTTATTTGCAGAGTGAAGTCGTCACGAGCATCGTGTGGGCGAAACTGTTTCTCGAGAATGGAGGCATTGTTATTGTTGTCTCTCCGGATACACTACAATCTTCTAAGGAGATGAAGATGGCTTTGTTCGAAGTTTCGGACGAGTTCAAGTGCTCTTTCAGTTAGTTTTTCAACACTTGTTACTTTTACACGACTTTTACAAAAAATATACTTTTTTTCGGATAATATAATCATTTCATACTTCAGAGTCATCGAGGAGGGCCGAGTTCGAGCATGCGACAATGTTTGCGTCCTCGATCGCAAACGACTTGGCAGTGAGCCGTGTCAACCGTTCCCCTGCTACCGTACGCCATAACTTGGAGAATATTGGAATTACTGATATTGGTGCTTGTTATGTGCTTACTTTTTATTCAAAGTAAACGCACGCGTACTCGACCATTATCGTTTACTGTTTCATTGTTACTCGTTACTCGTTATTGTTACTCGTTGTTAGTCTTTAAGAAGGTTATTTGTTGTTGGTCAATAAAGAAGCGATTTGTTTGCAATTTTGCCTAACTTGTATGCGATTGGGTTGCAACCACGAAAGATACCTTTCTCTTCATGTTGGTCACTAATAGGGTCTATTCGTGGACCCTTTTCTATTATAGCTGATCAATGACGGATCCGTGGCGATGCCATCTTTCTTTTACAGATTTCTTTTTTTCTTTTCTTTTACAGATTCTTCATGATTGCGCAGTCGACGACTAGGAATGCGCTGCGAAGGGCGGCTATGAGGGCAAACGAGGTGTACAAGCGATGGCTGGTTGGTCCAATGGGATACACGGGAGTCTGCGAAGGCATCATGAGCGTGAGTGTCATGTCGACTAATCACAATGAGATGGAATAATTATTTCTAGCATCCCGCTAGTCTGGCGGCGCTGTCGACCTTTGATGCTTCCAGTGTTGATGGAGCCGCGAGCGAAATCGAAAAGTTGCGTATCATCGCTGGCTCGTCAATTGACTCCCCTGTTCGCGAAATCGATCTGTGCGATCATTTCATTTCAATCTTCCGTAATCAGGTGAAGACGTTTTATCGTGATTCAACGGTAACTTTGTATTCGCAGGAAGATATCATCGCTAACATTGAATGGGTTACAAAGTTTCTGGAGAATGGCGGTATCGTGATTCTGCTCGACCTTGATTCTTTGGCGTATCACGCTGCTATGGAGGCGGAACTGCATAAAGTGTCGGTGTCATACAAGGCATCATTGTGTTAGTTTTCTTTTATTCAACCCCTTTTTTCTATGGTTATAGAGATGGTTATAGTTAGGATAATTAATTTCCATTATGCAGGTCCGAGCAGCAAGCTGCCGACGGAACAAGTGAAAATGTTTGCGTCTCCCCGTGTTATCGGTGCGACGGTGTCTCGCGTCTTCCATTCACCGACTACCGTGAAGGAGAACATTGCCAATCTTGGCATTACTGATACCACTCGGTGCTTCATTCTCGCCTTTTACCCACAGTAGCAGCGGTAAGTCTGCGTATTCCCCCTTTGTTGTTCAACCGCAATTTGTTCGTTATCGGTAACTATTGTTGTAACTATTGTTGCACAAATTGACGTGTCGTTGTTGTCGATGAATAAAGTTATTTGTAGTATAGGAAAGCAAAGTAGGTATTTGTTTGGTCATGTAAATTGTATTTTTTTTACATAGCAATATTAGATGAGCGGCCACGAATAGGGTCTATTCGTGTCTACTTAACGTATATAAATTTGAATTTGGCGCCACTGATCTGGGTCCCACCACGAACCTCGCGCGCGCTTCCTCTCCCTCCCCTCCCCTCCTCCCAATTCCGTCATTCATTTGCTCGTGCGCTCGCGCGGGAAGGTCGTCGCCTTGTCGCTCTGTTAGGCTTGCCCCCAAAGTAGTTCAAATGCTTTTTCTTTGTAACGCAATCCTAAATCCAGATTCAAATTCGCGCCATTGATTTGGGTCCCACCGCGAACCTCGCGCGCGCTCCCGCTTCCCCCCCCTCCCTCCTCCCAATTCCGTCATTCATTCGTTTTTGCGCTCGCGCGGGAAGGTCACCTTGTCGCTCTCGTAGGCTTGGCGCCAGAGTAGTTCAAATGCTCACTCTAAAGTTGCTACTACTTCGGATGTTCATAGTGTGCTTTCTTTTTTGTTCTATTGAAGACTTTTAATGGGTACTTTCTTAGTCAGTGAGACACGTAACCCGATGCACCATGCAAGTTTTTTATACGCCATGCAAATATATTAGATGAGTGGTCACGAATAGAGCCTATTCGTGGCCGCTCATCTAATATAGCCTATTCGTGGCTATTTTACCGTATCTGAATCTGAATTTGGCGCCTTGCACGCGCTTCCTTCTCTCCCCTTCCTCCTCACAATACCGTCGTTTGTTTGCCCGATCCGTCACCATTATTGGCGAGGTATGATGTGGCGGCCATCAATACGGTCTATTCGCGGCCCCGACGACGACCATTTAGCTAATATCATAGACTAGAATATTTTTTAGCAATGATTTTAATTTCAGCGAAACGTCATTTCGGAAATGGAAGAGGATCACGAACGCGTCGTTGAAGTGAATATTATTTTTTATAGCGAATGAACAAAATAACGATTGTTCAGTGCTCGCTCGTGAACCTCGTCTCGTGGGAGGGACTCGTACTCGATGGAAGATATGCACTCCCGTATCCCGTGGAGAAGTCTGCGGTATTGAAGATGATCCAAGAGTCAAACTTTGATAGTCTGTTTGCGCGCTTCCATGAGCGCCCTCTGTAAGTTTTTTTCCATGTGAAACTAATTACGATACATGTGACGGTTATGTACTTTTTTTTACTTACTATCATTGTTGCAGCGTCATCATCATGACTCGACGCGAATTCGATCGTGTGTGCATCGTTCAGGAGACTGAGGCTGGCGATATGCAAACCTCGTTTGTTATGTTCCCGTCGATTGACTTTGACCCGGATACTACTGAGGTAAAGTATTGAGCAGTAGCGTGAACATTGTGTATTTTTTCGACAGGCTCTGCTTATCAATGCGACTCATCTTGTGCGAACCGTTCACACGCTTGAGATCTTTGAGGACTTGTTCACGAAGAGGGATGAGCACAGCGCGTTCATGGTATCAGCAGCGGTAAGATGATTAGATTACTGCTAGCGCGCTTTCATTTAGTCGTATCGTATGTGTGGTATTCAGAATGTCCGCGTTCTCGTCGATATTCACATCTGCCCGCGCCTTTTGGAGCCAGAGTTCATCGCGAGCCTACGGGCGTACCGAGATGATCATCGTGCCGATTGTGTCGAGCCAAGTCGCGCGCAGCTTGATGTCTGGCGGAAAACGCTGGGAAAATATGAGGACATTGATGAGGTGGAGGAAGTGGAGGATGAGGAGGAGGAGGAATTGGAGGATGAGGAGGAGGAGGAGGAGGAGGAATTGGAGGATGAGGAGGAGGAGGAGGAGGAGGAATTGGAGGATGAGGAGGAAGAAGAGAACAATTTGTAAATGGGTTCATTGTTGCGTTTTTTTCCTTATTATTATCGGGTGCATCGTTTTTTTCAGCTGTTAAATTCGTTTGTTGCGTGTTACCCTTCGTTGTTGTCGTTGTTGATGTTGTGACTCGTTAATGAAAATTTGAAGTTATAATCGTGTTTATTTTGCCATTGTTGGTGTCAGAGGTTTATACATCCTCTCGCATATCTTGTCTTTATATATCTTTTTTTTTCAAATTGTACCCTTCTGCATACATTTGTTTTTTTTTCATCATTGTTACAGATTCTGGTTGACATGACGAAGTATCGGCGAGTGAGAGGACGTGTTGCAGCGGCGACGACGCCCGCGCGTTCGTGTGCTACAATCGAGAAGCAGGTAAAAAATACATTTTATTCTTTTTTTCTCTCTTGAAACATAATTTCAGAATTTTCCCGATGTCGATGATGATGAAATTGCTTCGTCTGTTAATTCTGCATGCAATGAGGTACTGGAGGGGGGGGGGTGGTCTCGAATACGGTCTATTCGCGGCCTACGAGAAGATTTTTGCATTGTTGAGAGAACCGTGACGCTGAAATTCCGTTAAACATAGTAGTACTGCATTGCGATTCAGATGTCATTCATGTATGATGGTGACCTCGACAGTGTGAACGTGAAAGCCAGGGACTTTCTGCGTGAAATGAATGCGGACGATTTTGGAAAAAATTTGGAGATGATCAAGTGCTGCGAATTTGGGTGCTTCAACAAAGTGCCAATGTGAGTTGTGATTAAGATTTGCGATCATATCACAAAATAAATACTTCCTTTGTTTAGTAAGGATATAAATGAAACTCGGGAATCGCTCATGTTCGATATCCGAGGAAGATCTTACGTGTGTGTCCGTCACGTAGATGTTCTGGAGAGAATTGTCTCATCTGTGAGTGGAATGTGAGTTTCAATAGGAGAAAAGACGTGTCCAATTGATTGACGCAGGCTCATGAATACGCACAGACGTGACGGTGATCCGGCGCTATTCAAGGGTGATATTGATCTAACTGTCAATGGTATGAGTGTATGCGAGGATGCTTATATCAAGATCGCTCGCATCAGTCGAGAAGAGTAAGCGTTTGCTGTTGGTTGTAAGGCAATGTAATGCATTGTAACGCACTCGATGGTGGATCTACGTTTAGGTTGGATGAGGTCTACATCGCAGTCAAGAATCCTTGTAACCCGCCGACTTTCAATAGTGATCAAGAGTGGTGGAGTCGATGCGTGTTTGAACATACGTATATGAGCGATGAAGTCATGGGATTCCCATGTTGTGATTCGAATTGCTATGACAGTCTGTCTATGTAAGTGGAATGTGTAGCAGTAGGAGTACTATAAATTTGTTTAGCCGAGAAATCGTCGAATTACGAGCCTCGATTATGGATGACGGTGCGTGTGGATATGGAGTTTTGTGTGCCAAAATTGTCGATTTGCTGTATGAAATGTAAGTTTTAAATTTTCTGCCTCACGCGATGTATACAATAATTCAAGGATTGTCAATATGGACGAGATTGACGATTTATTGGATTTTGGTCGCATCAACTATCGTATTAATGGAAAACGAATCTGTGGTGATGCGTACAACCGCATTATGGGATTGGACGCTTGCGACAAGTGAGAGTTTGCACACAATTTGTTTATAATCAAGTTTGTTCAGCTTCGATAAGATTTACGATTCATTGGTCGAAAAGCTCTTGATCATTGAAGAAATCAATGTTTTCATGGAAAATATGAGCATGTATGTGAGCTCGCTGCATCAGTGATCCACATTTGAGATTTGTTTTGTTGTACATATCCATATTCTATTGTTGATTTTCTTGAAACAGCAATGTCGTTGTTATTAGCAGCTGTTGTCCGCGCTTTGTTTTGTATCAAACAAAACGTACATTGTTTGATGCTACTGTTGTTCGTTCTTTAATAAAGTTCTAATTAAGTCGACTTGGTGAATGTTGTTGGCAGAGGTTCATGATGCCCTCTATGTGTATACCTTTTCCGTTTTCCCCTTTTACTTGTACCTAGCGTTTTCACCCTTTTTCATTGTAGTTGATTCTGGTAGTCATGGCGGAGCGGTTGCAATCGAGAAGAGTGGATGCGCCCGCGCAGTCGCCTAATCATGTTAAGAAGCAGGTAGAGATGGGGATCTATTCTCTATTTTTTTAAATGAACATGTTTTTCTTCAGAAAGTCGGAGATGGCGAGGGCGATGATCCTTCTTCGTCTGCGTATTCTTCTGTCAACACTGAGGTACAGAGTTGAAGGGGTGGCCATGAATACGGTCTATTCGCGACCCCGATGAGTCTATAATTATAGTCTCATATATTTCTTTATATCGTCTCAGCAATCTTGATTTTAGGAGGTCGAGAAGTGCGATAATGAACAGCAAAGTTCCGAGGCGGGAAAGGATGAGAGCAAGGGTAGCTCGCACGATGACGATGACGATGACGATGATGACGACGATGACGACGATAACAGTAGCTGGATCAAGTTTGATCACATTGTTGAAGTGAATTTTTTAGTGAATATTTTTTAAATGTACGTATAATCGTGACATGTCTCATTCAGACTTCGCTCGCGAATTTCCTCACTTGGGACGGACTGGTGCTCGACGGAGGGCATGGACCCTCGCCCGTGCAAAAGTCTGCGCTCTCGAAGATGGTCAAAGAGTCTCGATTCGATGGTCTGTTCGCACTCTTCAGCGAGTGTCTTCTGTAAGTGTTTGATGTTGTACGCTGTTGATCGTGAGCGAACTTGTCACTGATATTGTTGCAGTGTCGTGGTCATGACGCAGCATGAGTTTGAACGCGTCTGCGTCACTCGGGAGAACGACGCCGGTGTGATGCAATCTTCATTTATTCAATTTCCATCTGTTGACTTTGATCCTGGCACAATGGATGTAATCCTTTAGCAGTATTTTTTTGTATTTTTTTTTTTTTTTTGCAGGCGTTGCTCATTGACGCGTCCCATCTAATGCGAACTGTTCGCGCAATAAAGTCATTCGAAGATCTGTTCACAGAGAAGGACAAGCTGAGCGCGTTCATGGTTGAATCCGCTGTGAGATGATTAGATTATCACTAGTGTGCCACTTTTAGTAGGTTTACAAATTAACGACATTCAGGCTGTTCGTGTGCTCATCAACATTGTTATCTGTCCGCACGACGACGAAGCCGAGTTCATCCCAAGCCTCCGGGTGACTCGTGCATATCCTGACCGTGTAGTTCCGAGTCGTATTCAGCTTGCGACCAGGATGATAGTTGAGGAGTACAAACGGAAAAGGAAGGTGTAATTTTTTGTTTGGGTAGTTTCTTAGCGCATTGTCTGGTTTTTTTGTTACTGTTTCCCTTTTGTTGTTGTTTGTTGTAAGTCATGAATAAAGTTTTTGACGTTATAACTGTGTTGACTTGACGGCTGTTGCCGGCAGAGGTTCATAATGTCCTCTATGCGTACATCTACTCTTTTTTTTTTCTCGTTCATATCTAGCGTTTCGCATGTAATTATTTTCATTGCAGCATATTCCGATAATCATGACGAAGGATCGACAAACTGAAAGACGTGCTGCAGCGGCGGCGCTCGCCCAACTGTATATCCCAATCAAGAAACAGGTAAAATAAGGGAAACTGGTTGTATAGTGCGCTGAAAAAAATAAAGACATTATTTCAGAAGCTCGACGTCGGTGTCGATCACGAGGAATCTGACTCGTCTGCTGACGAAGCTGAGGTGAGGGGGGGGGGGGTGGCCGTGAATACGGTCTATTCGTAGCCTACAATAACACATTCACATTTTTTAGGATTCGTTTGCGGGGATGATGGATGAAGATGTACGACGGGGTAATGCGGTCGAGTCGGCTGAAGTCGTCGTGAGTTTCTCCCTTGCGTGTGATCATCGCGATCTCGTTGTTGGTGTCGTGCTGGTGTTACGTAGTATAAGTAGTAGACAAACTTTTTTTTCCAGAGTGACGAGGATGATCGCGGAGATGAGTTGACGAGCGATGAATACGATGACGATGACGATGAGGACCTTGACGAATTGGTGCACGACCAGACGAATGATTCCTATCACGTGTGCACACTGATCGATAAATTCCACAGTTCGCGCACTACTGCCATTGGTATTGTGTTGCATGTGCGGTTGGTCACTGACATTAGCGAGGATGAGCGAGAGGACGACGAGGATGAGGATGTTTGTTTTTTTAATTTTTTATAGATTCTCTCTCCTTTTCCCAATTCATCTCTTCTCATCTTATATGCAAAATTGTTGAAATTCAGGTCGACGACGAAAATACGACGAGAAAAGGAGAAAAATGAGAAGAAGAATAAGGCGGGCGGCCCGAGTGATATTGACGACAATATTGGAAAATGCGCATCATCTTTATTCCTTTATTGATTTTGTTTCTCCCTTTATTAGAAGTGTATCATCATTTGTTCGCCTTTGTTTTGTACGCGTATCGTTTGCTTTTTTCTGGTAACGAATACACTGTTCGTTGTTCAAACCAAATTTTGTCTTTTCTAATGTTTATTCGATAGACGAGACTATTCAATTGAATGTCTGGCCACCAATAGGCCCTATTATTGGCCCGTTGATAACCGCGACGCGTGACCGCGACGCGTCTCAGTTTGAATTGGCGCGCTTTGATCGGGGTCCCGCAACGATGCAATTTGCATACCCCCTTTTACTCCCTCTCTCTCTCAGTCTTTATTCGAGCGGCCGCGCGGGAAGGTTGTGTGCTCTCTTCTATTTTTCTCTATTTTTTCCCCAGAGTACTTCAGATGCTCCCGTCTCAGTTTGAATTGGCGCGCTTTGATCGGGGTCCCGCAACGATGCAATTTGCATACCCCCTTTTACTCTCTCTCTCTCTCTCTCTCTCCTCAGTCTTTATTCGAGCGGCCGCGCGGGAAGGTTGTGTGCTCTCTTCTATTTTTCTCTATTTTTTCCCCAGAGTACTTCAGATGCTCCCGTCTCAGTTTGAATTGGCGCGCTTTGATCGGGGTCCCGCAACGATGCAATTTGCATACCCCCTTTTACTCTCTCTCTCTCTCTCTCCCCAGTCTTTATTCGAGCGGCCGCGCGGGGAGGTTGTGTGCTCTCTTCTATTTTTCTCTATTTTTTTCCCAGAGTACTTCAGATGCTCCCGTCTCAGTTTGAATTGGCGCGCTTTGATCGGGGTCCCGCAACGATGCAATTTGCATACCCCTTTTACTCTCTCTCTCTCTCTCTCTCTCCTCAGTCTTTATTCGAGCGGCCGCGCGGGAAGGTTGTGTGCTCTCTTCTATTTTTCTCTATTTTTTCCCCAGAGTACTTCAGATGCTCCGTCTCAGTTTGAATTGGCGCGCTTTGATCGGGGTCCCGCAACGATGCAATTTACCCTTTTACTCTCTCCCACCTCAGTCTTTATTCGAGCGGCCGCGCGGGGAGGTTGTGTGCTCTCTTCTATTTTTCTCTATTTTTCCCCAGAGTACTTCAGATGCTCCCGTCTCAGTTTGAATTGGCGCGCTTTGATCGGGTCCCGCAACGTTGCAATTTGCATACCCCTTTTACTCTCTCTCTCTCTCTCTCCTCAGTCTTTATTCGAGCGTCCGCGCGGGGAGGTTGTGTGCTCTCTTCTATTTTTCTCTATTTTTTCCCCAGAGTACTTCAGATGCTCCCGTCTCAGTTTGAATTGGCGCGCTTTGATCGGGTCCCGCAACGTTGCAATTTACCCTTTTACTATCTCTCTCCTCAGTCTTTATTCGAGCGGCCGCGCGGGAAAGTCGCGCGTTTGTACTTTTTTATGTTGGTTCGATGGTATTAGTTCACGTGGTGGCACACGTGCGTGCATTTTATTACGCGGCGGCCGCGAGTAGACTCTATTCGCGGCCTTTCTTTGTGCTTATATCACTATGGTGGCCACACTATTGTTCGTCTATATTGTGCCATTTACAGGTTGCTAATTTCTTGATAATTGTTTGGTTGTAGTAGCAGAAGGTTGTGTGTGTGCGCTACTATCCGCCCGAGTGACAGCGCGTATGTCCTTTGGCAGAGCGCCTACGGGACAGGACGGAAGTCTTCGGGAGTTGATGGCAAATTTCCCGGATGATGGAGAATTCGTACGTTTGCTTTTTTTGTCGTTGTATCGTGGTGTTGTTGCTGTACCACATGCACGGCAAAGTCCCATGTAATTGGTTTTTTTGTAGCCTCGTCCTCGCGGGACGACCTCTCGAGTCGTCGTCTCTAAGGAAGATGGAGTGAAAAGGAAGATTTCCGAAGGAGATGTTGTGAACGTCATGGTCTTTGTGCGAGATTCGGCTACCAATCGATGGGTATGATGTGTTGATGATGTTGCTTTTTAGTGGTGCCCCATAAATCTTTCCCATGATCCTTGTATTTATTTTCAGACTATCCGCGTGGAAGGGAACAACAAGCTTTACCGCCTGCGCACTCTCGTCGATGGTGTCGTCCGTGTTTTCGGCGGTGGCTTCGGCAGAGCCGATCGCACTGAGGAACATGTGCGAGCTACGCGTTACGCTGCTGCGCTTTATGCCTACCCGGTACGCGACGCAACAACAACAACGGCTGCATTTGGTGTTCAGGCACTTACTACTTGCAGGACGAACTAATGCCTAATCTTGCGTGGATCAGACATTTTCTCGTCGAAGGAGGTATCGTGCTCGTCACTCTAAGTGATCTCGGAACTGATGCAAGCAATGAGTGTGTTCGACGTGCACTCCGTGGATATACTTCCGTCAAGATTAATCACTATAGTGCGTCGAGTGATTTAGTACTTTTTTATTTATTTTTTTTACTATGTGCACTATGGCCGCGAATAGGCCCTATTAGAGACCGCGGTGCATAAATGCTCATGAAGAGTGTTGTTATTCACAGGTACCGTACTGAAGGAAGAACACGTTTGCACGATGTACGCCAAGAATGAAGTCTTCGATGCTGCCGCTTCTGATCATCTGAATGCTCTTCAGCAGCAGCAGCAACAACCCGCTTCCGGGCTTATTCGAGCTCGCACCGTGTCGCTTACGTCGATTCCCTTGCTTCTAAGGGAATTTGGATTTGATGAAGAGAGCACTTTTATTATAAACTTTACTCACTATTTTTAGATGATTAGAGATGCACATACTGTAGATTATTTTTTAGAGAAAGATTTTTTAGATTATTGTCCTTAATATTTTATCGTGTAGACGCATGTCTCCGGCGCATGTGTTTGCGTACAATAAAGATTTTTTTTTGTCATCTCACCTACCGCTAGCTCTGTCAGGTTTTTGTGACATTCCTAGTATCGTTCCGAGATTGTTATTTGCTCATTATTGTTTGCTTGCAGCAGAAGCAGCGTGTTGCTGCTACTCGTCCGAGTGAGTTTTTTTTTCCTTTTTTTTTGATATGCTTCTTACACCCCCCCCCCCTACCTTTTTCCTCTCCGATACAGTCTCTCCTCTGCTCCCCCCGCTTCCCATGCTTTCTCTCGCCCTTGTCGAGTTGGCGAGAAAGCATGTGAAACGGGGGGAGCGAGAGGGTACTCACACCACTACAATCATTCCTCCCTGTACCCCTTTCTTTTGATTTATAATGTATTCATAAATGCGGCGTGGGTAATTAGCAACGATCGTTGTGATTTCTCTATAACACGAGTAGCGGAGAGACTCTGATATTAGCGATGTAGAAGCCGCGAATAGAATGCCACCTCAACAATATTCTTGACTAGTATGGGATACATGTTCCTTTGGAAAAAATGTGTAAATAACGATATTTCATCAGATGGCACGCTCGGACGAGCGGATGCATGTGCATCGGTTATGTTTGTGGGGGATGTTGTGTTCCGTTTGAATGGTTTCATGCAAGACGTGTCCTTGGATATCTCTGATTAACTCGATGACATGGAATATAAATGCTACCATTGTAGTAACCCTTGTAACAATAAAGATTTTGTTTTGATGCCGTCTCAAATGTGTTGACAGGTTTCGTAACCTTTTAGTATCTTTTATTCTGAGATTTTTTTTTGTTCATAATAGATTGCTTACAGTGCTATTCAGCAACGACACACAAGTGCAATGGTTGCAGCGACTGTGTGGACTGCTTGCCGTGTTCCTGATAAGGTATATTTGACTTATAGTTATTTGTTAGTATTTGTTTTGATTTATTTTTGATTTTTTTGGTAGTGTCTACTGACGCCGCGGATAGGGTCTACTGACGACCGCATCAACATTTGACGATGTGATGATCAAGTAAAAATAATCGAAAAAAAAACATTGACGATGTGACGATAAAAAATCGAGTTAATTCAGAAATGGCTACTCGGACCGAATATGGACACGCACGTTGCTCAAGGAGTGTGTTCTACTCTCACCGTGGTGAGTCGTATACTACTCGTTCACCATTACACGATCAACTTGTCATTTTAGTATCCCACGCTACTTCCAATCATGCCGATTGATCGTACCATACTCGGTAGTTTTAGTGGTGACAATATGAAGTTGCGTCATGTCACTACGCGCGCGATCGCCAATGATGAAGATCATGTTGATTTCACTGTGAGGCCGCACGTTGTCGCAATGTTCGATACGCAGGTGGGTGTAGTGTGTATGCGTTGCTTACGGTGGTCCTTTGAATAGTCTTTTAGGAGCGTGCATATGCCAATATTGAATGGTGTCGTCATCTCGTCACGTACGGAGGTATCGTCGTTGCCGCGGACATGGGATTGGGAAGTCACCACGTTCAGCTGATGAATGCGATGCAAACGCCTTCATACACTTGGATTTTCCGTTCGTTTTTTTCCCATTTTAATTGTTTGGTGAATTGTTGGCGTGGAAATTGAGATGTGGTGTGCGTGTACAACTTTTTTTGTCAGATGATGCAATCAATCGAGCGAATACCAATGTATCGATGATGTTTGCGCGAGACGACAAGTTTCGTAATCCTCGCGATCTCGTACACAATGCACCCACTGACATTGTTGAGCAATTAGAGAATATGGGATTCTACAATGTTGAAGACACTGTAGTCGTTCTCGATTTTTTCCATTAAATTATTTGCCATTACCACTTTTGTATTGTTGTAGTAGTTTGTAGTCGTCTATTTGTTGTATTATTGTCGTGGAATAAGACACTTTTGTTAATTGGTTTCGGGTAATATGATGAATGGTAATCAGCCGTGAAAAAATATCTAAATTATTGTTTACATTGTGCATTTTTTATTGTTAATGCATTTTTTTATTGTAAAGATCGTCAAGTGCAATGAATCAAGATTCATCGTCTGCTGCTAGAGCTGCCGTCAGTGTTCCGGATAAGGTTTTTTTTTGCTATTTATAGTTTTCGGTATTTGTCTATCAGTTTGTATTTGTCTATCAGTTGGTGGCAGCCCCGAATAGGGTCTACAGGCGGCCGCACGACCACGATACAACAAACCGTTAATCAGATTGTAACTAATTGAGTGAACTCCTCAGATATGGCTACTCGGACCGAACATGGACGTGAGCAACGCCAAAGGAGTGTGTACGGATCTCCACGTGGTGAGTAGAAGCAGACTCGATCACATAGTAGTAGACTTTTTTTCACGTAATACAACTGGCATGCACTATTGCAGTCCCCGGCGTTTGACTATCACTATGCGTATGTTATAAAAAAATTCGCTTAGTGCTTAGGCTTAGGCTTAGTGCTTAGGTCCCAATGCGCATGCTTAGGCCGGCGTCGTGTTGGAGAAACCTGCATGCGCCTCGCAGCTTAGGCCGGCGTTGTGTTGCAGAAGCCTGCATGCATCTCGCAGCTTAGGTCGGCGTTGTGTAGCAGAAACCTGCATGCATCTCGCAGCTTAGGCCGGCGTTGTGTAGCAGAAACCGGCATGCGCCTCACAGCTTAGGCCGGCGTCGTGTTGCAGAAGCCTGCATGCGCCTCGCAGCTTTTGCCGGCACTGTTAATTGTTGCTTAGAATATATTTTTTCAGTACCGCACGTGTTCTCCAATTGCGCCACTCGATGGTGCTCTGCTCGAGTATGTGCGCGGGGACGATAACAGGATGCGTTATGTCGCAGCTTGTGCAATGGCAGACGATGCGAATCGGCGCGAACTGAAGTGGAGTAAACTCATTGTGGCAATGTTTGCTACCCAGGTGAGTGTGTGTAGTGTGAGGTGCTCATGTGTGAGGTTCTTTCAGGACCGTGCATATTCCGAGATCGAGTGGTGTCGTCAGTTGGTCGCATTCGGTGGTATTGTCGTTGTAGCGGACGCTGGGGTAGTGGGATGCGGTGATCGTCGCTTGATCGATGAGATGCGCGTGCCCGTGTCCAGATGGGTCTTCCGTTCGTTTTTTTTCCTTATCTTGTTTGTAATTGTGTTTTTAACGGTTATATTTTGTCAGATGGTGCGAACAATGGCGAGCACAACAATACGTCGATGGTGTTTGTGCGAGCGGACGCGTCTCGCATTCCTGTTCTCAAGCACGCTGCGCCCGCGGATATCGCTGATCAACTTGAGAACATGGGATTTTACAATGTCGAGGATGAAGCTTTTGTACTCGATTTCTTTCCATGAATTTGATCCGTTGTGTTTGTATTTATTTATTAATTAATTGCATTGTCATTGTAAATGATGATAAAGTTTTTTTTGGTGCGGCTACTCTCAAGTGACCCTGATATCAGGTTGTAACCCTGGTCATGTATTTGTTACTTTTGATAATTCGTTGTTTCCGCAACGATGGTGAGAGAGAGAGAGAGAAGATGGCGAGTGATCAAACAGTACGATTGCAGGTCAAACATGTCGACGATGCAGATCGATGCCACCAAGGAGAGCAGCAATCCGGACGAGGTGCTCAAGGAGGAGCTTTTGAGAGAGGCTCTGTCCGCAACGGATGTACGTTTCTTTGTGGTTTCTCAGAGGGATTGTGATGGTTGTGCGCGTGCGCGGCCTCGCATGAGCCCGTTTCTTTGTGGTTTCTCCGAGGGATTGTGGTGGTCGTGTGCGCGCGCGGCCTCGCATAGGCCCGTTTATTTGTGTTTTCTCAGAGGGATTGTGGTGGTTGTGCGCGCGGCCTCGCATAGACCCTATTCACGGCTGCTCGTTTTTGTGTGCGAATTGTCGTGGATGGACTTTTTTCCTCAAAGTATTTATATTATTGCAGGATGAATCGGTGACCGAAACGGGCATCGAAATACCCGACAACGTTTCTCTGGAACATGTCATCAAGGAGATCAATGCGAACAAGGAGAATTTGCCACTCAATGATGAGCTGCTGGAAGCGGAGCGCTCGAAGCTCGATGGAATGCCTGCAGAGTCTGTATGTTTTTTTTGTTATACGTGGACACGGATAGGCTCTATTCATGGCCGTGCGTTTTCTTGTGTGGACCCCTCGTTGTTTAGATGCATACGCAGTTGGTCATCGAGACTGTCGATGCGAAAGTTGCCACCAAGGAGCGCATCATCACGACCCAGGATGAAATTATTAAGAAACTCGCCGAAATGCCATTGCCGACTGCTGCTCCTGTCCCGGTGTACTTTCGCGATGGAACTATCAAGCGGGGTGTACGTTTCCGTAATTTTTTTTGTTGGAGTGTGATCGTGTTCAGACGATCACTGTGGAGGGAGATACCGATGTCGAACGTCTTCGTAGTCTTGCTATCGGAGCCCTCCGTGTGAATGATCCGGGAGCAACTCTCGTATACGACAATTTTTACGCGGCGGTGTACGGCTTTCCGGTACGTTTTTCGACTTTGTTGTCGTGTTAGTGCCATTATCGTTTGTTGCAGTATGACGTGATGAGTAATCTGCCATGGAATCATCAATTCCTCTATCGAGGCGGATTGGTGATGGTTATGTACTCTGATCTTGAGACTCGAGACCGCAACGTTTTTGTGGCTAACGCACTGAAGAGATTTCCCTTTATCACTGCATCTCACTACAGTGAGTTTTTTTGTACTCGATGATGATCTAGTCGATCTTTGATCTTTTTTAGATGATACGCTTGACGAGGGACACGTTTGCATGATTTTCGCCAAGCAGGAGGTCTTTGATGCTGCGAGCGATCGCTTGCGCATTCAGACTAAGCGAGATGTGAAGAATTCCGGCCACTTTAACGATTCTACCCCTTTGCCTTCTACGGCCAAGGACATTCTCAATGCCATCGGATTCGGAGAATGTGTTGGATTCGTGAACTTTACGCACCTCTATTAACTTTTTTGTGTTTGTTTTTTTTTTGTGTTGGCTCCGCTAGCACAACAATGAAGTGATTAAGACGAATTATTCGTTTGAGTTGGCGCCTCTGATAAGAGTCCGTCCAATTTGCATAATCCTTGGCATTCCTTTAGACCCCCTACTCTCGGCTCTCTTACTCAGTCTTTGGTCTGGCGACAGGTTCTTCTCTCGTGTTTTTTATTTGATTTTTTGTGTGTCCCATCACGGCGCGATTCGATTTGCATGGCAAATTTGCATAACAAATTCTCTTTCATTCCCATTCTTTCTCATTCTTTCTCTTTCTCATTCTTTCTCTTTCTCTCTCTCTATTTCATCGCTCTATCGCTCTTTCTCTCGATCTCTCTATACTTTAGTGACCGCGCTCTCTTCTCCTGTGTCTGAGTATCTCCTTAAAATTGCTTATTTGCTCCTTTTTATCATTGGTCCAACGTCACGATTAAGTTATTTTCCATTCAGACGAGCGGTTGGGGAGGGGTAATTTTTTTTCGCACGGGAAGACGCGCGGCCGCGAATAGGACGTATTCGCGGCCGCGTGCTACCTTCCATTCACCACTTCATTCCATGATCTATTATTGTCGCGTTTTTTGCTGTTGTTTTTTTTCGTGGATCGACGAGACGGTCATTTAATTTGTATATTTACTACATTTTTTACTGATTATTTTCAGGTATTTGTCCCGCTTGCGCAATGAATAGTAACACCATACCATCCTGGCCAGAAGTGAAGAAGCTCATGAATGAAGGGGGTCACGTTGTGATCACGACATACGATCGAGGATATGCAGTCCCTTTTGTACGTTTTAGCGTTTTGAACTATTATTTTTTGAGCTTAACATAAGTAGTTTCATTTAGGGCGATATGCTCGTGGAAGACATGTCGTTCGATACCATCGTGTACGGTGACAAACGCGCCGCCGGCGAATATGGACTTCAAGCGTACGGAGCACCCGCGCGTTACATTGACGATTCGAATCTGGATGATGATCAAGTCAAGATGAAGAGAGTACTTGTAACAATGGATGCAAACTTTCTCCAGGTGCCATTTGTTTCATAATTGACTTTCTCCAGATGCCATTTGTTTCATATATGGTGTTTTTACATTAGTCTATCGTTTATTTGCGGTATGGGGGGCAATCGGTTGATGTGTGCGCATCATCGCAAGTGAACAACAATATGCTTTAGCGTGCTACATTCATCTCTCGCAACGTTCGTACTGCGGTGATCGTGGTTGGTCGCGAGGAGGAAATCGGAAGGGTTATTATATTTTTTGTGTACTTTTTTATAGCATTTTTTTTAGCTCAGCACTTTTTGCAGGCATGCATCTTCATTGATGATGCTCGCAAGTTGCGTGGCGAGACCTCTCTCTTTGGAGTTGCGTGGTTCGTCGATAAGACGCACGTGGGCAAGGAGAATGCCGAGAGATTTACCGACGTGATCAAGAGAGTGGCCTCCAACATGTCGACCTCAGAGATTCGGACGATGTAATGGTGATATGCTGTGTTCATTTGTTTATGTAGTTGAATAGCAACTTTGCGTTGTGTTGTGATTGTGTATGTGATGTGATGTGGTGGAGTGTTAAGCGCGGCATAAATAATGTGAGGAGGCGTTTGTTGAGTGTATTAAACGAACGGTATAATCCGTGTATTTATCTGTCTCTTCCCAATTGTCCTCGTAATATCTCTCGCTCTATCATTCGTTTACAGCTCGCCGAGAGGGTAGATCCGAATGTTGAGGGCGGTGCTGCTGCAGTCGGGGCCGGATTGGTCTTCGCCATTCAGCCAGCACCACAAATTCCACTACTCGAGTAAGTATCTTCAAATTCCACTACTCGTGTGTATCTTTTTTTCATTCCAGATTGGAGGCATCCTTCTCCTCGTCTCAATGTACGACCCGGCCATGGCACTAACGAGTGGGACGATTTGTGCACGAATTATCGCTCCAAGATTGTCGCATTTGCGCGTACCTTGAAATGTACACCACTTCCAACATGGGAACCAGCGGCTGGAACAGACCTCGTCATGAGGTTTGCCTTTTTTATATATTTTTCACATTCGTAAATTATTTTACAATTTCAGTCGTCTCGAGCAGTGGATGAGGACGCTTGACCCTAACGTGCATTCGAGTCCGGACGAACTCACCATTGCATTTCGTCAGAATTCGATCAGCGAAAAGAGTCGGGCGTTTAACCGTATACCGATCGTCGACGGCGCCGCAAATCATTCATTCGTTGATGCTCTTGTCAATGCGCTCGCATGCTATGATGTCGTTTACGGAGTCATCCCCCCTGGCTTGGGAAAAACGGCATCTGTAAGTTTCTCAATTACTACGCAGCCTTGAATAGACCCTATTCGAGGCTCTTTCGTTTATAGACTCGTGTCATTCTAGGCACGATTGATCATCGAAAGGGTCATCGAGAGAACCACCAATGCCCCTAACAATGGCCCTCCGTTGTTGGACCGTATGGACCGCTGTGCAATGGACCGTCCAGTTTCTACATTGACCAAGTCTCTCCACGCTACTCCTTCTCCGTCGACGGCAGCATCGATGGCAAAGTTCTTGCGCAATCAGGCGGTAATTTGACCATTTCTAGTATTGTTTTAGTTTTCACACTGTAGAGACACATTCTTATAGGGCGTGACGCATCCTGCAGTTGCCGGATACACTCATCCTCTGATCAACGACAAGGGAGAGATTGATCCCTCTATGGACCGCATTGAACACGTGTTCCTGCCTTTTCCGCACGCCGAACGGGTGCGTATTTAATATATATATATGTATTCATTATACCCAATATAAATAGTTATATATATATACAGTACATTGACATCTGCCGCGCACGAGTCGTGGTGCTTGACGAAGCACAAGTGGGCAGTACGTCTGCGTATTCGGTATCTTTTTTTATATCGAGAAAAAAAACGAACACACACAGTGCTTGGTGTCAACGCTGAACGGCATGCCCGAAAAGCTGGAAACTGCCGCGCTGACGCCGGATGTCCCTCGAAGGAGAATAGATAAATGCCTCATCCTCAGCGGAACCTATTCGAACAGTCTCGAACAGGAAATTCGCAAGTGAGTTTTTTCTTTTTGATTCTTCTTATTCTTTTCACTTGTTCACATTTCAGTCTCGTTGGGGCATATGAACACTTGAAATTTTGTCATGTGAAGATACCTCGGAATGACAACGATTGGTTTAACAGACGACACGCCGTGCACAGAAGGTTAAAATATTTACTTATAAAGAAGTGTGAAAAAGATGTGCCTTCAGCATTACCCATTCGAACGAGCTGCTCCCGCCCAATTGGGTGCAGACCATTTACAATCGGAGGACCGATCTGTCTCGTCAGCTAGCCTTGGCTCTCAATGTTCATGCGGGAGTTCACACTGACGCCGAGGTGCAAAATGACGATGACTCGATGGCGGGCGGCGGAGTGGAGCGTTTTCCAGAGTTCTTAAAGTAAGGAGCCACCATAGGCTCTAACTCAATTTTGTTCAGGCTCTATCACAATTTTGTTCAGGAATCGTGTCATTCGGGCTACGATCGAACTCGTGAGAATGTTCGTTTCGGAAGCCGAGACTCACAGAACCGACATTGTCAATGCAACGGCTAATGTCGTAAGATTGGAAACTCAACAGAGACGGGGCGTTGGTGTGGTGACCAATGCTCAAGTGTCAGCGGCACGGAACATCCTACATGATCTACGGGTCAAAATTCATCGATTTCCGTCAATTCTCGTAAGCCACTGCTTTCTTTTTTAAGTTTTTACTTTTTCATCGAACAAATTTCATCTTGTAGGTATTTGTCCCTTCCACCGGTGCAGCTAAGCTGGTGCACAATGAGATTCGGAGAATGGATGAAAATTATTTCCGACCTGATCCCAATTCCCGTGAACGCTTCCAGCCGTACAGAATCATGACGTAAGCACACTATCTCTTACAACAAATAATGTTCTAAAAAAATGCCATGTTTTAGCTGTTCGCGCATCAATGATTCTGAGCCGGAGATGACTGAAGATTTGCCGGAACAACCGAAATTTGTGAACTTGTCCAAGTATTCACTGAAATATCGGAAAGGCAAAATCGTGAGTCGTTTTTTTTTTCATTTTAGTGGATCGTTTTAGTAGTGGTTGTAGGGAGGGGTGAGGGGCTGGGCCGCGAATAGGGTCTACTCGAAGCCGCCACTTGTAGTTGATTTACCAGAGCCTGGGGCTGGGCCGCGAATAGGGTCTACTCGAAGCCGCCACTTGTAGTTGATTTACCAGAGCCTGGGGCTGGGCCGCGAATAGGGTCTACTCGAAGCCGCCACTTGTAGTTGATTTACCAGAGCCTGGGGCTGGGCCGCGAATAGGGTCTACTCGAAGCCGCCACTTGTAGTTGATTTACCAGAGCCTGGGGCTGGGCCGCGAATAGGGTCTACTCGAAGCCGCCACTTGTAGTTGATTTACCAGAGCCTGGGGCTGGGCCGCGAATAGGGTCTACTCGAAGCCGCCACTTGTAGTTGATTTACCAGAGCCTGGGGCTGGGCCGCGAATAGGGTCTACTCGAAGCCGCCACTTGTAGTTGATTTACCAGAGCCTGGGGCTGGGCCGCGAATAGGGTCTACTCGATACCGCCACGTGTATAACTCTTTTTTTTCATCCACTAGCAAAGCCAGCTTACCAGTCTGGGGGTGGGCCACGAATAGGGTCTACTCGAGACCGCCACTTGTAAAATCAAAATTACAGATCATCATTGTGAACGGCAGCGAGGTTGGCCTGACAATTCCCGAAGTGGGGGGCATTGTTGAATCTGGTGTTGAACGTGTAATCTCCGTGCCCTCTCGAAGTGGCATTAGCAAGTACTCGTTCAAGATGAGCGACATGTGCTTGGTCGATCAGCGCGTGGGTATGTGTATGGCGCGTCATACTCTCCGTCAATTAGATATTCTCGTTTATTTGAAGAATAAACAACAGACCATGTACAGGTAGAGGCGCGCGTACACGCGACGTGCACCACATACTTTGTCTCGGTGCGTGGGGATACCGGGAGCTGCACAATCGACGATCGACCATCATTGACGCACTTAAGAAGTACAACTATTCCGTTGTACGTTTTATAGTTGATTTTTTTACACATTTTTTGGTGGTGGTGTCGGCGATGGTTTCGTTGTAGGTGGACTTTCTGCGCAAGCTGCGTGATATACGTAATAATCATCTGAGTGTATTCCGATCGCGAAAGTGGGGCATACCTGCCATCGAAGGCCTCGTTTCTGTATGGCCGTAAGGGTTTAGTAAGTTTACATATGACATGCAGGGCGTCCTCGTTGAGACCAAGAATGATAATTTGTATGCCGAAGACGAACGAGAGGGAGCAGGCTTTGTACGCCAAATTGCAAATGGACAGGTTTGGTGGCGGCGGCGTTGGCGGTGCAATAGCAATGTTCACTGTTACATGTCTTTTTTTTTTAGCTAACGATCCAAGTGGAACCAGCTCCGTTTGTTCGTGCCTCGTTGAGAGGTTTTCCGGACTTGAACCCGGCGCTTACGCAGATGCTTTTGAGCTTTGTCGACAGCAAGCTCGCCCTACATGGCATCATCCGAGTCGCTATGCTTCACTCTAAGGCGTTGGTATGTGAAATGAAGAGAGGCTATGATTTTTTTTTTCTCTTAATACAGGGACTGATGAAGCCATCGAGAGGCACCCAGCGCTCGACTTTTGGACCTCGTGGGATGCACAACTCTCTTGATATTTTCGCCAGCGCGATCTCTACCTACGTCCACGCGGGGCCTAATGGAGGGGATTGTAAGGTGCGACCGTACCGTGGCGACGTGCATGCGTTCTGTGACATGCAAGCTCAGTAAGCTGTTTATTATTTTTTTATTTTTTGTCGCATATTTGTTTCATGTTTAAAAATATTAAAATGAGTTTGCGTACAGGTTCATCAAGGGCTGTGGCTGGAACGTCATGAACGAAGTGCCGACAAAGGAGGACCTTTTCAATGTCCCTTTCCCGCACGACAACTTTATGAGTGGACACTGGCTTCCGTGTGGGCCATTGTACAGGCACCAGGATCTGTACGATTACATGGATCCTCACAATGGTGTTGATGGTTTTCCTTTCATCTACCAGAGACTATTCAACGATGAAGGTTAGTGTGTTGTTGTTGTTGTTGTTGGTGTAGTAGTAGTAGTAGTAAGTTGTTGTTGCCAGTTGCGTACATGCTATTCGCACAGAAAGGAAACATCTGTGGAGTACGATTCGCTCGCTCGCTCTCGATCTCCAACTGAATGGCTACATCCGATACGCAAATGATGTTCTTTCGTCTGAGCTCAATGCATACGTTCACAATTTCGAGAACGATCCGTTGCTGACTGGTACAGGACGATCCCTGTTCTCGGGTGAGAGCGAAAAAAAAAAGTTTACTTTTTTCTCGTCACATTTTTACAGCGATTGACACCGTGTTCGCAACGAGGTACGCAAAGTCGATGGATACGACGCTCGGGATGAACGGCAGACCCGACGGCGTGTACAATCGAGGATTTTCCAAGCCAATGGCCGAGTTTTGTGGTTGGTATCTTTTTTTCCTTTGTACATTGTGAAACAACTGTGAACCGAGGCGTCGCCAATAGGGTCTATTGGCGGCCACTTTAACATTTTTTTTATACGTAACTGCTCTCAAAAAAAAGAATATAGTTTGATAGAAGGGCAAATAATGATGAGATTATTTAGAATACTTTTCTCGACAAACCGCCGGTGGATTGACCATCAGGGAATCCATGGCACTCTATAAGATCAGAGCGGAGACGAAATGGGTTGTGCGTAGTTTTTTGTCTTGCTTATCAATTTGAAAATGATTGTTAACGACGACAGTGTTTAGTTTTCGAGCGACAACAACTGGATCAAGTACGACAGTACCGATGTGAGCACGAGAGGTCCACCCTTGGTGGTGCAGCAGCAGCAGCGATCGAATGAGGAGAGTACGAATGATGCGCCCGCGCAGTCGAGTGCTGTGGATGATCGAGAAGACGTGTTCATTGCCATGTGTGAGCCCATTTCGGACATGCAACTGGCCGTATTCGGTAACGCGTTCGGTCGGTGAGTCGTGTGCATGCGTTAAATTAAAAAAAAGGGATGCTTTCAGATGGCGTGTAGCGAAGGTTGCCGAGGACAGGGACGAATGCGTTCTCGAGATTGAAACCAATGCTCGATTGTCGTACTACGGCATGAGACTCACTGGAGTGAGTGTTTATTTGTTAGCTGTTGTTAGTTTCTCTAGAAAAGCACGCCTCATTGTTGCGATGTTATTTGTCTATCGATACTTTCAGCACGAGGAGATGCTCCGATCGATTGGAGAATTCCGTCTATGGCTCAAAAGGATCTTCACACTTCCCTCTCGATACAAGATCGATCCAAACGATGAACATGGTGCTGCGCTACGGCTCATTGTCAGATTCTGGGATGAGGCGGCTGATACTGTCGGATTGCCCTACAACGCTACTACATTCCCGTACATGGATTAGACCCATTTCCTTTTTACATGTATAACTATTACATGACTTCTTCCCATTTGTTTGTGTTGTAGAATAATTAAAGTTGCTAGTGTTTTATGCATGCGTCTATTCTTTCGTTTGTAATGTATATTGTGTAATGTATAATGTGGCCCCTAGGGCATCATAATGTTTGTCTAGTCTAACACACGCGCGCGTATTTTTTTATGCATTACAGTTAGTGTATGCATGCGTGATAAAATAATTTATGAGAAAGTGTCGCGGACGAATGAGTCGATCGAGCGGTATTTTGACTAATCCGTCTAACGTACCTGTAAATGGACCCATCTTATAATCACTCTCTCTCTTTTCTCATTCTTATAGAGCTCACTCGGGCCGAGAGGGTATATCCGGATCGCTCACATGTTGAGGTCGGTACTGCTGCAGTCGAGCCCGGATTGGTCTGCGCAGTTCAGTGAACGCCACAGATACCACTACTTTAGTAAGTGTAGTGTAGTGTGGTGTGTGAAAACCTTGTTTCATTCCAGATTGGAAGACTCCGCCTGCTCGACTCGTTGTGAAAACCGAACATGGCATTCCCAATTTTGATGAATTGTGCACGAGATATCATGGCGAAATGGACACGATTGCGAGTTCCTTGGGTGCTGCTACACTTCCACGCTGGCAATCGACGGACGGAACAGTTCCCGAGATGAGGTGTTTTTTTTGCACGTGTATACACCCAAAGAGTGTAGTCACTGGGGTGGCCATGAGTAGGGTCTATTCAAGGCCACTGATGCAAGTCATTGTACAATTTCAGTCGTCTTGAACAGTGGATGAGATTGCTTGACCCCAACGTGCATTCGAGTCCGGGCGAGCTTGACACAGCGGTTCGCCAGGATTCGATCCGCGAAAAGGATAAGGCGTTTAATGATATACCGATCGTTGACAACTCTGCAATCCGTACATTCGTTGACGATGTGACCGCTGCACTCGAACGTCACGATGTCGTGTACGCAGTCGTGCCCCCTGGCATGGGAAAAAGTGTGACTGTGAGTTTCTCAATGACAATGGAAATGGAGACAGTCGGGCCATGAATAGGATCTATTCGCGGCCGTGTGTCGTGATGTAAATTGGGAGTCCCTTTTCTCCGATCCCCTTTCATCCGTCCTCTTTCATTTATAGACTCGTGTCATTCTAGGCACGATTGATCATCGAACGGGTCATCGAGAGAACCACCAATGCCCCTAACAATGGCCCTCCGTTGTTGGACCATATGGACCGCTGTGCTATGGACCGTCCAGTTTCTACGTTGACCAAGTCTGTCCACGCTACTCCTTCTCCCTCGACGGCTGAATCGGTGGCGAAATTCTTACGCAATCAGACGGTAATTTGGCCATTGATAGTATTGTTTTAGTTTTCACATTGTACGTGTTTATAGGGTGTGACGCATCCTGCAGTTGCCGGATACACTCATCCTCTGATCAACGACAAGGGAGAGATTGATCCCTCTATGGACCGCATTGAACACGTGTTACTGCCTTTCTCGCACGCTGATCGGGTGCGTATATTTAATATATATATGTATTCATTATACCCAATATATATACAGTACATTGACGTCTGCCGCGCACGAGTTGTGGTACTCGACGAGCTACAAGTGGGCAATACGTCTGCGTATTCGGTATCATTTTTTTTTCATATCTAGAAATTTTTCATGTCTAGAAATTTTCATATCTAGAAAAAGGCATAGACATTTAGTGCTTGGTGTCAACGCTGGATGGCATGCCTGGAGAGCTGGAAACTGCAGCGCTGACGCCGAATGTCCCTCGGAGGAGATTCGATAAATGTCTCATTCTCAGTGGAAAAAATTCGGATCAGCTTGAACAAGAAATTTGCAAGTGAGCTTTTCCTTTTGATTCTCCTTTTTCTTATCGCTTGTTCACATTTCAGTCTCGTTCGGGCATATCGCCATCTACGATATGAGCACGTAAAGAGACCCCAGAATGACCAAGACTGGGCCAGAAAACGACATGCCTTAGTGAAAAGGTTTATTAAAAATATTCTTTTTTTAATAATAAGAATGAGAAAAGAACAATGCCTTTAGCATTATTCACTCGACCCTGCCGATCCCGTTGAACTGGGTACGGTCTCATTACGAGGAGAGGACCGATCTGTCTATAAAGCTCGCCGCGGATCTTCACATTAACGCGAATATTCGAAACGATCGTGAGGTGGAGGGCGATGATTGGAAGCTCGTTGAAGGAGTGGAACATTTTCCCGAGTTTTTGATGTAAGCAAACTGGTGCCGTTTATTTTGATGGATTTTTTTTGTGCAGGACGCGTATCATTCGGGCGACTATTCTATTCGTGGAGAGGTTTATCACTGAAGCCCATTCACACAGGACTGACCTTGTCGATGCAGCAGCAAGAGAGAGCAAATTAGAAGCTCGACAGTTAAAGAAGGGGAGACCGTCGTCTGCTACAGTGGAAGCGGCACAGAATCGCTATAGAGATTTGCAACGCAACCCCTATCGATTTCCGACGATTCTCGTACGTCCTCTCTCTCTCTCTCGATTTGTGAACTTAAAAATTTTTTTACATTTCATATATTCGTTCCTTCTACCGACGTAGCCGATCGAGTGTACAACACTTTACGGGGCATGCGAGAGAACAATTTCCGTCCTAATCCAAGCTCTAGCGATCGCTTCGAGCCGTATAGAATTGTGACGTGAGCAACATTTTTTTTACATTGTTTAACGATTCATTCGTGTTAGGTGTTCGCGCACTAATGACTCGGAGAAGGAGGTGACCGACGACACTCTGGAACTACCGGAATTTTTGAATTCGCACACGTATTGCCGTGATTACTGGAAGGGCAAAATCGTGAGTATTTGGAGAATATTTTGGGTGCAGCAGGAGTGACAGTAGTTTAGGTCACTGGCTGGTCCCGAATAGGGTCTACTCGAGGCTATCATCAACGCAACTTGTAAAATCAATCTTTCAGATCATCGTTGTGAATGGCAGTGAGGTTGGATTGACAATCCCCGAAGTGGGGGGTGTTATTGAATCGGGAGTGGAACGTGTGATCTCCGCGCCTTCTCGCACTGGCATGGCCGAGTACACGTTCAAGATGAGCGACATGTGCTTGGTCGACCAGCGCGCAGGTATGCATATGGTGTCTTTTTTATTTTACAACAAGCAACAAGCATTTGAAGGACACTGTGCCAGAACGCGCACTGCTCAATACGTACTATGCCTCGGTGCTTGGGGATACGCGGAGCTGGATCATCGAGATTCGGCCATCATGACCTCACAAAGGGAGAACAATTATTCTGCTGTGTGTACTTTATTTCGCTTTTTTTATTTCGTTTTTTACACGTGTTATGGTAGGTGGACTATCTGCGCAAGCTGCGTGATATGCGCACTTATCAGCTGAGCGTCTTCGTGTCGAATAATTGGAACGAAACTGTCGTCGAAGGCATCGTATCAGTAAGTTTGCGGCACATATTCATTGCAAAAAAATGTATGTAATTGTGACGTGCAGGGAGTATTTGTCGAGAAACGTGATGGCATTTCGGCTGATGCTAGCTCGCACGCCGTTTTACGACAAATCGCTACTGGACAGGTTTGACGGCGTTGTGTACTATCGAAAGTTTCTCCTTTAGCTAAGGATCCAAGTGGAGCCGGCACCTTTTGTTCGCGCCGCACTGAGAGACTTTCCGGACTTGAATCCTGTGCTTTCGAAGATGCTCTTGAGCTTTGTCCGCGGCAAGCTAGCCCTTCATGGCATAATCCGAGTCGCTATGCTGCATTGTAAGACGACGGTGTGTTTTTTTGCGTGAATTAGCAATAACTTTTTTTTCTTGCCTCTTACAGGCTCTAACGAAGAAGCCACCGAAATTAACTGGACGTGCGGCCCGTTTACCTCGTGGAGAGTTCAATGCCCTGGACATTTTTGTCAGCGCGATATCTACCTACGTCCACGCGGGACCTAACGGAGAGGATCGCATGGCGCGACCGTACCGTGGCGACGTGCATGCGTTCTGTGACATGCAAGCTCAGTAAGCATTGACTTTATTATTATTTTTTTGTTGCATAAATTTGTCACATGTATCAATTTGTCACGTGTCAATTTGTTACATGTATAAATTTGTTGCGAACAGGTTCATCAAGGGCTGTGGCTGGAACGTCATGAACGAAGTGCCATCCGAGGAGGACCTTTTCACTGCCCTTTTTTTCCCGGACAACAACTTTATGAGCGGACACTGGCTTCCGAGTGGGCCATTGCACCGGCCTCCGGATCTGCTTGCTTACATGGATCCTCTCAATGAGCCGTCTGGCTTTCCTTTTGTCTACAAGAGACTCTTCATCGACGAGGGTGAGTGGCGTGTGAGGGGAACGGTAGAAAAACGTACGTATTTTGTGTATTTATACTTTTTATTCACACAGACAGAAAACGCTTGTGGAGTACGATTCGCTCGCTCGCGCTCGATCTCCAGTTGCATGGCTACATCCAATACGCGAACGATGTTCTGTCGTCCGCACTCAATACACACGTCAACAATTTCGAAGACGATCCGTTGCTGACCGGCAAGGGACGGTCTCTATTTTCGGGTGAGGACGAAAAAAAATGTGTCTATCTGTCGTCACATTTTTACAGCGATTGATACCGTGTTCGCAACGAGATACGCAAAGTCGATGGGTACGACGATCGGGAAGTACGGCAAACCCGACGGCGTGTACACCCGAGGTTCTTCCAAGCCAATGGCCCAGTGCTGTGGTGGGTATCAGTTTTTCTTCTTCAACGTCCACATTGAAATTGTACACATTGAAAGAACGCCTCAAATAGGGTCTATTGGCGGCCATTTCAACAATTTTTAAATACGCCATCCAAAAAAATATAGATTGAATCATTCGAAAAAAAGAAACGATGAGATTATTCAGAATTCTTCGCAAAAGAACACAGGACCGCCAGTGGACATTCCATCGAACAATCCAGTGTATTGCATAAGCTCCAATCTGAGGCGAATTGGGAGGTACTTTGCTTTATTTATTTTCCCTTTTTGTTCGTTTATTGGTGAACAAGAACGAAAACGCTATTCAGTTCTCAAAGTACAACAACTGGATGAAGATTGACCCTACTTGTGTGAGCACGAGATTTCCTCCCGTGGATGAGCAGCAGTTGCTTGCGCATCAGAGAATGCCCATTGACGTGAAACGTCGTGCACAGTCGAGTGTGATGCCCGCGCAGTCGAGTGCCGCTTCACAAGATAAACGAGGAGATGTGTCCGTCACGATGTGTGAGCCCATATCGGACAAGCAATTTGCCGTATTCGGTAACGCTTTCGGGAGGTGAGTCGTGCGTATGCGGTTAATATAATATATAATATTATAGATTGGGTATAATATATTATATAGATGCTTTCAGATGGCGAGTCGTGAAAGATAACCTGAGTGGAAAAGAGTCTTGTTCACTCGAGATCGAAACCAATTCGCGCATTGCGTTCTATGGTGTCAAGTTGACTGGAGTGAGTGTACAACGTTGTTTATGTTGATTTTTTTCATAGTGGGTACCATTTGGTCCTGAAAAAAAAATAGCTAGTTGTCCATTCATAAGTTTAGGAAGAGGACATGCTCAGGAAGGTTGGATTATTCCGTCTCTGGCTCAAAGAAATCTTTCTGACTTCCTATCGATATAATGACGCTCCATCCGATGAACAGGAGCGTGCGATGCAGCTCATCGTCACCATCTGGGATGAGGCAGCCGATCTTGTTCAATTTCCCTATTCTATGCTCGTGTACATGGATTAAGATGAGTTGATGATCATCTCCTCTTTACCCGGTAATATCCATCCCTTCCCCAGTCCCATTTTCTCCTTTCTCTCCCGTATATGTAGTAGTTTCTTAGCTTTCTCTCCCGTATATGTAGTTTCTTAGCTGTTTCATATGGCCTTTTTTGTAGAATAGTTAGTTTTTAAGCATGTCTTTCCGTTTGTAATGTGGCCCATAGGGCATCATAATGTTTCTTCGTTTAATATGTACGCACAAGATGTAAGCGTTACACATAGTGTATACCTGTGCGATAAAAAACATAATTTATGAGGATAGATTGTTTTTTTTTGTTTCAGTGGTGCTTGTTGTATCCACGAGCGAATACCTCTAGATTGTTGCTACTGCGAGGATGATGAACTTGAGTTTTTTTTTGCCCTTGTCATCATTGTCTTTTTTATTTTTTTTAAATATTTTTTTGTGTTTTTTTTACTATTGTTTAAGATGTCATTTTGTTCATTGAAACCGACTTTTTAAAATTGCCCTTTTCAATATATTCCAAAGTATTTTTTCTGTTTGGGTAATATTGATTCGTATTCTACTTCTCCTCGTCATTCATTCGTTTCTGCGCTCGCGCGGGAAGGTCGTCGCCTAGTCGCTCTGTTAGGCGCCAGAGTAGTTCAAATGCTCACCTTGCTATGCAAGCCATTGATCTGGGTCCCGCTACGAATTTCGAAGCTTCCTTATTTTTTTAGTTCGACCTGCTACTATTTTCGATACTCGTGTTATTCTTGATGATGGTCGCCAATAGACCCTATTGACGGCCGCTATTCATGATATGAATAGTAGCAGCGATATGTTATTTGCAGTTCGAGCCTAAGCCTATGTGTTATTCATGATGATGGTCACCAGTAGACCCTATTGGCGGCCGATATTCATGATATTGATTGTGAATAGTAGCAGCGATATGTTATTTGCAGTTCGAGCCTAAGCGATTTGCAGTTCGAGCCTAAGCCTAAATCCAGATTCAAATTTGCGCCACTGATCCGGGTCCCACCACGAACCTCGCGCGCGCTTCCGCTCCCTCCCCCTTCCCCTCCTCCCAATTCCGTCATTCATTCTTTTCTGCGCTCGCGTTGGAAGGTCGCTCTCTTATGCTTGGCGCCAGAGTAGTTCAAATGCTCAGCTTGCACCGCAAGCCTAAATCCAGATTCAAATTCGCGCCATTGATTTGGGTCCCACCGCGAACCTCGCGCGCGCTTCCGCTCCCTCCCCCTCCCCTCCTCCCAATTCCGTCATTCATTCATTCCTGCGCTCGCGTGGGAAGGTCGCTCTGTTCGGCTTGGGGCCAGAGTAGTTCAAATGCTTTTTCTTTGTAATGCAATCCTAAATCCAGATTCAAATTCGCGCCATTGATTTGGGTCCCATCGCGAACCTCGCGCGCGCTCCCACTCCCTCCCCTCCCCTCCTCCCAATTCCGTCATTTATTTGATCGTGCGCTCACGCGGGAAGGTCGTCGCCTAGTCGCACATCGTCGCTTAGTCAACGTAGTTCCGATATGGGTTTTGTAGTTTGTAGCCTACGCATAAGCCGTGATAAGCCGCGATCCACACCCTTGATCTGGATCCCATTGCGAACACCCCCCCCCTCTCCTCCCCCATCTTACATCCTCTCCCTCCTTATCTTCTCCTCTCTATTTTTCAGTCGTCTCTCGAGCGTCTTATTACCCCCAGGGTACTTTAGATGGTCCCTCCAAAGTTGCTACTAGTGTAATGTTCGCGATGTGCCACTTTTTATCGAGGAGATGGTCGCGGGTAGACCCTATTCGTGGCTCGTGAAATGTTGAATTTGAATTCGCGTCATTGATCGGGGTCCCATCGGGAGCATCGCGCGCGCTCCCTATCCCCCCCTCTCCTCTTATTTTCTCAGTCGTCTCTCGAGCGCCGGCCGAGTGAGGTCGTCTCCTCGCGCTCTCCTCTTATCACTCCCAGGGTACTTTAGATGGTCCCTCCAAAGTTGCTACTAGTGTAATGTTCGCGATGTGCCACTTTTTTTATCGAGGAGATGGTCGCGGGTAGACCCTATTCGTGGCTCGTGATATGTTGAATTTGAATTCGCGCCATTGATCGGGGTCCCATCGGGAACCCGCCCCCCTCCCTCTCCTCCTCCCTTATTTTCTAATTCGTCACTCGTGTGCCGGCCGAGGGAGGTCGTCTCCTCGCGCTCTCCTCTTATTACCCCCCAGGGTACTTTAGATGGTCCCTCCAAAGTTGCTACTAGTGTAGATGTTCGCGATGTGCCACTTTTTTTATCGATGAGATGGTCGCGGGTAGACCCTATTCGTGGCTCGTGTGATATGTTAAATTTGAATTCGCGCCATTGATCCGGGTCCCACCGCGAACCTCGCGCGCGCTCCCGCTCCCTCCCCCTCCCCTCCTCCCAATTCCGTCATTCATTCATTCCTGCGCTCGCGCGGGAAGGTCGCTCTGTTCGGCTTGACTCCAGAGTAGTTCAAATGCTTTTTTGTAATTTTTTTTTTGTAATTTTTTTTCCTAAATCCAGATTCAAATTCGCGCCATTGATTTGGGTCCCACCGCGAACCTCGCGCGCGCTCCCGCTCCCTCCCCCCTCTCCTCCTAATTCCGTCATTCATTCTTTCCTGCGCTCGCGTGGGAAGGTCGCCGCCTAGTCGCTCCTTTAGGAGTACTTTAAGATGTGCCCCTCCAAAGTTGCTACTAGTGTAGATGTTCGCGATGTGCCACTTTTTATCGAGGAGATGGTCGCGGGTAGACCCTATTCGTGGCTCGTGATATCATATTGGCGACATATTGTTCTAGTGTGTTCCTATATTTTTCCGTTTCGGAGTATTTTAAGATGTGCCCTCCAAAGTTGCTACTAGTGTAGATGTTCGCTATACGGCACTTTTTATCGAGGAGATGGTCGCGGGTAGACCCTATTCATGGCTCGTTATATGTTGAATTTGAATTCGCGCCATTGATCCGGGTCCCACCGCGAACCTCGCGCGCGCTCCCGCTCCCTCCCCCTCCCCTCCTCCCAATTCCGTCATTCATTCATTCCTGCGCTCGCGCGGGAAGGTCGCTCTGTTCGGCTTGACCCCAGAGTAGTTCAAATGCTTTTTCTTTGTAATGCAATCCTAAATCCAGATTCAAATTCGCGCCATTGATCCGGGTCCCACCGCGAACCTCGCGCGCGCTCCCGCTCCCTCCCCCTCCCCTCCTCCCAATTCCGTCATTCATTCATTCCTGCGCTCGCGCGGGAAGGTCGCTCTGTTCGGCTTGACCCCAGAGTAGTTCAAATGCTTTTTCTTTGTAATTTTTTTTTGTAATTTTTTTTCCTAAATCCAGATTCAAATTCGCGCCATTGATTTGGGTCCCACCGCGAACCTCGCGCGCGCTCCCGCTCCCTCCCCCCTCTCCTCCTCCCAATTCCGTCATTCATTCTTTTCTGCGCTCGCGTTGGAAGGTCGCTCTCTTATGCTTGGCGCCAGAGTAGTTCAAATGCTCAGCTTGCACCGCAAGCCTAAATCCAGATTCAAATTCGCGCCATTGATTTGGGTCCCACCGCGAACCTCGCGCGCGCTCCCTCCCCCTCCCCCTCCTCCTCTTCCTCGTCATTCAATCGTTTATGCGCTCGCGCGGGAATGTCGTCGTCTATTCGCTCATCGTCGCTTAGTCAACGTAGTTCCGATATGGGTTTTGTAGATTGTAGACTACGCATAAGCCGTGATAAGCCGAGATCCACATCCTTGATCTGGATCCCATCGCGAACACCCTACCCCCCCCCCCTCTCCCACCTCCTTATTTTCTCAGTCGTCTCTCGAGCGCCGGCCGAGAGAGGTCGTCTCCTCGTCCTTTCCTCTTGTTACCCCCAGGGTACTTTAAGATGTGCCCCTCCAAAGTTGCTACTAGTGTAGATGTTCGCGATGTGCCACTTTTTATCGAGGAGATGGTCGCGGGTAGACCCTATTCGTGGCTCGTGATATCATATTGGCGACATATTGTTCTAGTGTGTTCCTATATTTTTCCGTTTCGGAGTATTTTAAGATGTGCCCTCCAAAGTTGCTACTAGTGTAGATGTTCGCGATACGACAATTTTTATCGGTGAGATGGTCGCGGGTAGACTCTATTCGTGGCTCATAATATCATATTGGCGACATATTGTTCTAGTGTGTTCCTATATTTTTCTCCATAGTGTGGCTTTTTTTCAGTTGTCGCACGCGTTCGATATCTACACGATCGGCCTGCGCAGTGATGTATCGTCCTGCGACCATCAAGCGACCTGCTTCCCAGGTAATTCACAATAATATTGTGCACTGTTAATTGGTTCGTATTCGTATATTTGTAATCGCATTACTCTGATTATGAATAACATTCATGTTTAAGTCTTCGACGAAGTCTTCGACGCTCGCGACTCAACGTGAACGTTCGTCGAAGAAGAGACGAAGGGATGCACAGTCGCCGGAGTCTGATCTCGAAACGGCTGCCGGATATGACGAGGTTGCGCATCCGAAGGACGCACAAATGGTTAGTTGCAGCGCTTCACACTATGTCTTTCATTTTCCTTTTCAGAATGAGAACGGAGAATTTAATGACTCGTTCGACTCTTCCCACGGAGTGGATCCTGAGGCCGTCAAGATTGACAAGCCTGGAGAGGTATACGAAGAAGAGGTTGTTGAGGAGGAAGTGGTGGATGAGAATCACTTCATGGAAAACGAGCAAATGGATCTTACCGATCATCCGATTGATGAGAATGCTGATAATGAAGAGAAACAAGAAGATTCAGATCCGAATGATACTCTTCCGCTCGCGCGATCGGTATGTCGCCAATAGGGCCTATTCGAGATCATTGCATCATTTAAGCAGCACCAGCCGCGCGATGTCGACGAAAATGACAGTACCTCTGACAACGATAATGCGAACGAAACGCTCAACAATGAGAATATGCCAGTCATTGACGATATGCAGCAGATCTCGGTTTGTTGTTTTTATAGTCCATCATACTTTCATCATTTTCGTTTTTAGATGACGCTCGGGGAGCTCATGAAGTGGGACAGTCTCACATTGTATGGCGCGCGTCAGCGTGATCCGACCAAAGTGGAAGCCATGGTCTCTATGATGAAGAGTGGCAATGATGGAATCAACGTTGGCAGAGTTCGCGCCCTTTTTACAGAGTCTCGACCGTGAGTTTTGAAATTGTTTAATGCATTTTTAGTACAATATTTATGATTCAGTTCGATCGTTATCACGGCGAGTGCCCTCAATACGTACTTCATCAAAAACGATAGCTGGAAGCCACAAAAGACCAGGCACGCGAATTACGTCTCTGCACCGGTCAGTTTTTTTAGTTTTTGAAAGTTATTTTCATGTTATACATATATTAATAGTAGTAGCACATATTACAGGCGATGCTCGTCGAGAGCAACCACAGATTGACTGCTCTTCGATCGATTAAATGCGTGCGCGATACGCATGGCTACGACACATTCCTCAAGATGTTGCTGTGTGTCCGCGTGTTCGTCGTTCCGGACGAGTATGTGGAAGAGTTCAATGAGAGTCTTGAGCACGCTGACAATGCGTCCGGTCAGCGTGCTCCCTGGAGTACCGTGCAATTCAAAGTCTGCGCGATGCTGGACAAGGAACTCGATGCACGACACGGGAACGAGATCACCGGCTTTCTCGACAAGGTCAGAATTTTTGTACGCGCAATAGCAGTGAGCAAGCGAAGAACAATTGCAGATTGCCGCCTGTCGCTCTCTTCTTGAGCACTCCCCTCAACTCGAGACTTTCAAGCTTGCGAAGAAAGCTCAAATGCTGGATCCAGGCAGTGCTATGGAGGCGGCATTTGAGTGCAGTCGCTTCCCTGATGAACTCTTCGATCGCATCAAAAAGTTATTCGCACCCGCGTGGATGGCCAGTGTTGTTATGTACAAGGAATCCCCTCAGGTGTGTGATTACTTTTTATACAAAAGGGCGGCCGCGATTAGGGTCTACTCAGGGCCACCATGCGCAATCTGGTATTACTATACAACAACATTTTTTAGATCATTCATCGAGTCTACTTGAAGAACAAAGATATACTCGACAATTTCATTGATGATGTCGTCGCGTCTGGAAATATGAGTTCGGATCGTCTGCGCAATGTAAGCCACATTTTTTTTGGTAATTATAACAAAATAGTAAATGATCGTTGCTACTACAGTTGATTCGAACGGGACTGAGTTCGGAGGCTGCCCCGATTGAGCGATCGAGCACTAAAAATGCACAGAGGAAATCGGCCTCTCGTGCAAAGAATCATGAGGCTCGCCAAGTTGACATTGTGATGAATGGAATGATCCACGTGAGTTTATATTTGATTCGCGCCAAGACAACATTTGAAAGAAACGAATGTTACGTTTGTTGCAGGTAAAGCGTGCCGAAGCTGTCACAGTGAACCTTGGTGATGCTTCGAGCGAGATTCTTCGCCTGCGCGCTTGCGTCTTGGGAGCTATTGATTCTTCGATTTCCAAGAATAAGAGGAATGTCACGGACTTGTCGCAGTTTGTGGCATTGTTCAATGGAAAGGTGTGTTGGCGTTTTTTTTACGATGCTCATCGTATCACCAGTATATGTTTTAGTCTATCTATATACTCACTTTACAGGACGACATTCTCGCGAACTTGGAATGGGCGAAGTGCTTTGTGAATAATGGTGGCATCGTCCTGACGATGGATTTGGTTGATGGAATCGATAGCCACATGCTCGATTCGGATGATGAAGAGGAGGAGAAGATTAGAATGCGTGCATTCGTCTTCTACAGTGAGTTACATTGGGTTACTGGGTGTGGTCTCCAATAGGGCCTATTCGATGCCCATTGGTAAACGTATTTAAAGAAGTGTGAAATATTCAGAGAACAGAGGAAAGATTCCATCTCACGTCTGTGGTATCTACGCAAAGGAGGGAGTGTTCAACGAAAAAGATTCCGTGACTGATGAAACTCCGAGAACGTTCAAGAGTGTACTGCTGAACTATGGATTCGAAACTGATCAGGTCATGGTCGTCAACTTTATCGAAAAGATGACGTAACTCATCCTTGTTCTGTGCATGGATGTTTTTCTTTGTCGTCACAGAAGTGTTGCTCCGTGTATTTTTTTATCCTTGTTTTGTTCTCAGCCAGCTGCTACAGCTAGTATTGTCTGCTCTTTTATCTCTTTGGTTTTTGTTGTTGTTCCCATTGTTCGCTAATAAAGAAGCTTTAAAGTTATAGTCGTCTTGACTTGGTTGGCTGATAGAGGTCCTCGGATCCTCGATGTATCTTGCCCATCCTGCCCTGTCGATGGTGGTGATGATGATGATAACGATGTTTAGAAATGGATGAGACGGATTCGCATTCTCTCGCTAGCGACGTGGCGCTCGCGCAACCGGTACGTCGCCCTCAGTAGGGTCTATTCGTGACCTAGTCATTTAAGCGACGTACTGCAAACGACGACGACGCGCACGACGTTGTCAACAACAAGGAGAACCTCCCGGTATTTTCTCCGACAGCCATGACGAAGAAGCAGCAATTGACGCTGCAACGTAGTGCACTGGAAGCGCCCGCGCGCTATAATCCAATCAAGAAGCAGCAGGTAAAAAATCGTTTAGACGAATGGTCAAATTCGTTTCATGTATTAACGTGATATCGTTTTTTTTCCTTTTTTCCTTTTTAACTACTGAGGTAGGGGTGTGAGTGTCCACGAGTACGGTCTATTCGGGGCCCTTCAAACTTTTTTTTAGATAAGTGATCGATTTATTTCAGACGCACGACATAACTGCTGTCGACTTTTGGATTGGAGATTCACCGCTGCAAGCGAATCCGGGCAATGAAATGTCCGATCGCTTTTCGAATCTTCAATACATCACTGATACTTTGGAAATTGGCATGACGACGACGATTGGGCCTGTATCACGTGACCTGACCACTATTGCTGTCAAACATAAGCCTGTGCAGCCTACTGCTATGCACATGGTCGTGAACCGATTGTGTGGAATGATGCCAAAGGTGCGTATTTTTATTAGGGTTGCAACTCCCTTTGGTGCGAGTATGGCTGGATGAAATTGACTATTGTTTAAGCTGAAGGCTACGCCGCCGGTTCAGTGCTCAGACTTTGCTGCGTTGACAGCTGCCGTTAAATACGAGTTTGCGAAGCTGCGCATCCTGTCTGCCCGCGTTTTGAACTTTGGGTTGTCTGAAAATGTGCGTCACGTGGTCGCCCTCTTCAAGAATCAGGTAATATTTTCACAAGTTTCCTTAATTTTTGAAATTTTTCCCTGTGTGATCACAGGATCATGTGTGCGCGTGCTCGGGGTGGGTGGATGAGCTGCTGCTGAATGGTGGCATCGTTATTGTCGTTGATGTGGTTGATGATTCGACCGGAGATGTTCACCACTGGAAGATGGACAATAAGTTTGGCGCGTTCGTCCACGAGTACCTCAAGTTTTGTGAGTTTTCACAGTTGCTTAAGAGGAAAAAAAATAAAATAAAGGCAATTAAAAGCCGTTTAGACTTTCCTACGTCGGATCACTATCACTTTTGTCGTGTGATCCATAGAAGAGATGTGATTGAGAAGCCACATGAGGCGCTCCTCGAAACGATTGCGGAATACGTTGGAATTTGTTTCATGGATCCCATGCGCACTATCATCTTGAATTTCACCGATACATGAATCGCTATTGTTGACATTGTTGTTATTGTTGTTGTTGAAGTTGTTATCTTGAATAAAGTTTGGAAATTTAAATCGTGCCGTCGATTGCCATTGGAAGAGGTTCACGCCCTCTACGCAGTGACGCGTACCTCGATTTGGTCTCTTTTAAAATATTTTCTTTATATTTTAAGATGTGTGCTTTATGTGGATCTGATCATTATTTCATAAGCTACTTTTTTTAGATCAAAGAAACTGAGGACGACTTGACCATGACGGATGTGACACTAGTCATCAAAGTGGAGTGCGATGATTCGGAAGATGGCAGTATGATAAATACGGAGGTATTGAGGGAAAATCGATGATCGATGAAAGCCAAACGTATATTCGCTTAGATCAAAGAAAATGAGGACTTGATGGTGGCGGATGAAACACCAGTCATAAAAACGGAGTGCAATGATTCGGGCGATGGCAATGTGATAAATGCTGAGGTAATTTCTCACAAGCTTATGGCCCACATGTCGATCATGAGTCACTTGATTGGAAAACTTTTTTTCCCATTTTATAGATCAAAACTGGGAACGAAGGGATCGCGGCGGATGGAGGAGTTCACGAAGACGAGGAGAATATGGTCGAGGACGATGATGGAACGATGGAAGATGAGCGGCGGAACGTTGAAGATGTCGAGAAGATGTTCGAATTTGATGCCGTTGCCGAAGTGAGTACTTGGGCATCATGGGAGAGGACTTGATGACTGATAAATGTCTCATTTAGATGACGCTTGCGGACTTGATCGCATGGGACAACCTGACACTCGAAGGCAGCGGTTATGATCAACACGCTACTGCAACAGCGGCAGCTGCTAAGATGTCTGCACTATTGAACATGTCCGACGGGGGTCGGTTCGACCATCTCGTCAGTATATTCCGCGAGAATCCACCGTTAGTTTTGTCATTTGAAGTTGTTTGAAGCGAAAATGAATAGAAAAAAAGTTGATTGAACGTGTTTGAGCCGTCAATAGGGTCTATTCGTGACCGCGTGTTTGATTGTATGCACCGTCGTTGCTGATTGAAGTTGTTGATGATGATGATGTTTGATTGCAGAGTCGTCATCATGACAAGAGACGAATTTGATCGTGTCCGCGCTATCGAAACGTCCACTTGCATGACGGCGCCTGAGGCGCGGCTCGTCAAATTTGTGCTGCCGAATGACGCATCTCGTCTTGGTACATCGGAGGTAAATCATTCAGTGGGTTGGATACCCGTGATTTTTTAGGCCATATTGCCCGTGATTTTTTAGGCCCTATTGCCCGTGATTTTTTTAGGCCCTATTGTCCGTGATTTTTTAGGCCCTATTGCTCAATGGATCCCGTCGATTACGAGGCAACCGCACTATCGACTCGTATGACGAATTGTTTCTGGAGAGGGACCGGATGCGTGCCTACCTGCGTGATGCACCGGTAATCCATTGTGAACGACTGCCATTCGTTCTGTTTGTGCCATCGAAAGTGAAGATATTCAGCCTATTCTGGTCAAGATCAACGTCGTGCTTTGTCCGTGTGGCGATATGGAACGAAATTTTATTGCGAGCTTACACGAGACTCGTTATGAGCGCGAACTTTTGCTTTCGAGTAACAGCGGCGGCCATCGAGTGGTACCGAGTACTATTCAATGTCTGATCAATGCTAGACTTGAAGAGAACGAAATGCTTTGTCACCGATCGTCGAGGAGCACTTTTGCGGACAAGGTGTTTTGGAATTTATCCGCTTGGTCGATGATCAAGTTTGTTCCTTTTCCACTTCAGCTTTACCATTGCTACGCTGTTCACACGCGGGTGGATGAGAGCTGCACATCTTATGATAAAGCTGTTATCGCTAAACTGCTCCCGCGTCGCATTGAGGCGGCCAACAACACCGGGGCGTCCATCTGGTCAGCTTTTTTGTTTTTCCACTTTTGCATGAAAAATGAATTTTTTCAGGAGGGGTGCCTTTTGTGCTAGCAAGCTGACGGAGAGGAGCTTGTTCGACCTGCTCATGCGCGTATTTGCGCATGCGCGATTCTCGGGTGTCGCTCTGTATTCGGTACAAGTGACTGCCATTGTAAGGGCGTACAATAATGACCCTTTGATGGTCAAAGACTTTTTTGATGGGTTACTCGCGTCCTCTTGCAAACTGACGACAACCGGGATGACAAGGGTATGTTGCTCCCACTGCGGCTGCTGTGGCCAACTTTTGTTGTTGCAGATTATCAAGCAGGGGTTGGGCGTTACACACGATACACTGTCAACTGAAATAGCGAGGCGAAATGCGGTATATAAGATGATACGCGAGGATCGACAATGGTTATTCGGACCAACGGGGAGGACGGGAGTATGTGAAGGGATTGAGAGTGTGAGTGAGAGCTCACATGTGGTGAGTTATTAATTTTTTTTCAGCAGCCCGCTAGCCTGGCAGCGCTGATGAACTTTGGCGTGTCTGCGATCGATGCATCCGCTAGCACAATCATGAAGCTTCGCTGTATCGCGAGCTCTTGCATCGAGAGCTCTCGGTTTGACGTGAAGACGGTTCGCGCCGCAATCCGTCGGCGCAATCACTTTATCGCCATCTTCCGCGCTCAGGTATGCGCTCACGTGGTGGCCGGTGGTGTTATCCTTTGCACAACAGGAGAGCGCCATCGCAAATGTAGAATGGACCAGGGCTTTTCTGGCGACCGGTGGAATCGTGATTGTGACCGGCCCCGGATCCCCGCCCCTCAATGCTGTCGTGATCAAGGAGCTTTGTGTCGTGTCGACACCCTACCACTTTTCTATCCGTGAGTGATTCTTTCTTTGTGATCCTTTGTTTCTCTTTATTAAAAAACTTTAAAAAAAACGAAACAATGGCACACGTTTCTTCAGGTCGGAAGGCTTCATTCAACGAGGGAATAATGTTCGCATCCGCCTCCGCGATCGCAACGTGCAGCCCGCGACTCTTACAATCGCCCACTAATATAAAGGAGAATTTGGAAAAATTCGGCATTAAAAACGCCTCTCGATACCTTGCACTCTGCTTTTATCCGGACTGATTATGCGTGTGTGAGTCCCACTCTCTCTCTCTCCTTTTGTATATATTCTAAATGCTCTGTTACTGTGATGCATTTTTTAGTGAGCTTGAATTTTAGCGAGCTTGGATCTCATGCACGCGCTTTTTGTTGTTGTTGTTGTTGTTGGCATTATCGTTGTTACATTCTTAATTTGTTTTTTTTTGTTGAAGAATGAGATTTTTTTGCTAGTCTTGCTGTGCTGTGTTCGTCGTAATCGGATGTCATCCGTAAAGATACCTTTTTGTAATGCGGTCACGAATAGGGCCTACTCGAGGCCTTTGCTACTATTAATCTTGTTGAGGGAGAAGGTGTGGAGTGGTACAGTAGCCACGGTAAGTATGAGCCAAGGAGCGTTGCTTGCGCCCTCGACCAACTACGCAATGGCCTTGGTCTTGTGGGGGAGCTCGAGTGACCGCAGCGGCGGCGGCGGGCGGACGATCGCTGATGCTCTGGCCACAGTTGCAGTGATTGATGCCAGCGTGATTGAGTGCACAGAGATCCTCATCGATGCGTGTCTCAGAAAATGTGAGTTACTGACCTCGATACTTTCAGAAACTTTAGCGGCATAATGAGTAGTTTGATTGTGTGTGTGTTTTTTGCAGTGGACAATCCGGATCTCGAACCCTTGCGAATCGTCGTCGACTCTATTAGCAACCTAAGCAAATGGGCCGATCTCATTTCAAAATTGAAACAGGTACATTTTTTTTGTGAACAAAAAAATATCATATTTACATTATATACTTTAAGACATATCTTCTGTGTATGTGTTCTTGTTTAGGTTCCGAGGTGCAAGCTTACCGGGTCGACGCTCTTACGTAAGCATTCTCGTCATGGGAGATATATTATGGACGAAGCTGAAGACAATTTCGTCAAGTATATGAGCGACAACTCTATATGCGCAAATGTATTGATTACGTTCATGAGCAGGGCTGGCACCATCTTCGAACTCGTACGTTCCGTTGATTATGGAATTATTTTGTTTACGAAAGTGACCAAATTCTAATTAGGCAATCAACAATACACGCGCCGTTGTAATGCTCAAGCCTTCGATGACGACGATCAAGAGGACGAAGGGAGACAACGCGGCCCCGATCTGTTGGCGCATTCAAGTAATGATTTTTTTTTCATCGAGTGATAGTTGGAGTAGCGGCCGCGAATAGGGTCTATTAGTGTCCTCTTACTTTTCATTCTCTTTCAGTACACTGTTGCTCGTCCACCTTCTCCCTTGCGTATCGTTGATTCTGACACACTGATGGGGTCGTTGTATCGTCCGCATCGACGTCATCGACGCATCAAGCTCTCGCTATCAACGTCGCTCTCTGGTACGGTCGAGTACGCTGGCATGATGTATGAGTTACACGCTGAAGTGCAAAGGCGTCTGAGGTGATTTTTTTTGTTCACGAAAACGACGTAGAGGTTGTCGTGTTGCAGCTTGGATTCGCCAACGGCTGCTGTGGTAGCATCTGGTACTACAGAGTCTGCGGAGGTGGTGGATGACGGCGATACGGGACCGGTGGGCGCGCGACGACGCACCTGGAGCCAGGCTTTCATCGAGGATTCGCCCATCGCGATTGTTATTCCGAGGTGTGTGTGTGTGTGTCTTTTTTTGGTTAATGTACAACACTCAGGAGGGTGAAAGTGGGTGGAAGGAAGAAGATGAAGAATAGTGGTGACGGCGGTGGTGGTGGTGATGATGGCGGCGACGATGATTTTGGTGCTGATGTGCGGCAGCAGCCAGAAGCAGCCGAAGCAGTAGAAGCAGTAGAAGCAGCCGAAGCAGCCGAAGCAGCAGAAGCAGTAGAAGCAGCAGAAGCAGCCACTGCGTCAGCTTTCGTGATGCCCGGGCAATCATTGTCGCCTTCTTTGTTCTCTTCTGCATCGAGCCAGTCGTCGGAAGTATTTGCTGCCATTCGAATGCCGTTGGAGGGCAACGCTGACAACGGCAGCAATGATCAAGATGATAATGATGGTGTGTATCCGCCTCCACCTACGCCACTGGCAGAGAGACCGCCGCCGCAACTGACTCCCGCGTTGGACATTCTCCGCTTCGCCGATGGCGGTGCTCTGACCATCTTTTGGATTGACGTGAGCAAATAATTGAATGATTACGTTTTTGACGGTGGCCATTCCAGGCAAGCGTCGGTGTCAAGCACAATGTCTTCCCTGACACCGTGATCGATCTACTGTCGAGGCGGGGCGCCGTCGACGGATGCGATGTGTGCTGCATTTTTACGTCGTGGTGTTTGCCCGAGTTTAACGAATGGGTCTCTGATGTTCAGGTGGGTAATATTTTTTGTCTTGTACGTTATTTTTTTGCTTTAGCGTCAACAATGCAAACTCGCGGTGATCAGTCTCTCCTCGACCGCCTCGTACACTGTGGAGGCCGCTGTCGTCACTGACAAATGTACAAAATGCTTTTTAATGATTCTCGTAGCAGTCACGAATAGGGCCACGAATAGGGTCTACCGGAGGCTGCTGCGAGCGATATGTATGAATACTGCTCGACTTGATTCCATTGCTTTGCAGCGGAGCGGACTCGGACCGCGTACATGTTCGCCATGTATAGCAGCAGCAAGGAAGAAACGGGAATTGCCAGCCACTTGGTCTGCGCACTCGACAAATCGAGTCATACGTCTTTGATCGCGTTTGCCACCGCCGTTCAGCGCAAGCGATCTGATATTAAGTCTAGTTTCGGCGTTATTGGTGATGCGCGGCACGTGATCGTTGCGGCTGCGGGTGAGTAGCTTGCTTGTCGTAAATTTAGTTGTTGGCACTTGACTCGCACACGATACAGTATTATCAGGATCATCCACAACAACTGTATCGACGACAGTGACTGAGGCGGACCTCGTCGGAATTATTGGCGCTTCGGGCTCGTCGAGCGACGTAGTTAGCGTTATTGGCATTGGCTCTGACCGGTGATTAAGTTATCGATTTGTCGAATGATCCTCAGCGGACATGTTGTGCTGTGTCATCATAATTGTGTTTATTAGTTAGTAGTAGTTTATTTGTTTTGTTCGTTGCGATAAAGAGTCTTGTCACTTTCGTGTGTGTGAAAATGCTGTATCGCCTGACCGGTCGAATGATCCATATTGATATCTCTTATCATCATTTTGTTTTTTTCAGCACCAGTACATAATGCTAATTGATTGCAGTGTATCCTGCCGAGTATGTCGTCTGAGGATGATGCGGTGGTGATTGAGGAGGAGCATAGGGAGGAGACGAATGGGAAGAAGGATGATGAGTATGTGGACGGAAAAGAAGAGGAGGAGGAGTGTGTGGATGGAAAAGAAGAAGGGGAGGAGGAGGATGAGGATGAGGACGAGGAGGATGAGGACGAGGACGAGGAGGAGGAGGAGGAGGAGGTTGCAAAGTCGATGAGAATTTGCCCGGATGCATATTTGCCCGCGGGATGTAAGACGCGCAAGGGTAAATGCGATCTCGCCCATTCACTTGCGGAGCTGCACAGATCTAGCAGTGTAAGTGTACTACAGATTTAGCAGTGTAGGGGGGGGTGGGCCGCGAATAGGGTCTGCTAATGACCGCACCATTGCAAGGCGTTGTGTTGCAGAAAACCTGCATGCACTATTGCAGTCTCCGGCGTTTGACCATCACTATGCGTATGTTATAAAAAAAATGCTTAGTGCTTAGGCTTAGGCTTAGTGCTTAGGTCCCAATGCGCATGCTTAGGCCGGCGTTGTGTAGCAGAAACCGGCATGCATCTCGCAGCTTAGGCCGGCGTTGTGTAGCAGAAACCTGCATGCGCCTCGCAGCTTAGGCCGGCGTTGTGTTGCAGAAACCTGCATGCACTATTGCAGTCCCCGGCGTTTGATTATCATTATGCGTATGTTATAAAAAAATTGCTTAGTGCTTAGGCTTAGGCTTAGTGCTTAGGTCTCAATGCGCATGCTTAGGCCGGCGTTGTGTAGCAGAAACCGGCATGCATCTCGCAGCTTAGGTCGGCGTTGTGTAGCAGAAACCGGCATGCATCTCGCAGCTTAGGCCGGCGTTGTGTAGCAGAAGCCTGCATGCGCCTCGCAGCTTAGGCCGGCGTTGTGTAGCAGAAACCTGCATGCATCTCGCAGCTTAGGCCGGCGTTGTGTCACAGAAAGTGGCATGCATCTCGCAGCTTAGGCCGGCGTTGTGTTGCAGAAACTTGCATGCGCCTCGCAGCTTTGGCCGGCGTTTCGCCACAGAAGCTAGCTTGCTTAGTATGGCTTACTAATGGATCTCCATTTCAGGATTGGTGCTCGTTGCGTCGGACCATCTGTTGTCACGATTACCTGCTTCGTGGGAGTTGCCCTCGAGTCAACTGCATCTTCTTGCACGCTTCTTCGTTTGCTCCCGGTTCTGGGCTGCCGGAATATCCGTACGGTGCGTCCGCGTACCGAGAGGCGGCGAGAGGTTGTACCATTTGGTATTCGATGAGAGATGCTGCTCGGGCGGCATACATGAGTACATTCATTCCTCAGGAGTACAAGTTTGGGTACGTTTTATTCCTTTTTTTTAGATTAATTTTATTTTACACAATATATATCAGGTGTCACAGTGCGTTTGGAGGAGCACTCGCTATAGCGAAAGGATCGGAGCCGTCTACGCCCGTGATCAAGACGTTCTTCACGACGACTAGCGTGACGCGGGTGACGCGAAAGCCCCCTGGAGACGGAGACGGCGATCGGCCTGGTCGCGTGTTCGAAACGAAGAATATCAACTCGTTCGAGTTTCCGAGGAGCATGCGGCTGTTGAATAAGGGAAAGCATGGTGATACGTGCGTGGCATGGCTTGCACACTGTAAAAGGAGAGAGAACATGATGAAGAGGAGAAGGCCCGAGGTGGCGGCGACGCCCAATGCCTCTCAAGACATTGTTGATGTTTCGCCTCCTCCTGCTAAGCGCCGTTCCCTCTGAGAGAGGAGTGCGAGTTTGTTGATATTTTTTTATGTGGTTGTCAGTAGTAGCCATGTGTGCTAGTGTCAGTTAACCCTTTTTTACCAGTGTATATGTGTTAATAATTTAAAGATTGTAGTATAAAGTATTGTCCTTTTTGATTGTTTCTTTAAAGTGCTCCCGCGAGAGATGGTGAGATTCCATTCGATACCTCTATCGGTTTTGCAACATTTTTGTTTCTTACACTATAAATTAATAACACTATAAATTTACACATTTAAAGATGCCGTCGCATGGGATTCCGCGTTTGCAATTCACGACGAAGCGGCGGAAGGAGATGCTCGATTACATCAAGCGGTATGATGGTGGTGATATAATTAGCAAAAGTACTACACGTGACGTACTACACGTGACGTACTACACGTGACGTACTACACGTGACGTACGTGACTTGAACGATGATATTTTTATAGATCGTTGAGGGGCGGAGGATCACGCCACGGAAAGTGGCCGTCCGGACTCAAGATATGGCGTGAATTCCGCGCAGAACACCCAAGATGTCTGCACACTATTCAAAGCTTGTCTTCTCAGTGGGTTGTGTTTGTATTTTGTGTACGTTTTGTATACTTTTAAGGTTGGCCCTGAGTAGGGTCTATTCGTGGCCGCCAGTGTGTCAGTTTTTTTTCAGCTACAGGAGACGCCTGCGCGATCATCTTCTCGAGGATTCTGAATTATGGGATCGCACGAGTGACACTATCCTTTACTTGCTCAAGTATTTTGAAATTCCGCTCACCACTGAACACTTTCCGCGGTTAGTACATTTCTCCTTTTTTGCTATCGACTGTAACGTTTGATTGCAGCTTCTCGCTAGTGTACTCTCGCAATTGGGAAATGGACATTGATCAGAGACGGCGCGTATTGACTGGGTACCGTCGCGTCCTCGATCCGTCGACGAATAATCGGGTCGCAAGATTGCTGCCCGAATCTCGACATCGTCGTCGTGGTGCGATAATCTCGATCGCTGATGATGCATCAGATGGTGATAATGGAGGTGTTTTTGGTACGTCTCTTTTGTCTGTTTTGAAAGTGTGTTAGATGTTGAAGAATATTATACTTTTAGATATTGTCGTCAGCAGTGATGATGATGATGACGGCAGTCGTGACGTAATGCCGATAGACGACAATGCGGATGATGACGTTCGGGAGGCGGCGGTGGCGGTCGTGGATGATGACGATCGGGAGGCGGCGGTGGCGGTGGCGGAGGCCGTTGCCGTGGTTGCCGATGACGACGAGGAGATGGAGGCGGTGGTGGCGGACGTGGATGATGATGTTCGGGAGGCAGCGGTGGCGGTGGTACCCGCGCCTGCTACTACTGCTGCTCCGCGATTGCGGCTTCGTCGATACGTTCGTCTACCCAATTCATTGCTACAGGAAAATGACCAATGTTCGATATGCTGTACGGCTGTGTCAGAGTTGCTTGCGGCTGATCCCTACCACATGTTGGCGCGCGGATGGTCGTGTCGAATGCACTTGTTCTGTGCAGTTTGCTTGGACAAATGGATTGCATTCGGGGTGGGTGATATCGTTGTCGTATGGTCGTAACGTTTTTTTTTAGAAGGAAACGTGCCCTACGTGCAGGATGGACTTGTTTGGTGACGGTGGGCTGTTGATTATGAGCGTTGCTGCATGAGGATTCTTTAGTATTTACTTGGCACATTTACGACACTCGATCATTCGTCCAACTAATACCACTTGCTTATCGATGGCTAATTGAGGGATATAGAGATATAGAGAGATTTTTATAATGTTAATGTTTATTTTATCATTATGTAAATGTTTCGATTCTTCTTAGAATCTGAATGTATACCTTTTTTTATACAGAGTTAACGTTAGATAGATATAGTTTATGTGGTAGAACGCAATCTCGTTGTTTGTAAGTTATGTGTGCTGTAATAATGTGTGAATAATGTGTGGTATAAACTTTTCGGTGTATATTTTATTTGTTATTTTTTTTATATATTTTACTCATTCGGTTCAATGATACCGACACTGTGGGTGTACCTGTTGTGGCCACGCGTAGACCCTATTCGCCTGTATGAGTGTGATCGTTGTTGCAGATGATGTCTCATACTGCTACAGCCGCTACCGCCACCATGACTTCCACCACTGCCACCGTCGCCAAGTCCTCTCAGAAGACAAAGACAAAGTCTACTCGAGTCATGGTTTACTGGCGAGATTCACCCGTCACTAGATGGGTATGTCGACGTTCCGTCACTAGATAGTCTCCGCCTTTTCAGTTTGTCAAGATGCGGGGAGATACGGATCTTGCGCGTCTGCGCAGTCTCATCATCGGAGCTGTTAAAATCTGTTCCGCGAACAGAAGGAGTGTTAATGGAAACGATACGTTCGCGGCGCTCTATGCCTACCCGGTAACTCTGTTACGACGACTGTTGTTGACCGTATTTTTCGTTGTAGGACGATGTTCTCGGTAACCTTGCGTGGAATAAGCATTTTCTCGCAAATGGTGGAATCGTCATGATCACTTTGAGCGATATCGGACGCAGGTGTAGCAATGCTGCAGTTCGCCGTGCACTCAAGGGATACAATTCCGTCAAGTCGTCACATTACAGTGGGACATTTTTTTTTATTTTGTAAAATTTTTTTTTGTAAAACAAATCCTTCTTCCCAGGTGCCGTGCTCAACGAGTGTCACGATTGCGTCGTCTACGCCAAGCAGGAGATTCTCGACGCTGCAGCTGCTCGCTTGTGCACCGCCACTGACATTAAAGCAGCAGCGTATAAGGGCACTGGATCTATTCGAACTCGCGCATTGCCTGCTGATACTCTCGCCATTCTCAAGAGGCTCGGGTTTGTCGAGACGGATGCTATCTTTGTGAACTTTACTCACTATTATTAGTTGCATCCCCTATTGTCAGTTGTTGTAAAAAAATAGTTGTCCTACTCACGTTTCTTTTTTCCCTATCTACTCACACATTCAATATTGTCGTTGTCGTAGCCTCCTCCCTGCTCTTTTGCGATACCTCCTCGTCTTTACTATGCTTTTTTACCTCCTCGTCTTTACTATACTTTTTTTACTGCTTACTTTTCTTGTTGCACTATAAAGAATCATTTCCTCACGTGCCGTGTTTCCTTCAGGTGCAATCTGCGAAAATCTGCGAGGTGAGTCGATTTTCATTGACGTTTTTTATTCATAACCAGTCATCATAAGACCACGCGGTCGCCGATAGACCGTATTCGTGGCATCCGTCGCTATGACACATTTGTTTTTTTTTAAATTAAAACTTTAAAACGCATCATGACATCATGCGGCCTTCAATAGACCGTATTCGTGACCGCGTCACATTTGAAATTTGAATTTCGCGCCCTTGATTGGGGTCCCGACGGGAACCTCGCGCGCCCCCCCCCTCCCCCTCTACATCGCCTCCGCTCTTCAGTCTTTACTCGAGCGGCCGCCGAGGAAGGTCGTCTCCTCGCGCTCTCCCCAGAGTAGTTCAAATGCTAATTTTCCTACTTTTTTTGAATTTGAATTGGCGCGCTCCCGATCTGGGTCTCGACGGGAACCTCGCGCGCGCTCTTCCTCCCCCCCCCTCCATTCTCTCCCTCTCCTCAGTCTTTACTCGAGTGGCCGCCGAGGAAGGTCGTCTCCTCACGCTCTCCCCCAGAGTAGTTCAAATGCTAATTTTCCTACTTTTTCGAATTTGAATTGGCGCGCTCCTGATCTGGGTCTCGACGGGAACCTCGCGCGCGCTCTTCCTCCCCCCCCCCCCCTCCATTCTCTCCCTCTCCTCAGTCTTTACTCGAGTGGCCGCCGAGGAAGGTCGTCTCCTCGTGCGCTCTCTCCAGAGTGGTTCAAATGCTATTTTCCTACTTTTTTTGAATTTGAATTGGCGCGCTCCTGATCTGGGTCTCGACGGGAACCTCGCGCGCGCTCTTCCTCCCCCCCCCCTCCATTCTCTCCCTCTCCTCAGTCTTTACTCGAGTGGCCGCCGAGGAAGGTCGTCTCCTCGTGCGCTCTCTCCAGAGTGGTTCAAATGCTATTTTCCTACTTTTTTTGAATTTGAATTGGCGCGCTCCTGATCTGGGTCTCGACGGGAACCTCGCGCGCGCTCTTCCTCCCCCCCCCCCCCCCTCCATTCTCTCCCTCTCCTCAGTCTTTACTCGAGTTGCCGCCGAGGAAGGTCGTCTCCTCGTGCGCTCTCTCCAGAGTGGTTCAAATGCTATTTTCCTACTTTTTTTGAATTTGAATTAGCGCGCTCCTGATCTGGGTCTCGACGGGAACCTCGCGCGCGCTCTCTATCCCCCCTCCTCTCCTCCTCTCCTCCTCTCCCGCTCCTCAGTCTTTACTCGAGTGGCCGCCGAGGAAGGTCGTCTCCTCGCGCTCTCCCCAGAGTAGTTCAAATGCTAATTTTCCTACTTTTTCGAATTTGAATTGGCGCGCTCCTGATCTGGGTCCCTTCTCTCCCTCTCCTCAGTCTTTACTCGAGCGGCCGCCGAGGAATGTTGCTTGCTACTAGGTTGATCCCCCAAAGTTGCTACTAGTTTAGACGTTCGAGAATCTCGAGTCGTGGCCTCGGCTAGACCCTATTCGAGGCCGCCCGCGTGGCCGTCCCAAAGTTGCTACTAGTTCAGACGTTCGAGATTGGCTTATAAGTGTTTAGACAAAAGATGGCTGCAATCGCCGAGGGTCGAACCTACTGTCTCCTGTTTGCAAGTGAAGCTCGTAACCAGTTGCGCCACATGGGCTTGTTCATCTAGAGGCCTACGCGGACAGTATTAGTCCCCTCGCGCGCACCTTTACACAGTTGTTATGATTAGGCGAACGTAATTATTCGCGCCGCGGTCGAGGTCAGACCCTATTCGTGGCCGTGATGAATGCACAACTTGTGGCCCGATTTTTTACAGCGTCTCTCTTCACTATTATCGACGTTGACATTCATTGTTATATCTTGTAGATCTTTCTCTTGTAGACACTTTGGTACAATGGAGATGATTACGCCCGCGAGTCGTTCTTCGATAACATCCAAGAAGCGTGTAAGTATTTTGGACATCATTATATCAATCATCAATAATTATAAACACGATCTTTTTTTTCAGAAGGACGGACGCGTTCAGAAGATGGATGGACGAGGCGTTGATTGTGCGAACGGTGCGCCGTCGCTCGCTCTTCCCCTCTCGACCACTACTTTCGAGAAGGTATAGAGGGCGGTCGTGAATAGACCCTACTGATGGCTGCTTTTTATTGTAAAGTATTGTATTGTTGTAATATCGTATTTTTTTGCAGGTCCAGAGTGATTCTGACATTAGCGAGAACAGCAGTGGCGAGCGTAGTGAAGGTGAAGTGAGAAGTGGAGACGGGGAGAGTGACATGGAGACGTGTGGATTGGTTGCCGACCAAACGCAAGATTACGAATATACGAATGAAGAGCACGCGGCCGCGGCGGTAAGCTTTGTTATTCATCCCGCTCGATGAAACAATTTTGATTTATTAAGAAGGGCAAGCGCCGCGATACCACTGTATCGACGAGCAAGAGCCCGCGTGATGCTAGTAATACTGACACGAATGATAAGCTCGTGTCTCCGATTGATCACGTCGTCAAGGTGAATATTTAATTTACATAATCTGTTGCAACTTATTCACGTGACTTATTCAGACGACGCTTGGGAATGTGTTGTACTGGGAAAATTTGATTATGGAAGGTGGACGTGTGTTCAGACGAGCTAGAATGAATAAGCTCTTGGAGATGACTCAGGAGAAGCAGTACGATGATATCGCTGCACTCTTTCGTGAATGTTTCCCGTGGGTTAAATATTTTTTTTGATATGCACATTGCTACTGTTGCAGCACGGTCATCATGACACGGAGAGAATTCGAAAGAGTCTGCATTCTCGGAAAAATGGAGCAGGGGGAGAAGCACATTATTACATTTACAGACGAAGATTGTTTCCGCGATCCAGAAGTAAGAGTTGCTGAGCAAATTGTTGAATAATAATTGTTCCTTTGTAGGCTCTACTACTCGATGGAACTCATCGTATACACGCTGTAAAAGCTGTCATCTCGGAGGTATATCAGGAAGACCTGATCGCGGCGATGTCGGATGGTGAGGGAGAATTGTCGGATCTCTTCTACAGACTCGCAGTAAGTATAATTTTTTTGATAACTTTCAGTGCGTTAATATTTGACGAGTTTTCAGAGCATTGAAACATATGTGAATGTTATCATTTGCCCACTCGTTCACCAATCCGGATTCATTCAATGTCTCCGGGAGACAAGGGACAAATCGACCAAGCGTCGTGTTGTGCCGAGTATGATCCAGTTGTTGTCAAAGTCCAGACTGGAGGAATACGAGGTGAAGCGTCATCTAGGAACGATGTCGAGTTTTACGGACAAGGTACATTTGTAATTTTTTTCCTCATTTACATTTTTTATCATTTCAGATTATGCATTGCCACGATTTGGTGTCTCGCGTGGACCCGAGTTGCTCGTCCTTTGATGAAGCCATCGATTCGGGATTGATTCCGAAATTCGATAAGAATCTCGAACGGAGCAACCGGACTGTCTGGTAGGTTTTTTTTCGGGTTGATGTAGCCTCGAGTAGGGTCTATTCGTGGCTACTGCTGTGCATTACGAAGATTGACCCACCCATCCTTTCAGGGAAGGAGCTTATCGTATTAGCCAGTTTGATGAATCCAAGCGAGAGTTCATCATCCACATGTTCTCACACAAGAAACTGGACAGAGTCGCACTCTACCCAGCGTCCGCGAATACCATCAACTTGGCGATTGACACCAATCGAGAGGCAGTCGATCGTTTCTTTGCCGATTTGATCGAATCTACTGGAGTTGTGACGACGACTTATTTGAAAAGGGTGGGCGCTGTGACCATTCATGGAAATTAAACAGACTCCTTTACAGCTCATCGAACGCGTCTTCACGAATGTCAAGCGTCCGAGTTCGGCAAGCGGGGATGCTGAATCGGCGGAGAAAAGAGGAGGCGACTTTGGAACTCGTTGGCTCTTTGGACAGAGAGGAGATAAGGGTGTTTGTGAGAAGATGAACAAGGTGAGCCAATTGGTAACTTGTAATTTCATTGACATTGCACATTTTCAGTGTCGATGTAGTCTGAAAGCGCTCGCTTCGTGCGATTTGTCCAAGGTCGCCGAGGGTATCCGTGCACAAGACTTTGCCAGCGCACTCTGCATATTGTCCAATGCTTGTGTTGACCCGTTTCAACAGAGCTACGCCGACGCGATCAACAAGTGCAATAATATCATTGCCATCTTCCGATCGCAGGTTCGAACAGCGGTTATTTCAATGTAATAAATATGCTTTGTGCAGAACGACGTGTACGCGCATGTACAGTGGGCAAAGCTCTTTGTGCAGTGTGGTGGCGTGTTGATTCTGGCCGATTCTGAGACGACTACATATCATTATCCACTGATGAAGGATATTCATCAGCCAGAGATGAGATACTACAAGTGTCTATTGCGTAAGTTTTTGTTGTTCATAGCCGATTTGATGCTTTATTACAATAACTATGATGATGCAAAAAAAACTGTTCAGGTGCACCTGCCAAGGGCGACTACGTCGAGTCGATGATGATCACTTCCTCTGCTGCTTTCGATTCCTCCGATGTAGATGCGTCTTTCCAGATTAAAGATTCGACAATTGCAGATAACTTGAGTCGTCTCGGAATTAAAAATCTCGATTCGTGGTTTGTGCTCGCATTTGAGTAGCACAATTATATTCTGTTATTTTTTTCTTCTCTTTGTTCCTAGTGCTATAGAAGTTGTTGTGCTATAGAATTATATTCTGTTATTTTTTCTTTTCCTTGTTCCTAGTGCTATAGAAGTTGTTGTTGCTGCTGTTTTCGTTGTGCTCTTGTATCATTGTTGTACAATAAAAAAAATAAAAAAAATTGTTGTGTATGGTATTCTATTCGGTTTTTTGTAACCGTGAAATATATCTATTTTATTATATTATTATATATTATTATTATTATTAGTGGCCATGGATAGGGTCTATTGGTGACCCCCCTCCCACCCTAGATACTAATCCCTTTGAGATGTGACTCTGGTGACGAGCTGGCCATTCACGAACGGTGTGACGCTTCGTGAATGGTTGCTGGGCATTCACGAACGGTGTGACGCTTCGTGAATGGTTGCTGGGCATTCACGAACGGTGTGACGCTTCGTGAATGGTTGCTGGGCATTCACGAACGGTGTGACGCTTCGTGAATGATTGGGACGAGAAGGTGAAGAAATTGACGTTGTGAGTCTTCTGTGATATTATAGGCTGTATTCTGAGATATTATAGGCTGTATTCTGTGATATTATAGGCTTTCATCCCGTGTCACCGTGACCATCACGAGAGCTAAGCCGAATACTACTACGTTGCAGAGACGTCGTGATGCAAGTTGAGACGTCGTGATGCAAGTTGAGACGTGATGCAAGTTGAGACGTGATGCAAGCTGTTGCTACTATTGCGGTAATATAACAGGTATGTCAATGTGCCTTTTGGAATAGACGAGTTCTATAACTTTAAATGCAATGTAAGGCCATGCGGCCTTCAATAGACCGTATTCGGGGCCGCGTCACATTTGAAATTTGAATTTCGCGCCCTTGATTGGGTCCCATTGGGAACCTCGCGCGCGCTCCCGCTCCCCTCCTCCCTTCTCTCCCGCTCCTCAGTCTTTACTCGAGCGGCCACCGAGGAAGGTCGTCTCATCGCGCTCTCCTCCAGAGTAGTTCAAATGCTAATTTTCCTACTTTTTTTTCAAATTTGAATTGGCGCGCTCCTGATCTGGGTCCCGATGGGAACCTCGCGCGCGCACTCCCCCCCCCCCTCCTCCCCCTCCCCGCTCCTCAGTCTTTACTCGAGCGCCCGCCGAGGAAGGTTGTATACTCGTGCGCTCTCTCCCAGAGTAGTTCAAATGCTACATGTGTTATTTTTCCTACCTTTTTTTTTGAATTTGAATTGGCGCGCTCCTGATCTGGGTCCCGATGGGAACCTCGCGCGCGCTCTCCCTCCCCCTCTCTCCCTCTCTCCCTCTCCTCAGTCTTTACTCGAGCGCCCGCCGAGGAAGGTTGTATACTCGTGCGCTCTCCCCAGAGTAGTTCAAATGCTCCATGTGTTAATTTTCCTACTTTTTTTTGAATTTGAATTGGCGCGCTCCTGATCTGGGTCCCGACGGGAACCTCGCGCGCGCTCTCCCTCCTCCCCTCCTCCCCCTCCCTCTCCTCAGTCTTTACTCGAGCGCCCACCGAGGAAGGTTGTCTACTCGTGCTCTCTCCCCCAGAGTAGTTCAAATGCTACATGTGTTAATTTTCCTACTTTTTTTGAATTTGAATTGGCGCGCTCCTGATCTGGGTCCCGATGGGAACCTCGCGCGCGCTCCCCCCCCCCCCTCTCCTCCCCTCCCCGCTTCTCAGTCTTTACTCGAGCGCCCGCCGAGGAAGGTCGTCTACTCGTGCGCTCTCTCCCAGAGTAGTTCAAATGCTCCATTTCGCACTTTTTGAATTTGAATTGGCGCGCTCCTGATCGGGGCCCCAGCGGGAGCCTCGCGCGCGCATTCCCCCTCTCCCCGCTCCTCAGTCTTTACTCGAGCGCTCATCGAGGAAGGTTGCTTGCTACTAGATTGCTCCCCCAAAGTTGCTACTAGTTTAGACGTTCGAGAATCTCGAGTCGTGGCCTCGGCTAGACCCTATTCGAGGCCGTCTGCGTGGCCGTCCCAAAGTTGCTACTAGTTCAGACGTTCGAGAGTGGCTTATAAGTGTTTAGACAAAAGATGGCTGCAATCGGCGGGGGTCGAACCTACTGTCTTCTGTTTGCAAGTGAAGCTCGTAACCAGTTGCGCCACATGGGCTTGTTCATCCAGAGGCATACGCGAACAGTAATAGCCTACAGTAATAGACCGTCTGTCTAATAGGTTCGGGGTTGACCAACAGTATGGCTATATGACGCGGCACGTATTACTCGTCGTTTCCGAGTATTCCAGCGTCTCTGTTAAATCTTATACTTGTGTATACTTACTTACTTGTAGATACGTGGCTACAATGGAGCGAAAGTACCCAAAGTCGAAGGTAATCGCGCCTGCGCGTCGCGTATCGGTTCCTGCAAAGAAACGCGTAAGTATGGATGGGAGGGAGGTTGAGAGTGGTGGTGGTGGCGGCCGTGGATAGACTCTATTGATGGCTGCTCTCACACGTAACTGTGTGGCACTCATAAACACGATGATTGTTCAGAAGACGGACTCTAACCACGTCGATGAGGCATGTGTGAGCGACGAGCAGCCCGGCTTTCGCACTGCTGCAGTGGAGGAGGAGCAAGGATCTGAATCTGATTCGGTGAGTTTTTTTTTCTGTTATGAGTTTGTTATAAAAAATAAATGATAATATTTTTTCAGAGTGATTCTGATAGTAGTGGAGAGAGTAGTGGAGAGAGCAGTGAAGACGAAGTGCATAGTGAAGACGGCGAGAGTAACGTGGAGCCGCATGGACTGGCTGAAGATCAAATGCAAGATGTGAGAACGTTGCGCCCTGTGTTCCGCACGGCGCAATCGGAAAGTAGTGAGGGCGAGTATGAATATACGGATGAGGAAGATATGGTTGCGGCGGTAAGCGGTCTGCTTTGTTTCATCTTGCCCTCATCTCCTTTTTTCCCCTCACCCATGTGCAACAATTTTTATTTAGCAGAAGGAAAAGGAGAACGAGAAACGCAGAGAAGCGGAGGGTCTGAGAGTCCCCACCGCTAACGTCGACAAGAACCGCGAGGCTGATGCATCGATCAGTAGCGAGACTGCTGGATCAAAGTCAAAGCGTGCTGTCTCTGATAATGTCAAGAACAAGATTGATGAGGGAAAGAGAATAAAATCTCCATTCGATCACGTCGTCGAGGTGAATATCTAATTTTTTTTCCCTCACCCATGTGCAACAATTTTTATTTAGCAGAAGGAGAAGGAGAACGAGAATCGTAGAGAAGCGGAGGGTCTGAGAGTCCCCACCGCTAACGTCGACAAGAACCGCGAGACTGATGCATCGATTAGTAGCGAGACTGCTGGATCAAAGTCAAAGCGTGCTGTCTCTGATAATGTCAAGAACAAGATTGATGAGGGAAAGAGAATAAAATCTCCATTCGATCACATCGTCGAGGTGAATATCTAATTTTCGTGAAATACCATGATATCTCATTTTCATGACATACCATTTATTCAGGCGAAGATTGGAAGTGTTCTTATCTGGGAGAATCTGATCATAGAGCGCGGGCGCGTGTACGATCCCGATAGAGTGAATAACCTGAAGTCGATGACTGTTGATGAGCAATTTGATGTCGTTCTAAAGCTGTTTCGTGAATATCCTCCGTAGGTTTTTTACCAAATTTGTCGTCTATATATTCTTTACTATTCTTTGCTAATGCAGCATTGTCATTGTGACGCAAGGGGAATATGCTAGACTCTACGATCGAGGACAGAACGATGAGAATAATGCAAAGAAGCGAATCGTCACATTTTCACCGGATGGGGAAGAAGGACGTGATCCTGAGGTAAAAAATGCTTTATAAAAAAAAATATTTCAAAGTAGCCTCGAATAGGGTCTATTCGTGACCGCGTCATTGAAACTACAAAATTGTACACGAAAACAAAATTGCTCACGTTGCAGGCACTCTTACTCGACGGGAGTTATCGATCGAGAGCAGCTGATACGATTGTCAGCATCGAGGACTTAATTTCGTCGACTTCGAAAGATGACGGGTTGACTGGGCTCTTCGAAAGATTTTCGGTAAGTCGTCTGATATTTGCTGTTAGCTCCGCTTGCTAGATTCGATGATTAGATTAGATTCCGCTTGCTAGATCTAGATTCGATGATTTCAGCTCGTTAATACTTCCGTGTATATTATGATCTGCCCGCTCATATACGAAGCCAATTTCCTCGAATGCCTCAAGAAGACTAAGGCGAATTCGAATCCGTGTCGTGTTGTTCCGAGTCGGGTTCATCTGATGTCAAAGTCTCGTCTTGAGATGTACGAACTGGAGAGGCACCGAGGGACCGTGACGAGCTTTGTCGATAAGGTACGTTCAATATTATCTTTTCACGTATCACACGCTGTGTTGAGGTATTTACGTCGAGTTTCTATTATTTTAGGTAATGCATTGTCGCGATATCGTTACTCACGTCGATCCGAACTGCAGAACATTCAATAAAGCAGTACACTCTGGATTGATTCCGAAATTTGATAAGTATAATGAGAAGAGCAGTCGGACCGTTTGGTAAGCTTTTGGGCCGATTCTCGTTTGCGGCCCTCAATAGGGTCTATTCGTGACTGCTACACGTTACGAAGATTTACTCATTCACGCTTTTAGGGAAGGAGCTCATCGTGTAAGCCAATATCAAGGTTACAAGCGACGTTTCATTGTCACCGTATTCTCACGTGCTCAATTCGATGGGGTTGCACTCTACCGTCAATCCGCAAACACTATCGATATTGCGTGTGATAACGATCGTGAGAACGTCGAACGTTTCTTCGCGGGATTGACGAAGTCAAAGGAGAAAGTGACAACGTCTGGATTGAGAAGGGTATAATGTTACATATGTTACGTGCTTATTGCGATCGTTCCATCACCGAACACTCCTTGCAGCGTATCACGAACTTCTTCGGTAATGTAAAACGCCCGCGTTCGTCGAATCCTTTCGCGCTCAGGGTGGCCGATAAACGAGAAGGAGAATCGGGGATTCGTTGGCTCTTTGGGCCCAAGGGAGATTCGGGTGTTTGTGAGAAGATGAATAAGGTGAGCCAACTGGTAACTTGTAATTTCATTGACATTGTACATTTTTCAGTGTCGCTGTAGTCTGAAAGCTCTCGCTTCGTGCGACTTGTCCAAGGTCTCCGAGGATATCTATGCACACGAATTGGCCAGCGCACTCCGCATATTGTCCAATGCTTGCGTTGATCCGTACCATCGGAGCTACACCGACGCGATCAACAAGTGCGATAATATCGTCGCCATTTTCCGATCGCAGGTTCGAACAGCAGGTTATTTCAATGTAATCGATTTGCTTTGTGCAGAATGATGTGTACGCGCACATGGGTTGGATGAAGCTCTTTGTGCAGTGTGGTGGAACCATAATCATTGCTGATCCTAAAGAAGCTACATTCCATTATCCCCTGATGACGGAGATTCACCAGACGGATGCGAGATACTACAAGTGCCTCTTGAGTAGGTTTTTGTTCATTTTCAATTTGAATGGGTTGTTGCCATGTGTATAGTTCATTGGCCGTGAATAGGGCCTACTGAAGGCCGCTATTTACTACTTACGATGCCACTACTAGAAGCTTCTTATTATTGACGTGCAAGCTTTTCAGGGTCGTCTACCAAGAGCAACTGCGTCCAGTCGATGATAATCACTTCTGTTATCGATCACCCAGAAGTTGGGGTTCTCTTCCAACCGTCTACCATTAGAGATAACCTGAACCGACTCGGTATCGCTGATACCCAGTCTTGGTTCGTTCTAGCTTTTTGAATATCAATCCTTTCTTTGCTATTAATATTTTCCCTTATCACTCAAATTTGCTATTGTTTTTATCACTCATTATTATATAATTGTTTTTTTTTCGTTTCTCATACTGTAACAGGTTCGTCTTTGAATATCCCATTCTGTCTCATTTCCCGCCTTTCCTTGCTATTTTTTCTTTAGCATTCATGCTGTAGAAGATGTAGCGTTTTCACGGTGTCGTGATATTGTGTCGTCTTACAACACGCTGTTAGTACACCCACTATTTTTTTTCTCTTTTGAATCTCATACTGTCTTTGAATCTCATACTGTAGAAGGTACTGTTGTTATTGTACGTCTACGTGCGGTTTCTTTTGTTGTTTGGCTAATGAAAAAGTTATCTAAAAACATCGGATTGTCCATCTTATGACGGTTTGTGCAACCGCGAAAGATATCTCCTTTTTATTATAATTATATTATAATTATATATTATAATTATATATTATATAATTATATTATAATTATATTATAATTATTAGTGGTCACGGATAGGGTCTATTGGAGGCCGCTCTTACCGCTACTAATTTTTTTGAGGTATGGCTATGGTGGCGAGCCGGACCGCCACCACATCCGCTGCTGCTAAAGCAGCTAGTTTTGCGCAAAGCGACGAGGGCGTGCGCACCGCACGATCGGCTGAACAGATGCTAGAGCTCATGCGGCAAAAATTTGTTATTTCACGCGTAAGTAGTTAATTGTTATATTTTCGCGTAATCGATTCGATACTGAACACTTACGTATTATTAAAATGTTATTCACGTATTTGCTTACAGGACGCTTCGACGAGTTTCGTGTACCCTATGAGAGGACACGGCAAGTGGGTTGATATGGCACTCTTCAATAGACTAAATTATCATGAGAAGAGAAGACGAGATAGCTTCATCCTTGGTGTCGCGACGGTATACCACATTCGTCCGGTGTATTTCAGACGGTTTGTTTTGTTACTTTTCATATGCCACTTGCTTTTATATATATATATTTTTTCATATATATCACTTTATGCCATCAGATGGGATGAGAAGAGGCGCATCGAACGTGCGAAAGTGGATGCAGCAGTATTTGGAGGCGAGCCACGTAAGAGGAGGTCATTCGGGGATTATTACTGATGGTCATATTATTTACTCTGGAAATGATTGCAGATGGCCATTTGACGAGGTGTCGATGCACTATAGACACCTTGCGCTGGAAGAGGATAAGGCTGCCTGTGTTCAGTTGGAAGAGAATAAGAAACGTCTGTTGTTGGCCCGTGATGGTCAGCGCTACCCCGCGCGAGTTGTCGCGCCCGCGTTTTCCGTGACGGATATTCGAATCGCCAGTCTGCGCGACGATCGCAGTCACGTCGTACCATACGATGAGCCAGTAGGAGCTGTCATCCCGGCGCCCGAGTACTGTTATCACAGATTCTGGGCCGACGATGCGTTTGTTGAAGAGGAGAAACGGGTGGCCAAAATCATGGCAGAGAAATTCGATGCCCTCTGCTTGGAGGGGAGCAAGCATCGTGCTTTTTCATCATCGCGGCGATATTACGATGACAACGAATGTTTGAGCAATTATGAATTATGATCTTTATAGATTCGTTTCATTAGTTTTAATTTTTGTTCACATTTCTCCTTTTACGCGGTTATTAGTGCACGTAGTAGCAATAGTAGTAGTAGCAATAGCAGTGTGTTTGACACTTTTACCATCTAATGTGTGTTCTCTTTGAGCTCTTGAGCTCGTTGAGTAAAGTGTGTTTTTTTTGAGAGTGTCTCGTGATGTTGTCGTCGGTACTCCATGATCCGGGCATACTATTCCTTTTTTTGCTATCACCTTTTTGGAATATCGAATTTGACGTTGGAAGTGTTCAGATGAGACGTTCCAATGACAATCTATGGAGACCAGAGAGATCTGCAGGTAGATTCTGAACGCATTATCTCCGTGTAGTTTCTATTTTCTAGCTTTGCCGACATTTTCGATGGTAGTGCGTGAGTGGAAGGATGAACAGCGCGAGCAGACTTCGGCTGTCCATCGCATCAACGGATATCCCTGGTAATTTTCTCTTGTTAGAATTTGAAACGTTTAATGTTTGACCAAATTTTAGGCGCATGCGTGTGTTCAAGTGTTCTGTCTCGAACGACAGACACTTGCCTCCTGATATCACCTGCGACTGCGCAATTGAACTGATATGTGACATGTCGAAGGAATCAAACCTGTGGACGTGTGCTGTCACGCCTTCCTTGTGCTACCCGGGGTGTGCGGTAGGTGATATATTTACTATTAGTGGCCGCGAATAGGGTCTACAGCCGACCGCTCTCATCTCAGACACTACTCTTAATTATTTTCTCGTTGATCTCAACATTTCAGTATGCGCTGGAACGATTCGTACTAAAGAGCTGGGAACCGAACAGACATTGTCTAGCTGTCCCGGAAAATGCACATTACATACTAAATGAGATGGAAACGGGACAGGAGCTAGAGATGTTGGTCGAATTGGATGGTAGTGATGGTGATACGTAAGTTTTCCGTTGTTTTCATGAGCAATCTTCGGTAATTTTTTATAATCATCTTCAGTTGGCGACGCCGTCCCACTCTCGACCCCGAAGATCCTCAAGATGGAATTCTCGTATTCGGCGAGGAAGAGAAGAAGATTCGAGTGAACAAGGATGTTAGCACTTTTTTTCATTGCATTAAAAATGCTCTTTAGTCCCTGGCCGCTCAATCACCATTCTTCGATAGACTATTCTTTGGAGGATTCAAGGAAAGTGATATGAATGAGATTCCTATCCAAGATGTTGAATACGAGGTGAATTAGATATTTTTTCGTATATTTTTCGTTAGCTATATTTTCTGTTCAGGAATTTTTGAATATCATCAATATGATTTACAGTACGGCGAATGATGATGGATACTCACTAACGGGTTAGTGTTAATAAATCACAATTTTTTATTTATTATTCGATATTTTGCAGGCGAGAATGTGCACAGAGTTATTCAACTCGCTGACAGATTCGACTTCAAGGTTCGTTGTTTAACGGCTTAGTAAAATATAGCGATTGTTTATCATGTACTCTGAGAGATAATTTTTCTAATAGAAATTTTTTCTAATAGAGGCCGCGAATAGGGTCTACTGCCGACCGGCCTCATTACTACCGCTCTTACTAGCACTACTTTTATTAATCACCTAATACCTACACTATTGATCTCTTACACGTTGAGTCTTTGGGTAAGAGTGACATGATTTTTATCAGATTGTCGAAGAAATATGCATTAACTACCTTCTATCCTCTTCCTCTTCGTCATCTTCCTCACTATCCAGTCAAGATAAGATTCTATTATCGGAAGAGAAGAATCTTTCTTTCCTCAAGGTAATTTTGCGTCGTGTTAATGATTTTTTATTTTTATTTTTTTTACCAGCAACTTTAACAAACGTTGGCAAACGAGAAACAATGTTTGCAGGATAGGCTCGTAGAGCGATACTCTGCTCGTCAAATGAAGATTCTTGTATATTCTCCCACGTGGGAATTACTTTCGAATGAGACTACCAGAGCGCTGGTGAAGAGAAGTTGCGGAATCATCAGTCCTTCCAGTAGAAGAGGTATTAGTAGAAGAGATGTTATATATATACGTATTATTATTATAAATATTATATATACATTCTAGCTGGAGATGTAGCGACGTCGACGTCAGAGCCGTCTGCATCGCCAGCGCCGCCCTCTTACAGTGAACATGCATTGCACGAGCGGGTGAATATTCTTTTTGAATATAATATATATGATATATATATGATATATTGAACATGATCATTTCGAAGGTCGGCGATGATGATCACGAGAAGCGCCTCGCAGCTTCGTTGTGTTGGCTAGTCGGGTCAAACGGTGATTCAGGAGCATGTGAGGGTATTCTCTATGTGAGTGGTGGTTGTGTGCGCGCGTATGTGTGTCAATGATGCAGCTTTTTCATAGAGGAGAATTTCAGCGAATCGGCAATCACGCAGTGTCCGCGCCATTCGACGTCATTGACTTTGCCAATCGTGGAGTCGAAAACCTTCGTCTCTTGGCGATATCTTCAGTTCAGACTCCCGATGACGTGACGGTTCGCGCTATTCACATGAGAGACCACTTTATCGCCATATTCCTTGAACAGGTGCATCGTCTGGTTTATCGTAGTCACTAAATATGCCGTACAGGAGGATATTCGCTCGAACTTGGCGTGGACCAAGCTATGGATCGCCTATGGCGGAATCATGATTGTGGCCGATGTCGGCTCGACGTCAATGCAGTCTGCAATTGTCCGCGATTTGACCGATTTGTCGCAGATCATTTTCCCGAGCTCTTTCTGTCAGTTGTTCTTTTAAACATTTACGTTTATTTCGCTTTCAGACCTAAACGAAAGATCATCTTGTGGATTCATGTTCGCTTCCGATAGATCTACACTCAGAAAAGGAAAAATGTCCTCGAAACCATTCAAATCGCCTGTTAACATAAAGCAGAACTTGATTAGCCGTGGAATATCTAATATTGATAGATGTTTTGTGTTGATCTTTTAATTATTCATGAATCAATCCTTGTTAACTTTTTTTGTTTGCGTTAATTGTTGATGCATTTGTTGTCGTTTTGTTTCGTTTTTGTTTCGTTGATAGTGAGATTAAATTGCTTTTTTTGAAATTTTTGAACACCTTTCGTCCATTCGGTTTGCAACCGTTAGATGTATATTTTTCACTCTTAGTGGTCTCGAATAGGGTCTACCGGCGGCCGCCTTCTCCATCACTACTACTATTAACCATCTCTCGTCGTTGAGTTACGACGACTACGATGAGCCAATCGGTGACGATTCCTGGTGGTGGTGTCAATGTTCGCGATTCCGCTCCTGCAATGATATCGATGAATGTCGAGAAGTGGAAGAATGGTCAGATCGAACAACAGATTTCGCCCGTTCATCGCATCGGCGGGTATCCTTGGTATTCTTTTTTTTTGTTCACTCAGAATTTCGGATACCTATCTTTTAGGCGTCTGCGACTGACCAAGTGCTCAATCGACGAGAACTCGCCCTGTGGTCCTTCTTGCGAATGTATGATTGAATTGGTGTGTGCCATGTCGAATGAGGTCAATTTGTGGATGTGCACCGTTACCGTTGTTGTTCGCAACCCAGATTGTGGGGTGAGTAGACTTTAGTTGGGGCTATTTGTAGACTAGTCGGTGACTATTTAGAGATAAACTAACGAACATTTCAGTCGTTCTTACAACACTATGACCTCAAAAGCTGGAATGTGAAGAGTCACAATAGTTCTATATCAGAACTGAGTGCGCATCATATCTTTAAAGATTTGGGACAAGGAGTTCTAATGGTGGAGATCAGATTGGATAATGATGGAGAAGTGTAAGTTGATTTTGTTGTTTTCTTTTGTGAGAATCGTGGCACTCTTGCAGATGGAGACGCCGTCCCACTCTCGATCCCGACGTGCATCTCGATGGCGTTCTAGTTGTTGGAATGGATAAGAAGAAGATTCCGGTGCACAAGAGGGTGAGACAAGTCACATTTCTTTTATAATGTCTCTTTAGTCTCTCGCGGAACAGTCTCCATTCTTCGATAGACTCTTCTTTGGTGATTTCAAAGAAAAGGATATGAGCGAAATTCCCATCCAAGATGTGGAATATGAGGTTTTTTTTGATTTTTTGATCCTTTGACTATGCCCGCAGGTTACTCTATTTTTTTCAGGAATTTTCAAACATTCTCAAGATGATCTATAAGGTTGATAGCTTTCCCCTCACAGGTTACATTTTTTTAAAAATATATCGCATTTTTATTTATAGACGGTAACGTGCGCAGAGTTCTCCATCTCGCGGGCAGATTTGACTTGAAGGTGGTTATCAAAAAAAGGTGCACAATAAAGACGGTAACAAAAGTTCCAGATTGTCGAGGATGTGTGCGTGAACTACGTGATGTCATCCGCTTCGTCATTCTCCATACACGAGAAACTTTTAATCTCGGAAGAGAACAATCTTTCTTTTCTCAAGGTAACTCGAGCGATAATTCATCCTCCGACGGTGGTTTATTATTATAATACTTGCAGGAAAGAATCACTCAACGATACACGATTCGTTATCTGAATGATCTTGTCGATACTCCCACGTGGGATGCCCTTTCGAGGGAGACCATCAGAGGACTGATAAAGAAGATTTGCCGTAATATCAGCGGCCCCCGTAGACCCCAGGCCCCAGTAGAGAAGTCATCTGAATCGGATACTGCCTAATATTTTTTTAATATGACGTTGACACTTATCCTTGTTGTTTATCGTTCGCGTTCTGTTCTTTTGTTGATAATAAGATGATTTGTAAAAACATTATTTTGTCTATATATTTCTATTCGGTTTGTGCAACCGTGAAAGGTATCTGTCTATTTTTAGTATTAGTGGCCCCGAATAGGGTCTATCGATGGCCCCGAATAGGGTCGATTTGCGTATTCGAGGTTGAACGCAATTTGCCGAGATGAATGGATATGACTGGTATTGGAAACCAGAGCGGATGAAGGAGGGTGAGTACTCATCATTGTATACAAGTCGTTATACGTTTATTCCTTTTTTTAGGTTTGATAATCTCAATGATCGTTGAGATGTGGAAGGAGGGACAGACCGAGCAGATTTCGGCCGTTCAACGCATTGGTGGAATTCCATGGTATTTTTTGCTCGTTCACATTTTTGAATCGTCATCACACTAATGTTCGCGACCGAATTTCAGGCGTATGCGTCTGCAAAAGTGTCCTAAAACTGAATGTGGTCCTGCTGAACATCACCTCCTTAATCCGATCCGTAATTGCGAGTGTATGATCGAATTGATTTGTGATATGTCGACGGAGGCTAATCTGTGGATGTTTATAGTTAACCCTACGCTCTGCTACACGGGCTGTTTGGTATGGGCACGGTAAGACGACAGTACTAATAAGAATTCATTTCAGTATGCCAAGAAGCTTCTTCTTGAAAAGTTGGGATAGGAAAGGCAAATCTCTTTCTTTGAATGAGAACGCACACAATGTACTTAATGAGATGGTGATGGGCCGCGAGCTGAAGGTGATGATTGAAACGTACAACTATGATGATGAGGAAAAAGCGTAAGCTACTATCTTTTTTTCGTAAACTTTTTTCGCATCACTTTAGTTGGAGACGTCGTTCCACTCTTGGTCCCGACGATCCTCTCGATGGAGTTCTCGTGATTGAAGAAGGCCGGAAGAAATACCGTATTCAAGTGAACAAGAAGGTTATATCACGCATTTTTTAAATATTTTTAATATTTTTAATATTTAAAAAAAATAATGCTTTCCAGTCTCTTGCGTCACAGTCTTCATACTTTGATAGTCTGTTCTTTGGAGATTTTAGGGAGAGGACTATGGATGAGATTCCCGTCGTAGACGTTGAATATGAGGTAGATTGTTGCGCATGTATTGCGTTCTATTATTTATCTTGAGGAATTTTCGAATGTCCTCAAGATGATCTACAATACGGTTGGCGACGGATACTCTCTCTCGGGTTTGTGCTAATAAACGTTTCATTGCGCGTTTGGCGCGTCAAAGCTTGATATTATACTATTACAGACGAGAATGTGCGCAGAGTACTCGTGATCGCAGACCGATTTGAATTGAAGGTTACTGCAGTTTTTATTGAGTCAATTACAAAATTTTAGATTGTTGAAGACTTGTGCGTTAACTACCTCTTGTCCATGGGCTCTTTGCTTTCCATCCACGAAAAACTTTTAATCGCGGATGAGAACCGTTTGAAATTTCTCAAGGTAACTAAAATGACGTTTCACAATTTCTAATAACATGTTTGCAGAATAGGCTCCTCGAACATTATTCGAATCGTCGTCTACGGAGTATTGTGCTTTCTCCTATATACGACGTTCTATCGAGAGAGATCAAAAAGGAGCTAATGATGAAAAGCTGTAATCTCAGTCATCGTTCGGGAAGCAGAAATTCTGAGAGTACTAACCCGGATACCTCTGAATGATTTGTTTGTTGTCTTCACATCCTTTTTGCTCCCACGGCACGGCCCTCGATAGGGTCCTCGATAGGTCTCGATAGGGTCCATTGGCCTATTGGCGGCCCTAATAGACCCTATTGGCGGCCGCGTCGTGTATCTAGTAGTTCTCTAGTCTCTAGTTTTGATGCGTGTCCGCAACGTACCAATGTATTTTAGAGTTAATGTTTTTTTGTTGCGTCTTTTTTTGATGAGTAAAGTGCGATTGAAGGTTGTCTCGCTGTAGTGTTGTTGTATCATCATCGGTCCACCATGTGCCGATCATGCCGATATCTCACTATATAAATTTTTTTTTGTTTGAAATTTCGAATGTTCAGACTTGCGCCTTTGTGCTTAAGATGCAGAATAATTTATGGAAACCGGATCAATTGTACAACAAGGGTGAGCACTCACACATATTCTTCTTCTTCTTCTTCTTCTTCTTATTATTATTGTCGAGTTTCTAGATTCCGCGACGATCTCGATGACTGTTGAGGAATGGAAGGAGGGTCAGCGCCAACAAATGTCGAATGTCTATCGTATCGATGGATATCCCTGGTATTTTTTCTGTTTATTCGATTAGTTTTTTTGTTGGCTCACTATTTTAGGCGTCTGCGACTGACCAAATGTCCTGGCAAAGAGCGTGTGCCTGGAGGACATGACGTGTTTAAACCGGACCGTAATTGCGAATGTAGGATCGAATTGATGTGCGAAATGTCAAAAGAGACTAATTTGTGGATGTGCACAGTTACTCCAACTCTCTGCTACACGGGCTGTCTGGTATGTGGTGTTAGGCGGCATCGTAAGACGATTATCATTTTCAGTATGCCAAACGATCCTTCTTCTTGAGAAGTTGGGATAATGATGGAGCATCTCTTTTTATGCAAGAGAATGCACACAATGTGTTGATTGAGATGGCGATGGGCCCAGTGCTGAAGGTGCTGGTCGAAGTTGATATCTGCGGAAGCACGTAGGTTGCTTCTTTTTTATGCTAGCATTTTTTTCCACACCACTTTAGTTGGAGACGTTTTATCACTCTCGGCGATGATGAGCCGCTCGATGGAATTGTAGTGATTGAAGAAGATGGGAAGAGGATTCGAGTGAACAGAAAGGTAATCTTTGTCTTTCATTAAAAAAAAATTATTAAAAAATACTGTTTAGTCTCTAGCGGACCAGTCTTCATACTTTAAGACACTGTTCTTTGGGTATTTCATGGACAATGATATAATCGAGGTCGCCATCAGAAATGTTGAATATGAGGTGGGCTGCAGATTGTGCAGGATTGCGTACCACCGTTTTTTTCAGGAATTTTCGAACGTCATGAAGATGCTCTATAGTAAAGATGATGAATACTCGCTCAAGGGTTTGTGTCACATGGTTCATTCTGATATGCCGCCAAACTTGTTATTATTGCAGATGAGAACTTGCGCAGAGTTCTTCTACTCGCTGACAGATATGAATTTAAGGTTCCCGTTGTTGTCGTTTTTTCTAAAGTCATGATCAATACGATTTCAGATGGTTCAGGACGTATGTGTTAACTACATTTTATCCCCAGCCTGTTCGCTTTCCATTCATGTAAAGCTTTTATCTGCGGATCAGTACGATCTTCATTTCCTCAAGGTAATTCAAGTGACAATTGCAAACTCTACGATGACATATTTACAGGATAGACTCATTGAGCGCTACACGAAGCGTGAATTGGCTGACATTGTCACGCTTCCAATTTACGATATTCTTTCAAATGAGACCATCAAAGATCTGATGATGAAAAGCTGTAATCTCAGTCATCGTTCAAGAAGCAGTGATTCGGAGAGTTTGGAGTGAAAGTCTTTATTGTCTATAGAGTTACTATCGTTGTTTGTGTTCTTTTTTTTGTTGTAAAGTGATTGGTCGAGTAAAGTGATTTTTATCGAAATATACATGTCTACGGATGTTGTATCATCGGTACCGTGAACCGAGCATATCTAAATGATCGCTGTTTATGGCCTATTGCTTCCCCTCTACAGGCAGTGGTGTGCGCTTACGCATGAGTAACAGCAACGGCAGCAGCGACAACAGTGAGAGCAGTGGTGAAGCACTCTACTATGTCGCCGCAGCCCAAGCTTGCCTCAGAAGGGACGAAGCTACCGATGCGGTGCGCGTGAGTATTTACTTTTTTTTAACCTTTAGTACTTTTTTCACAATTTGACACGCTCACTTACACTTTGACATTCCCACGCACGCAGATAATTCAGGCAGCGATCATCGCGGGAGATGACATCGAGCGGGTACAGACTCTCGCAAATGTCGCCATACGGTTGTGTTACGAGGCGGCAGCGGCGTGTCGTCGGGCGTCCGTTCCACTGTACTCGCGCTACTCGCCATCGTAGTGATGAGCAGCAGCAGCCACGTGGTTTGCACTTATTATTTACTAACAAAAATAATACAAAAAACGGCGGCCTCCAATAGACCATATTCGTGGCCAACCGCGCTATTCATCAGTAGTAATGACGATCACCATTTAAGAAGTGGATCGACCTTTGAAGACGTCGTCGGTCGACAACATGACCGAGTGGTCTATGCTATATTTCATGTGCAAGTGAGTATGTGCAAGTGCAAGTGGTAGTGGTTGTGACGTCCATTTTCTCTAATCGCACATTCCAGATGGCTAAAGGTGAATGATAAGTTGTGCACCTTGTCGACATTCCGCAACCAAATTCGCATATGGAGGGCTTACAAGTACGATTGTCCGCGTGTTCCCTTTTCGCCACAGAAGTTGGCCTCACAGTGAGTATCGTGTAGAGTGTGTTGTTTTATATTTTTAACATGTTAATCGTTACTTTTCAAGTTTCATGCGTGTGCTCAAGAACAAGATGCACTCGGATGTTCGACTGTGGCGCGGTAGAAGTGAAACGATACCATTTCTTCTCTGTCACTATCGAATTGTGATGGACAAGCCTACCCGGGACAAGTGAGTATAGTGTAATTATAGTTCTGGGCAATATCGCGATATATCCCAGGCTTTTTCGTTGCTACTCGGCCGATTTTCACATGATCTTTGATGAAGAGAGCGGTACGCTCACTCGATACGAGTTTAAACGCGTGATGATTGGTATGGTGTATTTTAGTGCCATTCATCAGATTAATAGTAATAATGGGCATTTCAGAAGATATGGATCGAGTATTAAAGTATATGCCATTCGACAGCATGACTGAACGAGCTATGCTCTATTTTATATTTTCGTGAGTGGAGCTGTGTGGTACACGATGTGATTTCCACTTTCCAGACGGGTGTCTCGTAAGAAGACGTTGAAACGGCCGACATTCCGCAGTCAAGTTTGCCTGTGGACGGCGTACAAGGCAAAGTATCCGAGCACTGAATACTCGCCACATGCGATGGCTTCCCAGTAAGCGACAGCTGCGTGTTTATGGTTCCCCTCTAGTAATCACTTTTCCAGCTTTTTGTAATCACTTTTCCAGCTTCTTGTACGTACTGAAGCACAAGCTACACGCGGATGACAATCTGTGGATCTTTGACAGCTACATGATACCGTTTCTTCTCCGTCGCTATCGCATCGCAGTCGACAAGATGACTCGGGACAAGTGAGTTGGCTCTTACTACGAGTACTGTGAGATATATCGCAATCTGTCATAGACTTGATCATTGGTACGACCTCGAATGGCATGAGGTCTCCAACGATGCGAACGATGCACTGGCTGACTATGTGAAGGAGCGACCTGATCCCGGTAGCGATTTGAACACTCGTGTATTCGATGCGACGAGAATCACTTTTAGTTTTCAACTACATGACGGAGCTTCCGGACGAAGATTCCGAGCGCAATCTATGCGATGAATCCCTCTATATGCTCGCAACGAACTACAGATTTTGTTGCCTTAGAGATCAGAACTGCACATCTCCCCGATATATTCTTTTAGATATCTGATACATATGAAGCTCTGATACATAGTTATTCGAAGAGTATAGTTAGATTTGTGATCAATAGTATTTTTTGGCGTGTCTGAGCGCATATAATGCATGCAGATATTGTTATCGTTATCTATAATTTCCCTGTCGTTTCTCATGTCGTGTGTGATTGTTCTTGCTGTGAATAGGATGCTCCCTTTTTAGGAGGTATCACGAAAACACTATTTTTTTTCGTTTACACCTTGCCTTTGATCATCGCGGCCCTCAATAGGGTCTACCGATGGCCACATGCGCAACTGATTAATTACTTTTTTAACACTTGGGATTTTTTTCATTTAATGATCATACGACTACTCTTTTTTTTCCCTCTTTATTGACCTGCTTTTCTTTTCACTGCTGTTACAGTTGCAAATGTTGTCGTTATTCTTTGAGAATCCATTTTCTTTTGTTCACAATGTTGTTCTCTAAGTAAAGTGATACTCTTGTACATTTATATGATGTAGACGGTCACATTCCATCCACGATACCTGTTGAGTTGCTAACGCCACGGCCACGAATAGACCCTATTCGTGACCGAGTTAGTTGTGACCGAGTTAGTTGTAATGTTTACCTTTTGACAGATGCAATCTACCGCTCAGCAACCCTCGACTACTGACATTAGGGTCTTCTGGCGTGGACCGCCCTCCGACAATTGGGTATGTTCAGCGCTCGAGTTTATCAGTATGAAGCATGGAGAAGAGATGATTCGTTGTTCAGACTTTCAAGATGCACGGGGATACGGATATTGAGCGTCTGCGCAGCCTCGTCATTGGTGTCGTCAGAGCACCTCTTTACTCGGCGTCGCCTTTGAACTCGTGCAAGAAGTTCATTGCAGTATACGAGAGTGCGGTACGTGTGGTGTCGCGTGGCAATGATGAGAGAGTATTTTTTTTCAGGAGCATGTTCTGCTCAATATCATCTGGACAAAGTACTATATCATCCACGGTGGCGTCGTCCTGATCATGCATAACAATCGTGATGCCAACGGATGCAACGATGTCCTCCGTCGCACACTCGGAGGAGTTTCGTATATTACCGCGACTCAAGAATGTTAGTTTTTTTTCTTCACTTGGACAATTTATAGAAAATAATAATAAAAACAGATGTCGACGTGCCCAATGAGATGGAACGTCCAGTTTGCACGGTATACGCCAAGCGGGATATTATATATGCAGCAGTTGCGCGTATTCAGCATGCAGAAGCTGCGGCAACAACAACGAGATGCGACCCATACAACAATACAAGAATTCGCGATTTTTTTGCTCACATTGTTCCTCGTCACATGGTTTGTGTTTTTGAAAGGACTGAACTTGGCGATGTTGCTATCATTAATTTCTCTGGCGATATCTCGGTAGAAGTAGTATAACTTGTTTTTTTTTTGTCTACAAAGTTGTTGTTGTTTTTGTTATTGGTTGTTGTTTCGAGTTGTATAAATTTATGTATTATGCTAAGTTTTTCCGTATCGAGATGTAGATGGTCACATCCCATCCAAGTTACCTGTTATCCATTGTCCGCGTGATTTGTGGATAATGGGATCCAAGCAGAATCATGTATATGGGTCATTCGATCGACCCCGTGTACATGGAGCAGACGCACGCACGAACAAGTTATGCGGAAAAGGTACGTCGTCCCGTTGTGTTCTCGTGTTATTTAATTATATCCATTTTTCAGATACGTCAATGCTATCTCATTCACACGGAAGTCGATCCCACGTGCAGTACCTACGAGAAGGCGGTAGCGGCGCGTTTGCTGCAAAAAATCAAAAAGCGTAACAAGAGCCATGATTGCATGGAGGTAGATGGAGTGACGGATGGAATCGACAGTGAGAGTGTCTGGTAAGTTGCATCGTTAGTCTTTTAGATTTATTACGCTTACATTTCTTACATTTCTTTTGAAGCTTACATTTCTTTCAGGATGGGTGCATTCGAAGCGAGTCTCCTTCCTCTCGATCTCATGAACATTCTCATCGATGCGTTCTCTGGGCCACGGTATAGCAACGCTGCGATATACGCCGGAGAAATTTCGGTTCGTCTTTTATTTTGATTTATTTTTAAAAGCTGTTAATTAATTGCAAATGGGATTATAGCTGCTGGCCACTGCGCATGCGAGTGACAATGGTCGTGTGCGCACGTTTTTCGACAGACTGCAATCGTCGGAGGAAGTAATGACAACGTCCAGTCTAAGGAGGGTACGATTCGTTTCCTCCATTGCTAGTTAGCTTATCGATCATTTTTTTAGAGAATCAAGGAAGGACTGAAGACGGCAATCGTCAAGTCTACTACCCAAAACGCCAAGCATCATGCTCTGAAGAGGGCGGAACAGAAGCCACGACAGTGGCTGCTCGCCACCAAGATGGACGGAAAGGGAGGAGTGGGCGAGTCAATCGATAAGGTGAGAAAGGAACACAATAGCCGAGGCAAAGAAATCGCTTCAGATGTCCACTCGGTCGCCCATGAAGCCCATTGACGCCGAGAAGCTTCTCGATAATGCGACGAACAAATTGGGCAAGTTGCGCTACATTGCTCAATGCGCTCTCGCCAAGGAGACTGATCGATGCGCAGTTATGAAAAAGACGACCATTGTTGCGCTATTTGCTACTCAGGTATGCTTGCGAGGTGTTTGTGGTGTCGTGGACGCGAATAGGGTCTATTCGTGACCACATGGCTGCACTATACTTGACCGCATCGCTACTCGGCCACGAATAGGCCCTACTCGGGGCCTTATCGATCAAAAGTGAACCATATTCTTGACCGTATTAACCGGACTTTTGAGGCACAAGTGCATGCTGTCGTTGGCTGGGCCAAAGAGTTTATGAACCACGGCGGCATCATCATTGCCACCGACCATGGGGAGACGGGCATAAACTTGGGCATGCTTAAAGACATGCGCCCTGCTCATTCGAAGCCGTTGATCTTTCGTTCGTTTGTTTTCTCTTGTCTGTGATTGGTTGGAGAGTCTTTTTTGGGCACGGGGTTTTAGTTTTCTTTCTTCAGGCGCACGAAAGGTTTGCGACAACAATATATCGCTAATGCTCACGAGATCGGACATCAAGTTTGCTCGTCCACTCGTACATGATGAACCGAGGAGCATTAAGCATCATCTTGTAAATATGGGAATCGTGGATGCTGAGAAGGAAGCGGTCATTCTCGATTTTTTCACTTGAGTTGTCTTATTCGTCGTTCTTGCTTTTGTTGAATAAAGTTGTTAGTTGCAATTTGTTTTTATAATCTATTTATACGGTAAAATCAACCGTGAGAAGATACCTCTTGATATCCGTAAATGAGTGTTGCATCCGCGCGCTTTGTTGGTTGGTATGATAAAGACTCGAGACAATGGGTCATCGCCATTCAGAGCTTCTCCAAGCAGAATTATGTATCATCTGATCGCGGCTCACTCGATCGATTTCATGCACGCAGAGTCTGATGCACTAACAAGCTATGCTGAGAAGGCATGTCTCGTCCCGTTGTTTTCTCGTGTTTATTATATTTTCTTGTTATTATACTCAAACGACGTGTTCCTTTTCAGAGTAAGGATACTGATGATTCCCCGATTGATGAGAATCTGAACAAGACTATCAAGGAGGGACATGAGACTAATGAGGGACATGAGACTATCAAGGAGGGACATGAGACTAATGAGGGACATGATACTAAGGAGGGACATGAGACTAATGAGGGACATGAGACTATCAAGGAGGGACATGAGAAAATGCTCGAGCAATCGAAAAAGTTGCGCACTTTCAGCGAAAGAACGTCCTTTCTTGATCGAGTACGTGTTCCGCTTTTTTTAATTACTTTTTTTTCCTTTGCAGATCTCCACTTGTCGGGCACTATGCAAAGATTTCACTGGAGGCGCAACAAAGTACGATACATACCAGAAGGCCGTCGAGGCGAAAATGATCGATGACACTTCTACGATGGAGGCTGCATACATTTGCAGCAAGTTTGAGGGCGAGGTGCGCACTCAAGTAATCCGTCTCTTCTCTCATCCTTCCCTCGCCAATGCAGTCTTATACAAAGAGGCTCCGTCGGTGAGTCATTGATGCTGTAGGCCTATTCGTGACCACCTGCGCTGAGCGTGACCGCGACGCGTCAAAAATTTGAATTGGCTCGCTGCTACGACCGCGGTTACAGAGAAATTCTGTGGGTAGTGGGCCACGAATAGGCCTATTCGTGGCCGCCAGGGAAGCCTTCTCATCTTTTTTTTCAGATCATCAAACGAGTCATCGAAAACAAACCGGAGAAATGGAAGGAATTCTTCGACGAGATCACCAACTCTAATGAAAAGTGCTCTAGTGAGAGGCTGCGCATTGTGAGTTCAAGTGGTGATGAATTAACATTAATATATTGCCTATTATAGAGCATCGTCGATAAGTTGAAGGATGCCGTGGAGAAGAGACGCTCCGAGACGGCCAATGCGAGGCGAAAGGCCATAGCGATGGAGAGAGATAAGGATTCCGTGTGGGCGAAGAAGAGGTGTTTGGGAATGGCAACGGTACGTGCTAAAAAGTGCTTGCATACTGTAAAACGTTTAGATTGACCGTGATTTCCACATCAAGAAGGTAAAGGAGACGCCCGACGAAGAACTACTTGAGAAACTGTACGCTTGTGTGGAGGCTGCAGTGGACATTGATAATTACAACCAAAGGGAGATTAGAGGTGAAATGAAGAAAAAGGATGGAGAAGTTGTATGGAAGAGAAAGCCAAAGACGCAGTTTGTGGCGTTCTTTAAGAGTCAGGTGACTCGCTATCAAGCGGAGAATACGGTTGACAAGTTATCATTCTAGAATGATGTCATGAAGGAGATCGAGTGGGGCGAGCGCTTCGTCAAATATGGGGGAATTATAATTGCGTGTGATTTGCACGTATGCGTCGATCGCTCGTTGCTAAAGGATGCGCGAATGAAGATACTCGGATTCTTTGGTTAGTTATTGCGAAAATAGTTTGCGATGATTGCATAATACAAAATGACGTGTTTTAGCTACCAAGAACTCGACGATGCCTCCTCTTATTCTCGGCTTCTATGCCAATGATGACGTGTTTGAGGGTATCGAAGAGCCCAAGAAGCCTACTGCCAATCCGAAGACGCTCCTGGTGGCGCTCACTAACCTCGGATTGTCCAAATTTGATGAGACTTTGATCGTCAACTTTATCAAGTAATCGTCCGCTGTGATTGTTGTTACTGATTTTTTTGTATTTATTGTTGCTCATTGAGTAAAGCGACCTTTATTGGAGAGTGTTTACCTTCGGTGCGTGTTTACCATCGGTGCTCTGTGAACCGACCATATGGATATCTAGTCCTCTAATTCAAAATCCCCACTTTTTAGATTGATATTCATAACAGATGCAACTTCCACCGCCAGTCGGCAACGGACAGTCGCCGCCGCCAATCTATCTGACGGTCCACTTTCCTGGTCCTCCTCCCAGCAGTTCGGTACGCCGTATTATTAGTGTGGGCGTTCACATGGTTGTTAAGGTAATAGAGATGCGTGGTGCTACGGCAATCGAGCGTCTGCGCAGTCTGGTATCCGGAGTCTTCATCGCTTCCGAATGCCGTACTCAGATACCGTTGCCTGTGGACACGTGCACAAACTTCCTTGCGATTTACTCCAACCCGGTATGTTTTTTTTGCTTGCTGCTCACACACAGCATTTATGAGCGGTTTCAGATCGATGCCTTTGTCAACCTTGAATGGAACAAGTACTTTGTTGTAAACGGAGGTCTCGTCATGATAACTCATTCTGATATCGAGAGCAACGTGCCGTTTGCTAATGCCATCTGCCGTGGGCTGAATGATGTATCGTACATTTGTTCAACTCCTCGTGGTTTGTCATTGTTTTCATAATTTATTGCAAGAATTTCTCGCGAGTCTTCGAGGGGGGGGGGGTAGGCGTATCATTTCACATATTCAGATGCGACGGTGGACCCCGAGAGACGTCCGTGTACGCTGTACGCCAAACGGGATGTTCTCGATAACGCTCGCTCGCGTGCTTCTGAGAGGGGAGGAGGCAATGTGCCCGAGAATGCCAACTTGCTGCGGCTTATTCCCTCTTCGTACATGATCGCTATTTGCAACTGTGTTGGGATCGAGCATTCTAATATCATGTTTGTTAATTTCTCCCACATTAGACTCTGATGTCATTGACGAATAACCCCCTTCAATCCGTCTTTTTGTATCATGCATTTGCCATCTACAGATGAATGCCGCTAACATTTTTTATCGCTAATTGTAAGTATTAATCCTTTTTATACTTTTTTTTTTTTTGTCGACCATGTGTGTATAACTCTATTACAGTTAAATCTTTGTATCTAGTAGATAGATGGTAGTATTATACAGTTATGTGATAACAATAAAGATTTGTTTGATAGTAATTGTTAATGTGATTTCTTGCGAGCGGTTCCCGGACCGACACCGTCTGACGGTGTTACCCAACGACGGCCTCGAGTAGACTCTATTCGTGGCCGTTTTCCAATGTTTTTTGACAGATGCAATCTACCACCGTCCAGCAGTCGTCGTCTGGATTTTTCCCCGGCGTTTGACTATCACTATGCGTATGTTATAAAAAAATTCGCTTAGTGCTTAGGCTTAGGCTTAGTGCTTAGGTCCCAATGCGCATGCTTAGGCTGGCGTCGTGTTGCAGAAACCTGCATGCGCCTCGCAGCTTAGGCCGGCATGCATCTCGCAGCTTAGGCCGGCGTTGTGTCACAGAAACTTGCATGCACCATGCCGTTCCCCGGCGTTTGACCATCACTATGCGTATGTTATAAAAAAAATTGCTTAGTGCTTAGGCTTAGGCTTAGTGCTTAGGTCCCAATGCGCATGCTTAGGCTGGCGTCGTGTTGCAGAAACTGGCATGCATCTCGCAGCTTGGGCCGGCGTTCCACCACAGGAACCGGCAGGCGCCTCGCCACATAGCCAGAGTGGTGTGTTTCTTTCATAGTATTTAATGCATATATTTGCAGACTGTTCACATTCGATAACGTGTTGAATCTAGCTACGGCTGGTATCGATAACGTTATCGTGAATTCGTTTAATTAGTTTATTTCATGAAATTATTTCAGAAACTATCGGAAAAAAATGAGAGACCGAGCAATGTGCCGATTATTCTTTAGATATGTTTGTTTATTCTTCAGATATGGGGGACTCTCCAAAGTTGCTACTAGTGCAGACGTTCATGATGAGCCACTCCTTTTTTTCATCTGGGTGGCGGTCACCAATAGGCTCTATTCGTGGCTTAGTAAACGATGTCAGTCTAAATCCAGATTCAAATTCGCGCCATTGATTTGGGTCCCACCGCGAACCTCGCGCGTGCCCCGCTCCCTCTCCCTCTCCTCCTCCTCCTCGTCATTCATTCTTTCCTGCGCTCGCATGGGAAGGTCGCTCTCCTAGGCTTGCCCCCAAAGTAGTTCAAATGCTTTTTCTTTGTAATGCAATTCTAAATCCAGATTCAAATTCGCGCCATTGATTTGGGTCCCACCGCGAACCTCGCGCGCGCTCCCTCCCCCTCCCCTCTTCCTCCTCCTCCTCCTCGTCATATATTCGTTCCTGCGCTCGCGCGGGAAGGTCGTCACCTTGTCGCTCTCTTATGCTTGGCCCCAGAGTAGTTCAAATGCTCAATTTGTAATGCAAGCCTAAATCCAGATTCAAATTCGCGCCATTGATCTGGGTCCCACCACGAACCTCGCGCGCGTTCCTCCCCTCCCCCCTCCTCTCCTCCCAATTCCGTCATTCATTCGTTCCTGCGCTCGCGTGGGAAGGTCGCTCTCTTATGCTTGGCCCCAGAGTAGTTCAAATGCTCAATTTGTAATGCAAGCCTAAATTCAGATTCAAATTCGCGCCATTGATTTGAGTCCCACCGCGAACCTCGCGCGCGCTCCCGCTCCTTCCCCTCTTCCTCCTCCTCCTCCTCGTCATTCATTCGTTCCTGCGCTCGCGCGGGAAGGTCGTCACCTTGTCGCTCTCTTAGGCTTGCCCCCAGAGTAGTTCAAATGCTCAATTTGTAATGTCCTTCAATCCTATAACTATTCTTGATTGCTCCGCGGTTCTCGGTCTGTTGGTGTTATCTAATGGCGGCCACGAATAGATCCTATTCGAGGCCGGATTTATTTTAATGTGTATTTTTTACAGATGCAACCTACCACTTCTCTTCAGCCCCCGACTACCGAAATCCGGGTTTTCTGGAGTTATCCATCCGGCGACGACAGCTGGGTATGTTTTTTTAGCACATGATTATATAAACAGGACATTTGATGAAAAAAGGGATTTGTTATTTAGATTGTCAAGATGCGAGGTGATACGGAGCTTGAGCGCCTGCGTAGTCTCGTCGCTGGTGTGCTCAGAGCAACTCTTTACTCGGCGTCGCCTTTGAACGCGTGCAAGAAGTTCATTGCGATCTACGAGAGCCCGGTACGTGCTGTGCACAATAGTTACTGTTATTCTCGATGGCCATTTACAGGAGCATGTTCTGCGCAATATTTTATGGACGAAGCACTTTATCGCACAGGGTGGCATCGTACTGATCACTCACAATTTTGGTAATAAAAGCAATTACGCTCTCAGTCGCGAGCTCAGAGGAGTTTCACACATTGCTGCGACTCACGACTGTTAGTTTTTGATGCTTTCACGATTTATTCACAGAAACAAATTCTTTGTTAATCAATAGAGATTTTTTGCAGATACCGATGAGCCCAGTGAGATTCGACGCCCTGTTTGCACGGTGTACGCGCTGCGGGATGTAATCTCAACTGCAGCTGCGCGTATTCGGAAAGAGGATAACGTTGACACGAGATCGTACGATAATACGAGAATTCGCGAAATGTTCGCGCGCATTGTTCCTTGTCAAATGATCGGCATTTTCGAGGGGACTGAACCTTCCGAAGTTGCTGTCGTTAATTTCTCGGGAGAGATTTCGGTAAAAGTAATGTAGATGAACTACATTTAGCACTATCCATGCATACACCGTCTCTCGTTAAATTTGTCGTTTTTATCATAATTGCATTGTTCTATTTTGTCACATTGGCCGCCGATAGACCCTATTACAGACCACCACTCGATATACTTTTGCTTTTTTTCCGATCTGTATCTGTTCGTTGAATATACTTGAAGAACGTGTCCCATATTCAGTTACGAGCGGGCAATAAAGTTTTTTCGATGGTACTGCTAGTGCGATTTTCTCGCGGTTTCACGACCGGCCACCATCTGATGGTGTTATCTAACGACGCCCGTGAATAGGCCCTATATTTAGTCTAATTTTTTACAACAGATGCAATCTACCGTAGCTCAGCGACCGTCGGCTGTTGACATCAGGGTTTTCTGGCGTGGTCCGCCCGCCAACAGCTGGGTTTGTGGGGGGGGTCTTTTTTTCCGAAAAAAAAAGTCGTTCAGATTATCAAGATGCAAGGTGCAACTAATCTTGAGCGCCTGCGCAGTCTCGTCGCTGGCGCTGTTAGGGCGCCTCTTCATGACCGCTCACAGTCATCCGTGGATTCGTGCAAGAAGTTTATTGTAATCTACGAGAACGCGGTAAGCGTGGCGTCTGTCTTCGTCGTGGTGACGAGTTGTGATGATGATGGTACATATCTTTTACATTTACAGGAGCATGTTCTGCGCAATATTGTCTGGACGAAGCACTTCATCGATCAGGGCGGTATCATCCTGATCACGCATTACAATCGTGATGCAAATGAAAGCAACAATGTTCTCGGACACATACTCAGAGGATATTCTTATATCTCCGCGATTCGAGACTGTCAGTTTTTTCCTCTTCACCGATTGGCCTCTTCACCAATTGGAATAATACATGTGAATGCGCTTTAGATCCCGATGCGCCCAATGAAACGGAACGTCCCGTTTGCACGGTATATGCCACGTGGGATAAAATTTCAACTGCGACTGAACGTCTTCAGCAGGATGGAGATGTTGCAACAACGGAGAGACACAACGATCCATACAACAATACAAGAATTCGCGAAATGTTTGCGCGCATTGTTCCACCTTTCATGGTCTGCATTTTCGAAAGAACTGAGCCTGCTGATATTGCTATCATTGATTTCTCTGGTAATATCTCGGTAGAAGTAGTGTAGAAGTAGTGTCGTAGATTTCGATGAATTTGTTTGTTTGTTACTAATATCTTTATTAACTTTTTATTGTATCACGTTGCTATCGATAGGCCTAATCACTACTGACCATCACTCTACCTCTCGCTAACTCATCTTTAACTATATATATCTCGCTCTCTATTGTTGTTACGAATTAAACTTGTTACACTTTATTGTTGTTGTTTTTTATTGTTTCGATTCGCATAAAAATGTAATTAAATATTCAAAACGATATTTTGTAGATGGTGGTCACATTCCATCCACGTTATCTGTTACTGTCTAACGGTGGCCGCGAATAGACCCTATTCGAGGCCGGATTTATTTTAATGTGTATTTTTTTACAGATGCAACCTACCACTTCTATTCAGCCCCCGACTACCGAAATCCGGGTCTTCTGGCGTGGTCCGCCCGCCGACAGTTGGGTATGTTTGAATACGGTAACAGTAAGAAGCACGGAAAATGGATTTGTTGTTCAGACTTTCAAAATGCGTGGAGATACGCATCTCGAGCGTCTGCGCAGCCTCGTCACTGGTGCCGTCAGAGCATCTCAACACTTGCCGTCACCCGTCGTGAATTCGTGCAAAAAATTTATTGCAATCTACGAGAACGCGGTACGCACTGTCGTTGTGACGGGCGGTGTCGTATGGCACTATACTGTAGATGCTGATATTGGCTATGATGAGAGTACTGATATTGTCGACATTTTTCAGGAGCATGTTCTGCGTAATATTGACTGGACAAAGTACTTTATCTTCTACGGCGGTATCGTCCTGATCACGCATTACAATCGTGATGCAAACGGAAGCAACGATGTCTTCAGCCGCATATTCAGAAGAGTTTCTAATATTAACGCGACTCGAAAAAGTTAGTTTTTTTATTGGTGCAAATGATTAATTATGTGCGCTCCAGATCCCGACGTGTCTAGTGAGATGGAGCGCCCTGTTTGCATGGTATACGCCAAGTCGGATATTATCTCGGCTGCATTTGCGCGTATTCAGCATGCAGAACATGCGGCAACAACGGAGAGACACGACGATCCTTACAACAATACAAGAATTCGCGAAATGTTTGCGCGCATCGTTCCATATTTCATGGTTAGTGTTGTTGAAAGGACTGAACATGCCAACGTTGCTGTTATTGATTTCTCCGGTAATATCTCGTTAGAAGTGATGTAGACACATTTTTTTTCCTACACTTCAATCTGTATTCCTGTGCCGTGCATCTCATTGATTTTTTGCTAACATTTTCATTTTTTTTTGTATTTTTTGTTCCTCACTCTATCTCCTTTATTTGTCACAATGTTATTAATGCTGTTGTCGTTGTCGTTGTTGTTTTGTCTTTTTCGAGTTGCATAAATGTACGTAATTAAGTTCTCGTATATCGGTAGATGGTCACATTCCATCCGCGTTACCTTGCTGTTTAACGGTGGCCGCGAATAGACTCTATTCGTGACCGCCGTGTTAGCTCTAATGTTCTTTTTTTAACAGATGCGATTTGCCGCAAAGTTGACATCGTCGACTACTAGTACTGACATCAGGGTCTTTTCTCATGGCCCGCTGTCCGACAGTTGGGTATGTGGTGTAGCGCGTGTGCGCATCTCTAGTAACAACAATGTTCAGATTGTTAAGATGCGAGGAGATACGGACCTTGAGTGTTTGCACAGTCTCGTCGTTGGCGTGCTCAGATTACCTCTTCACTCACCGTCGCCGGTGAATACGTGCAAAAAGTTTGTCGCAGTCTACGAGACCCCGGTACGATGAGCAGTGTCATGGTTTATGCCTTATATTTTCGACCTTTACAGGAGCATGTTCTGCGCAATATCGTCTGGGCAAAGTACTACATTGCACATGGTGGCATCGTTCTGATCAGGCCACATTTAAGTCACGATGCCAACGGGAGTGACGAGGTCCTCGGTCGCGCATTCAGAGGAGTCTCTAATATCGTTGCAAGTTGTGAAGGTTTGTTCATTTTTATACAATTTATTCATTAAAATATGCAAAACATTTTAGAATCCGCTGCGCCCGGCGAGGGGCAACAGCACATTGTCTGCAAGGTATACGCCCTGTTGTCGGTTATACCAACCGCAGCTGCACGCATGCGTGATGCTCATAAGCGGCATCAAGAAGGAGACGCCGCAACAACAACGGGATGTGACGCGTACAACAATACAAGAATTCGCGAAATTTTTGCGCGCATTGTTCCCTCTTGGATGGTCTGTATTTTCGAAAGGACCGAACTTGCCGATGTTGCTATCATTAATTTCTCGGGGGAGATATCGGTAGAAGTGGTATAGCTTTTTTTTCTACAAAGTTGTTGCTGTTGTTGTTATTGTTGTGGCTGTTCCGTGTTGCATAAATCTCTATCGATGAATATCGAGGTGTAGATGGTCGCATTCCATCCACGGTACCTGCCGAGTTCTATTTAACGACTGTGGTCTTGAATAGGCCCTATTCGTGACCGCGTTAGTTGTAATGTTTATTTTTTTTCCGACAACGAATGCAATCTACCACCGCTCAGCAACCCTCGACTACTGAAATCAGGGTCTTCTGGCGTGATCCACCCACCACGAGTTGGGTATGCGCACGTGAAATTATTAGTAGGAAGTATGGGAAAAGGGATTTGTTGTTCAGATTGTCACGATGCGCGGAGATACCGATCTCGAGCGTTTGTGCAGCCTCGTCACCGGTGCCGTTAGAGCACCTCTTCAAAAACAATCGCTAGTGAATGCGTGCAAGAAGTTTGTTGCAATCTACAATACCCCGGTATGCGCGGTAACGAGTAGACTGCGAATAGCGTCGACATTTTACAGGAACATGTTCTGCGCAATATTTTATGGACGAAGCACTTTATCACCCACGGTGGCATCGTACTGATCACTCACGATGATAGCGGAAGCAAATGCGCCCTTGGCCGTGAGCTCGGCGGAGTTTCCTATATCACCGCGACTCGAGACTGTTAGTTTTTTTACTTCTCAATTCTTTGTCAATCAAATAGAGGTTTTTGTTCTTTGTCAATCGAGTATAGGTTTTTGCAGATCCCGGTGTGCCCAAAGAGATAGGGCGTCCTGCTTGCACGGTATACGCCCTGCGGGATACTATCTCAAATGCAGTTGCGCGTCTTCGGTACGATGAAACTGCTGCTACAGCAACGAGTAGCACAAACAACAATTCAAGAATTCGCGAAAGGTTTGCGCGCATTGTCCCATGTTGTATGATAGGCGTCTTCGAAAGAACTGAACCTGCCGATGTTGCTATCATTGATTTCTCTGATGATATCTCGGTAGAAGTGATGTAGATGGAATGACACATAATGAAATATTTGTTATTCTGCAATGTTTTTTTTTGTTTCGGGTTGTATAAAAATATATAATTTATCCATTGTGTCAGTATTTTGTTGATGGTCATATTCCATCTACGTTACCTGCCGAGTTTCTATGTAACGACGGCGGTCACGAATAGGCTCTATTCGTGGCCGCGTTTATTCCATTGTTTATCTTTTGCCTACAACAGATGCAACCTTTCGCACAGCGGCCACCAACTACTGACATTAGAGTCTTCTGGCGTGGTCCGCCCGCATTCGGCTGGGTATATTGCGGGTGGTCGTTGGTGATGGCTAGCGTACTACAGAAGGTACAGAACAAGATTTGTTGTTCAGGTTGTCAAGATGTACGGAGATACCGAGCTTGAGCGTCTGCGCAGTCTCGTCGCTGGTGTGCTCAGATTACCTCTTCACTTGACGCCGTCTATTGGCACATTGTTCGTCGCGATCTACGAGAACATGGTACGTTGTCGTCGATATTTCGTTGATATTTCGTGGTTTTTATTCCAGGAGCATGCAATGGGGAATAGCGAATGGACACTACACTTTCTCGCCAACGGTGGTCTCGTGCTGATCGCGTGCAACGTCATCGGGGTCAGCGGTAACGATGCCGACGCCCTCTGTCACGCGATCAGAAGAGTTGCTTTCGTGTCCATGTGTTGCGACGGTCAGTCCCCCTTTTTACTTTTTTTAAAACAATATGTAATAGACGCCATCCGTAAAGATATCACGCTTAGATACCACGCTCAACGATTGCACTCTATACGGCAAGCAGGAGGCTATCGCAAAAGTATTGGATCGTCAGCGTGCTCGTCGGCGACAAGAGCAAGTTGCTGCTGCTTCACCGCCGAGAGACGCCCCTATCAATGTCAACTTTTCGGCGAGATATCGTCGTTCCTTTGGCACTGTTCCTCGTGGCACTGTTCTTGAACGCATGATGCGCCTCTTTGATACGACTGATCCCGACAGTACCGTTTTCATGAATTTCCTCGCTGTGCCCGCGGTAGTGTTATCATAGATGAAAGTAGCATTTGCTCTTTGTATCTCTTTGTATTTGTATTTGTTAATTAAGTAAAGTGTTTTCTGTTTAATGTGTGTGTGTTTTTTTTTGCGTTTTAATACGCGTCATCGGTCTATCACGAACCGACCATACGGATACCTCACTACTATTACTGCCATAAACATTTGATTTACCTTTCTTTATAGTATCAGGTGCGTTCTCCGGACACTGCTTTTGTCGTCACCCATGGTGGAAGTGACGATCCCCTCCCGGCGGAGGACTCCATCAATCGGGTATGTATGGAGTAGTCCTTTTTCTTCATATCCTATTTTTTTCAGAATCTCACCGCTACCGATTACGATGAGTCGTTCTCGCCCGCGCACTCTGACGAGAGGTGTGACATTGTTTAATAAAAAGGGACGATAATATGGTAAAATATATTATATGAAATGATTTCATATTTACAGATAACTGAGAGCGACTCGATGGCGGTTCTTCAGCGCACCAAACGCATCCACAAACGATTCAAGTCCGCATTCCGACGAGTGTCGTCACTTTCCACTGTTGCGATCCGCATCCTTTACCGCTCCACCAGTTACACGAACCCGCACGAACCCGTCGATATGCAGCTCGTCTCAGACAAGTCAACATTGTGAAATGGCCGTGAAGTCGGCAGCGGCTGCGGCGCGATTCGGGCATGTTGTTACGGAACATCGGCACCGGCATCGATTCATCGTCATCTCCTAGCAGCATTATATCGGCGTCTGCATTCGGCATAAAGCAATTTCTTGTGTTGCTACTGATTTCTTCGTCATATTCAGTCATTGCTCCGTATTTCATGGGCCACGTAGATCCACAATCATAACCTCCATATGCTTCTCTGGATTGTCATTGGAGGAACGCGCAAACGCAATTGTAAACGCACTCGAATGGATTGAGAAGAATATACCGATGCGAAACCCATCGTTTATGAAGACATTTGCCTCGAAAGGGGTTCCCGGACGAGCGAGTATCCGAGAACCATCGACGATGACCACCAATGCCATATCAATGTGCCAATTCCTGCGGATCATCAACGTCGAGCTTGGAGGAATGGAGAACGTCGTTATTCAGAAGAGCGCAACGTGGGCCATCACGAGCAAATGGTTGAACCAATACAGCCAACGTGCCGGTGGAGGATTGTCTCCGCTACATAAGGTATATTTTCTTCATACTACTTTTTTTTCTTCATACTAGAGCAAAAAAAGGGCCATGAATAGACCCTATCAAAGGCCGCCGGATAGGAATATTTGAATGAGTTTAAGCTTTCATAGAACGAATCATTTTAGACTGCGATGGGAGTGGAGGATATGGCTTATTTGCTCTTCCGCGACAAGGTCAAGACCGATAGCCTCCGAGTTGTTCAATCATGACATCTCGGCAGCGGTGCTCCGAGAGCAGCGTCCGGAAAAAAAATCAGAGTGAGTGATTTCATTTTCTTTTCTTCCTTGTATCAATACCCTTTTATTAATCCACTTTCAGATCTATACTCCTCGCAGGCGAAGAGAAGGTGGCTCTGTATGCACTGACGACCAAATGTTTGTGAATAAAGGTGGATGAACGACGATGATGGCGATTATGATGATGATGGTGTTGACTTGTTGTTCGGTGGATTGCGCATGGAGATGTCCAGATATACAGGTTTTGCTTAACTAAATATACGGAGATATACAAGTTTATCATTTCAGCGAGGAACCTTATGTAGCGGAGACAATCCTCCACCGGCACGTTGGCTGTATTGGTTCAACCATTTTCTCATGATGGCCCACGTTGCGCTCTTCTGAATAACGACGTTCTCCATTCCTCCAAGCTCGACGTTGATGATCCGCAGAAATTGGCACATTGATATGGCATTGGTGGTCATCGTCGATGGTTCTCGGATACTCGCTCGTCCGGGAACCCCTTTCGAGGCAAATGTCTTCATAAACGATGGGTTTCGCATCGGTATATTCTTCTCAATCCATTCGAGTGCGTTTACAATTGCGTTTGCGCGTTCCTCCAATGACAATCCAGAGAAGCATATGGAGGTTATGATTGTGGATCTACGTGGCCCATGAAATACGGCGCAATGACAGAATACGATGAAGAAATCATTAGCAACACAAGAGATTGCTTTATGCCGAATGCAGACGCCGATGTAATGCTGCTAGGAGATGACGATGAATCGATGCCGGTGCCGATGTTCCGTAACAACATGTCCGAATCGCGCCGCAGCCGCTGCCGACTTCACGGCCATTTCACAATGTTGATTTGTCTGAGACGAACTGCATATCGACGGGTTCGTGCGGGTTCGCGTAACTGGTGGAGCGGTAAAGGATGCGGATCGCAACAGTGGAAAGTGACGACACTCGTCGGAATGCGGACTTTGTCGACGCGCGGCCACGAATAGGCTCTACTCGCGGCCCTCTTCTCTCCTCAATTATTACTTTCTTTTCTTTTATTCACATGTTAAACTTGTAATTTTGCACTCTGCCATTGCACGTTGTTAAAGTATTGCAGCATAAATTTGCTTTCTGAACTTGATTGCTTTATGAGATGATGACGATGGTTACACATTCCATCTATGCTATCTGCCTGGTGAAAATAACTAATGCATTATTTAGACAAATACTTGCAGCAACCACTTGGTATACCACTTGGTATAGGATGGTGAGTCAGTCGGCGTCCTTGTTACAGCCGCAGCAACAAACAAAGTCTTGCAAGTTGGCATTGGTTGTGTGGTGGCGAGCGTCAACTGCTCCCGAGATTGCCGATGAAGCAGATGATGTAAAGGAGCGCTATGCTGCAGCTCTTTTTGGACCCGCTATCAACTATAATGGACTTGATTACATTCACATTCTCATTCGTGAATGTCGATTGATTAGTGAGTTGACCCTTTTTAGTTTTATTTTTATTTTTATTCTTTTTTTTCAGCGGGTAACATGGATTTTGAGCCTGTTCGTGTCATCATCGATTCCATGTCGTCTCTTCGTACATGTTGCGAGGTACTCGCGATAAGACAGGTATCACCGAGAATTGTTTTGTTTATATCTGGTGATATTTTTTCAGCATTCCCAGTGCAGAGTCGAATCTCGACATACCGTGTTGTACGCGCGATCGAGACGCGAGAAACGCTTCATAGTGGACGAATCTGACGGAAGGAGTAATGTCGTAAAGTGCCGTTACGGAAAACCCATCAACGCACTAGTGCTGGTTTCATTCGTGAATAGAATTACCGATGACGTCGCCTTTGAGATTGTACGTTTTTCTGTATTTTTTCAACCAAAAAAAATGAATAAAATAATTTTCAGGCCATCAGTGAGAAGAGCGTCGTCACCATGATCAAGCCCGCGCTTACGCTGTTTAAGAAGACGGAAGGGGACAACACGGACCCAATTTGCTGGCGCCTCAAGGTAATATAGTAGTAATGTAATGTATAATGTAGAAGTAGTGTTATCATTACACATTCTTCGTTAAACTCGCATTTATTAGATCACATCCCCAGAGAGACTCCGCCACACAAAAGTCACACTGGACTCTTCAACTACTGTCGATTATGAAGAATTGATGTCGGAGGTGGTGATGTTTGGCGGTGGCGACGAGGTGTTTGGTCGTCTCCGCAACATGAATTTGGACTAAACGTGGTATATAGTATTGATCATTTGAACAGCTTTACTTGATCCTATTGTGTGTACAAGTTTGCTGCACCGCGGCCGTGAGTCGACCCTATTGGTGACCGTCGCTTTTGAATGAACTTTTCCTGATGACACACTTTTACCTTTTTTACCTCGGCGTTTGACTATCACTATGCGTATGTTATAAAAAAAATTGCTTAGTGCTTAGGCTTAGGCTTAGTGCTTAGGTCCCAATGCGCATGCTTAGGCCGGCGTCGTGTAGCAGAAACCGGCATGCGCCTCGCAGCTTAGGCTGGCGACTCGCCGCAAAAAGGTGGCATATGGTCGCCAATAGGGCCTACTCGTGGCCCTCGGTTTGTTTTCATATAGTTAATGTTTGTAACTGCCGTTTGTTCGACTCGAATTGTCACATGTAATACATCAATGTGGTATAAAAGTGTCGTTTTTTGAATATCAGTTTTACTCGATTCATTTCGGTTCGCGGTGACCGGCCCTTTTTATGGGTACCTTTTTTCCTCTATTCTCGATACTCTATACTCGATACTAATTATTAAATGATTCATCTCTCGTAGTGCCACCGGTATGATGGAGGCCGCTGCGTGTCAGAGAGCGTCTTCGTTGAAGAAGCAGCAGCGTACCAAGACTTTCAAGATGAAGTTGGTTGTGTGGCGCAGATCGCTAACTTTCCATGAGACTGCTAATGAAGTAGTTGATGATGCAATGGAGCGTTGTTTCGCTTCTCTATTTGACCCCGTGAATAATGGACTTGACTGCATTCACATTCTCATTCGTGAATGCCAATTGATTCGTGAGTTGACATTTGTAAATTTTACTTTTATTTCATAAAATCTTCTTTTTGCAGTGGGCGACACGGATTTTGAGCCTTTTCGCGTAATCATCGATTCCATGATGTCTCTCCGTACATGTTGTGACGTACTCGCGAGAAGACAGGTATCAACGAGCGTCGAGATCGTGTGATATTTATTGTTTTAAGCATTCCAAGCGCGGAGTCGCTTCTCGGTATACCTCGTTGTCGGCGTACACGAGAAACGGAAAACGATTTATATGTGACGAGTCTTGTGGGAGAAGTGACGTCGTGGAGTGCCCCTTCGGAAATCCAATCAGCGCATTAGTGCTCGTGTCGTTTGTGAGCAGCCGGAGAGGAATCGTCTATGAGATTGTACGTTTTTTCGTGTATGCGTATGTGTCTTTTTTTTCAGGCCATCAATGAGAATTGCGTCGTCGTCATGGCCAAGCCCGCGCTTACGATTATCAAGAAGGTGGAAGGAGATAATGCGGATCCACATTGGCTTAACATTGAGGTAATTCGCGCTTCTTCATTAAAATCACCAAATTGACCATCATTTAGGTCAATCTCCCATACGAACGTTGTCACACAAAAGCTACAGTGAATTCTTCCACCGCTGTTGATTATGACGAATTGATGTCGGAGGTAGTGGTGTTCGACGGTGGCGATGTATCCGAACGTATGTCTAACATGAAGTTGTGCTAAATTGTTGTGCTACGTGTAATGACATTATGTGTTTATTTCATTCGTGTGTTTATTTCATTCAAAAGTAGTATAAAGTTATGTTGTATGATTCATTTCTTGATTCATTTCGGTTCGCGGTGGCCGACCCTATTCTATGGGTACCTGTGATTGTCGCTCTCAACTCTTGCGGCCACGAGTAGACCCTATTGGCGTCCCTCTTTATCGGGACCCCGTCGTGAACCTCACGAGCGCCCGAGCGTGAATGTTCAGGTTCGGGTTGAGGTCGAAAATATTCGTTCAGGATGAAGCGGCGCTCCGGGCTCAGCGTATGGAGTGCAGAGAGTAGCGTCAGTAAAGGTATGGTATGCAATCGATGAATACGATGATGAAATTTGAAGAGAAGAACGATGAAGAAAGGGGAGGCAAAGGGAAGGAAGGAGTGCCAGAGAAGAGACCTGCTACCGTGTTCGTTGATAACTCACCGTTAGAGACACACAAATTATACTTTACTAAGGTATTCGCTATTTATTCTTTGTTCTCTAATCGATTACATTAAGATTGATGGTCTTCCTGATCAATTCAATGAGTATGCATACAATCTGTATGAACTACTCGGTCACATCAATCCCGTTTCTTCAGTACATTTCAATTACATGATTGATACTCGGTGGCTGATTAGGTAAGAGATATTGGTGGTATTCAGCATGAAGGTGATACTGCAGTCAATATCCTTCTCGAAGCAGAAATACTCCAATGACGATTATCGTGGGAGATAAACAGGGAACGACCGTAAAGGAGATCAAGGGTGAAGCAGAGAAGGAAGGATGGACTAATATCAATGGTAAGTCTATCTCTATCGTATTCCTTCTCCTATCTCATCTTCCTCCTCTATTCAGTCTCGACTGCTTCTCTTCCCATCCCTTTCGGTACTCATCATTCCAAATTGTCCCTTTTCGAAGACGACGATATGACATTGCACATTATTATCAGTACTGCCAATCTTCTACAGTGTAAGCAGCTCTCATTGACCATTCGTCATTGTATCATGTGATGATTGGAAAATGAACCTATCGCTTTAGATGACTTTACTTTAGATGATTGGAAAATGAATACTCAACTGTTCTACTACATGAAGAGTACAAGAAAAATACAATTTGAAAAATTTCCTAGACGAGCCGAAAAGGGAATTCCAATTGTGATGGACCTAATCGAATATTTGGGAAGATATCCAATTGAAGGAGTAAGTAGATATGTTATGTGAAATATAGAATTCATTACTAGTTGACGTATTGGAAAGATCGTCTTGGTGAAGCTGAATTCGAGTACACTGTAAATCGAATTGTATCCTCTGTTCCTGGATATCATAAAGGAGACGATATTAACAAAGTTTGTTCATCACTCTGTACAATCAATTATATATATTTAATCTTCATCAGGTCGGTCATAAGTTGGTCAGAAATATTCTGAAAAAGGAAAGAGCTTCTGATCAGGTGATTGACCGTAAATGATTGTTGTTGATGGAATGAATTGAGAATTCGATCAAGACATTAGTGTGTCAATCGTCTTCCATTGGATCTCTCGGAACACATCCGTACAAGTGGTTGAAAGGAGAATTCATTGTGAGCATGCGAGGAGAGAAAGATGTATCGAATACTCAATGTTGTATTATTTATCCAACAAAGGATGATGTTGAAAAGAGTGTCAACGGAAAGAGGTAGAATATACCCTTTTTACGTGACAATTAATCAAATTATTATTAAATATTAAATTTGTCTTGTTCAGTAGTGGATGCAGCCTTCCTTACGCAAAGAAAACAGCAGAGAGACAAGAGTGGCTATTGGGGAATATGTGCAAATGGAGGTGTGAGAACTGGGGAAGAAGTAGAATTATGCCCCATGTTAAGGTGAGATGAGATAATTGAATGGGTAGTGGAAGGAGAAGAAAGAAAGTTTCCATTCCAGACGTATATCCAAATCGATTCAAATACACGACAATTCGATTGGCAGGTACATTTAGTTCTTGATGAATGGAATTTAAATGTATCTTATTCTCTCTTGTTTGTAGATAGTAACGAGTGCCAATCTGAGTAAGGCCGCATGGGGAGAATTACAAAAGGGTGGACAACAATTGGTGGTCAGATTTGATTATTTATTATTTTCAAAAATTAACATTGCACGTTACGCTACAGATTCGTTCATACGAGATAGGAGTTCTCGTAATGGATCCCCGTGGTATTCGCGCCCCCTTCGACTATCCCCTCTATCAATACAAAGAAGAAGACAGACCGTGGTATATTGATGATCTCAATGGTGATTAACATTAATAATCGACACATTGTATTTTATTTCGACATTTCTACTGCTCTCTTGCTGTGGATCCTCTAAAGTTTGATGTAATAATGGACCGTGCATAAAGGAACAGGTTTTTATTCATTTCGGTTCGTGGTGACTATTTTGGGTACTTGTCGCACCGCGGCCTTGCGTAGGCCCTATTGGCGGCCCTCCCTATTGAATGAGGTGTTAATGATGGTGGCTTTACTCGATGAAAATCACCAATATTTATTTTTTTAATTATTTATTACATGATGCTTTTTAGAGAATACTTGTCTGTATAAAATTAGGGCGGCGGCGGCGAGTCAGCCACTGTCCTCGTTACAGCAGCAACATAATACTATGTCTTGCAAATTGAAAGTGGTTGTGACCGCCATTTTTTTCCTGGGTGCTCCTCGCCTGCATGCACCATGCCGTTCCCGGCGTTTGACTATCACTATGCGTATGTTATAAAAAAATTGCTTAGTGCTTAGGCTTAGGCTTAGTGCTTAGGTCTCAATGCGCATGCTTAGGCCGGCGTCGTGTTGCAGAAACTGGCATGCGCCTCACATCTTAGGCCGGTGTCGTGTTGCAGAAGCCTGCATGCGCCTCACATCTTAGGCCGGCGTCGTGTTGCAAAAATCTGCATGCACTATGCCGTTCCTCGGCGTTTGACCACCATTATGCGTTGAGTCGACTATGTATGTGCTTTTTCGTCTGGGACCCCTCTTTATGGCTAAAGAGTTTGTGCAAAGCGCGCCATCCCCCGCCCTTCCCTCTCTCTATCCAAGAGGTGCGCGCGACCCGTCTGGTCTAAAGCGCACCACGCCCATAACCGCCGATTTTTACGGAGCAGTTTCGGACATAAAACAGGCCACGTCCGTCCCCGGGTGGTTTCCGCCCAGGGGGTATGCATGCCCTCCTCGCGGATTCACTTTTGATAAGACCACCCCCGACGGGGCGTGGCGATATGACCAGGATCAGAATTGAAATTTATTCAATTTAGTGAGAATTTATTCAATGATCTTCTTTATTAAGGGGTATGATGTTATATGGCCATGAATAGACTCTACTCGGGGCAACCGGTTCGTTTTATCGTGCGTTTCAAATGCTCAATAAATTCAATGTGATGGTTAGCGTATTGATTGTCTGGGAAAGAGAGATTTCAATCTTCTCTATCCTCCTCCGCTCAGTTCATCAAGGGTCAGATACGCGTGGAATTGGAAATAATCTCACGATACCCCCTATACGAGGAAATTCCGCGCCATAAACTCCATTTTCGATAGATTTTGCCTTGACGACGACGTCTCCGGGATTTGGCATCACTTCCAGACGATATACATAATAGTCGACTTGGTAGGTGGGCTTCAATTTGGGAGCTGATTTTTCAATGGTTCTCGTTGCTTCTCGACGTCGACGTCTTCCTGGATTTCGCATCAACAATAAAAAAATGCACCGTATTAGACGTATTACAGAACGCGTGCAAAGCGCGCTATACCTCTCCACTCCCCTCCCCCCCCCCCTTCTCCCTCTCCCTCTCCCTCTCTCTATCCAAGAGGTGCGCGCGACCCGTCTGGTCTAAAGCGCACCACGCCCATAACCGCCGATTTTTACGGAGCAGTTTCGGACATAAAACAGGCCACGTCCGTCCCCGGGTCGTTTCCGCCCAGGGGGTATGCATGCCCTCCTCGCGGATTCACTTTTGATAAGACCACCCCCGACGGGGCGTGGCGATATGTCTCAATTCAGAATTGAAATTTATTCAATTTAGTGAGAATTTATTCAATGATCTCCTTTATTAAGGGGTATGATGTTGCATGGTCATGAATAGACCCTACTCGGGGCCACCGGTTCGTTTTACCCTTTCATACCCATACGAGATTGCACATTTCATCGACGACAACGTCTCCGGGATTTGGCATCACTTCCAGACGATGTACATAATAATCGACTTGATAGGTGGGCTTCAATTTGCGAGCTGATTTGGGTCCAAATGTTATAATTTTCCGTCTAAAATTTCCTTTTTAAATGGTTTTCGTTGCTTTATCCTCGACGTCGACGTCTTCCTGAATTTCGCATCAACAATGAAAAAAATGCACCGTATTAGACGTATTACAGAACGCGTGCAAAGCGCACCATCCCTCTCCCCTCCCCTCCCCTCCCCCCCCCCCTCCCCCCTCTCCCCCTCTCTCTCTCCAAGAGGCGCGTGCAACCCGTCTGGTCTAAAGCGCACCGCGCCCATAACCGCCGATTTTTACGGAGCAGTTTCAACATCCTCGCCTCGATGCTCGAGAGTTGCGACCTATGTGGGAAGCTGCCTCGATGCATCCGTGTCGTAACAGCTCTATTGCTGTTCGGCACGATAAGGGGCGGGTTGTTTGGTAGGCGTTCGGTGCGTTGCCTCAGGCGACGTCATCTTTGTCTATCATTTTGAATTAGAGATGGCCACTGTGCCACTTATTACTGAATTTATGTGAAAAAAAATGTTTTTTATGATGTTGATTCTTTTATGGCTTTTTGATCATCCTTTTTCGCATCACTTCAAGACGATGTACATGATAATCGACTTGGTAGATGTGCTTCAATTTGGGAGCTGATTTGGGTCCAAGTTTTATAACTTCCCGTCGAAAATGTGCATTTTTTCAATGGTTTTCGTTGCTTTATCCTCGACGTCGATGTCTTCCTGAATTTCGCATCAACAATGAAAAAAATGCACCGTATTAGACGTATTACAGAACGCGTGCAAAGCGCACCATCCCTCTCCCCTCCCCTCCCCTCTCCCCCTCTCTCTCTCCAAGAGGCGCGTGCAACCCGTCTGGTCTAAAGCGCACCGCGCCCATAACCGCCGATTTTACGGAGCAGCTTCGGGTATGCGATCAGGCCACGTCCGTCCCCGGGTGGTTTCCGCCCAGGGGGTATGCATGCCCTCCTCGCGGATTCACTTTTGATAAGACCACCCCCGACGGGGCGTGGCGATATGTCTCAATTCAGAATTGAAATTTATTCAATTTAGTGAGAATTTATTCAATGATCTCCTTTATTAAGGGGTATGATGTTGCATGGTCATGAATAGACCCTACTCGGGGCCACCGGTTCGTTTTACCCTTTCATACCCATGCGAGATTACCCATTCCATCGGCGACAACACCTCCGGAAATCAGCATCACTTGCAGATGATGTACAAAAATAGTCGACTTGATAGGTGGGCTTCTATTTGGGAACCCTCTTTATGACTAAAGAGCGCGTGCGAAGCGCGCCATCCCTCCTTCCCTCCTCCCCTCTCCCTCTCTCTATCTCTCTCCCCAAGAGGCGCGTGCAACCCGTCTGGTCTAAAGCGCACCGCGCCCATAACCGCCGATTTTTATGGAGCAGCTTCGGAGGCCACGGCCGTCCCCGGGTAGTTTCCGTCCAGGGGGAATGCATGCCCTCCCCACGGATTAACTTTTGATAAGACTACCCCCGACGGGGCGTGGCGATATGACCTGATTCAGAATTGAAATTTATTCAATTTAGTGAGAATTTATTCAATGATCTCCTTTATTAAGGGGTATGATGTTGCATGGTCATGAATAGACCCTACTCGGGGCCACCGGTTCGTATCCATACGTGATTGCCCATTCCATCGACGACAACGTCTCCGGGATTTGGCATCACTTCCAGACGATGTACATAATAATCGACTTGATAGGTGGGCTTCAATTTGCGAGCTGATTTGGGTCCAAATGTTATAATTTTCCGTCTAAAATTTCCTTTTTAAATGGTTTTCGTTGCTTCTCGACGTCGACGTCTTCCTGGATTTCGCATCAACAATAAAAAATGCACCGTATTAGACGTATTACAGAACGCGTGCAAAGAGCACCATCCCTCTCCCCTCCCCTCCCCTCCCCCCCCCCTCCCCCCCCCCCTCCTCTCCCTCTCTCTATCCAAGAGGCGCGTGCAACCCGTCTGGTCTAAAGCGCACCGCGCCCATAACCGCCGATTTTTACGGAGCAGTTTCGGACATAAAACAGGCCACGTCCGTCTCCGGGTCGTTTCCGCCCAGGGGTATGCATGCCCTCCTCGCGGATTCACTTTTGATAAGACCACCCCCGACGGGGCGTGGCGATATGACCTGATTCGGAATTGAAATTTATTCAATTTAGTGAGAATTTATTCAATGATCTCCTTTATTAAGGGGTATGATGTTGCATGGTCATGAATAGACCCTACTCGGGGCCACCGGTTCGTTTTACCCTTTCATACCCATACGAGATTGCCCATTTCATCGACGACAACGTCTCCGGGATTTGGCATAACTTCCAGATGATGTGCCATGGTCGATTTGATAGGTGGGCTTCATTTGGGAACCCTCTTTATGACTAAAGAGCGCGTGCGAAGAGCGCCATCCCTCCTCCCCTCCTCCCCTCTCCCTCTCTCTATCTCTCTCCAAGAGGCGCGTGCAACCCGTCTGGTCTAAAGCGCACCGCGCCCATTACCGCCGATTTTTATGGAGCAGCTTCGGAGGCCACGGCCGTCCCCGGGTGGTTTCCGTCCAGGGGGAATGCATGCCCTCCCCACGGATTAACTTTTGATAAGACTACCCCCGACGGGGCGTGGCGATATGACCTGATTCAGAATTGAAATTTATTCAATTTAGTGAGAATTTATTCAATGATCTCCTTTATTAAGGGGTATGATGTTGCATGGCCATGAATAGACCCTACTCGGGCCGTCGGTTCGTTTTTTTTTTGCGTTTCAAATGCTCAGTAAACTCAATGTGATGGTTAGCGTATTGATTGTCTGGGAGAGAAGTGGAGATGTACACAGTAGTCGACTTGGTATGTGGGCTTCAATTTGGGAGCTGATTTGGGTCCAAAAAACGGGATTTCTATTCAAAAAGGTTCGTTTTCATGGAATGTTGTCCTTTTTATCCTCGACGAAGACGTTATCTGGATTCCACATCATCGAATAAAGATGTATCGTATTAGACTTAGTAGGCGCTTGGGACCTCTCTTTATGCTAAAGAGTGCGTGCAAAGCGCGCCATCCCTCTTCCTCTCCGCCCCCCCCCCTCTGGATGTGTGTGCAACCCGTCTGGTCTAAAGCGCGCCGCGTCCATAACCGCCGATTTTGTTTCAACCTCCTCGCCCGATGCTCGAGTGTTGCGACCCATGTGGGGAAGCGGTCTCGATGCATCCGTGTTGTAACAGCTCTTTTGCGGTTCGGTACGTTCAGGGCGGGTTTTTTTTGGTAGACGTTCGGTGCGTTGCCCCATGCGACGTCACCATTGTCTATCATTTTGAATCAGAGATGGCCACTGTGCCGCTTATTACTGAATTTATGCGAAAAAAAATATGTTTTTGATCATCCTTATTTTCGCATCTAAGATGACGTCTCCATAGTTTGGCAGTTATTGTGGGCTTGATAGGTGTGTGTTGCTGCCCCCCCCCCCCCCCCCCCCCCCCCCCAGACGCGATAGCTAACCGGTTGACCTAAAGCGCACCCACATCCATATTCGCCCATTTTAGGGTCCAGTTTCAAGAAAATACTGTACGCAAAGGCAGCCTCCATAGAACTGCTTGAGTCAATCAATTCTACATTCGAGAATGTAACTTATATGTAATTGATTAACTCAAGCATCGCTATGGAGGCTGCCTTTGCGTACAGTATGTTCTTCACCAGTGCCAACATCGTGAGATTCTTTTACCACTTAAACTAAATAGGGAAAACAATATGACTCCAACTGCATTAGGAGATGAATTCTTTTTCTTTTTACATCCGTGCTGGCCCGCCCCCTCACACTCTCTCACCGCCCCCTTCCCTACCCCTTTGCCCCTCCCCCTACCACTCTCCTCCCCCCTGCCCCTTTATCGCAGCCAGGGGGGGGGTAAAGGGAGAGACAGGGGCGTGGCCAATTCCCCCCCCCCCCCCGCCTCTCCCTACTGTTTCTACCCCGTCGCGACTAGCGCGCACTCTCTCATCAAGGTCCTACCCTCCACTCCTCTTAAGAGCGCCTCGCCGCTGCTCTGTCCGAGTGGGAAACCTCTTGGCAAATTTTTGGAAGGGCCTCCCCACCTCCTCAAGGGGGGGGGGGGGGTGGGGAAGACCCGCCCCTCCCGCCCTTTTCCGAGGGGGTGGAGCCAAGGGGGACGGGGCCCAATACGGATGTAAAAAAGTCCCGTGATGTGCTATTTTTTCTCGTCGAAAGGGGAGGGTTGTTTGATGGAGGATTAGCCTCTCTTTTGCATCTTATTTTGATTTCTTCGTTGTTTCCCTGTTGCTGTTTTATGTCGTTTCAGTATTGCAGAATGCATTTGTTTTCCAAAATCATCTATTGAATAAGCAGATGATGATATTCGTTAATGCATTTTTTTTCAGGCAATACTTGCAGTGTTCAACCACCACCTGGTGATTCCGTGACAATATTTGCAGTGTACAACCACCACTTGATTCCGTGTGTCCGCGCTATTAGCTCTCCGTACTATGGGGAGACTGAGTTTAATCAGATTCGGGAATCCCTTGCTTCCCCGAAAAATGTGATCTACTTTGGGTTTATAGATGCGTATGACAGTGGAACAATGTTTTTTTTTGATATATATATATCGCCACATAATATTCGCTCATTAAGGATTTGCCGGAGGGGCAAGGAGGGAGTTAAATTAATTTGGAGAGGAATTCCTGGATGGAGCAAGGAAGGCGCGCTTGGGTAATCAATTCTGCATCTATTGTATTCTCCAAGGTTCTATAACATCAGTAGCAACATTCTGAAACTTTTTCAGTTTACCAAGCGCGCCTTCGAGAGGGATGCAGACCGATGACCACTAATCGGTTGCGCAAGGTAAGTCGTGCGATTGTTGTTGTTGTTGAATACGGCCAGATGAGTGCTAAATGATGAGTGCTAAATGAGTAAATGTTATAGGAGATCAACGGTGTCCTGAAGGCAGACGCTCCTCCTATTGAACGCTCGAACACAAAAGAAAAAGGGCGTAAGTTCTTTCACACTTGATTTGAAAATACGAACATTGATTCACTGTCATACACGCTTCTATAGACCTCAGGTGGATCATTTTTTTTGTTTTGCTCGATTTATTTCGGTAAATGGTAAATGGTCGCAACAGTCGCCGCCGCGGCCTTGCGTAGGCCCTATTGGCGGCCCCTCTATTGAATGATGTGATAATGTTGATTGTTACGCGTTCTATTCACTCCTCGTTACTCGATAAAATCACTAATTATTACACGATCCATTTTTTTTAGATCATAGTAGTAATTATTATTTCGTTGCTAATTATTATTTTATTGTTTTATTTTATTATTTTATCGTACGACAGTAGCCCCTCTAGGCACTCCTCCCGTATGGGAGAAAGCAAAGGGAGAAAGAATCGATGACGAGAACAAAGCTCTCCTTTCTCGAGTTTACGAAGTGGAAAGAAAAGCAGGAGAATCGATAGTGAAAGCAAGTGAGGAATGTTGTGCACTCTTCTAAAAGTTCCCTCTAATCACGTCGTTTCAGCAACAGCACCATACTAAATCTCTCACGTTGGAGATGGTTGTGTGGTGGCGACCGTCCACTTTCCATGAGATGCTTCTCACCGACATGAGCATCGTCGTTCCTCGGCGTTCGACTGTCACCGTGTGGTGACATAAAAAACCGCTTAGAGCTTAGTACTGAGGCTCTAATACGCATGCTTAGGCTCGGATTGTGTCACAGAGATTGACATGTGATTCGTTATGCTTAGGTCGGCGACCCGATTTAATTTATTTTTGTTCTTTTATTCGCATTTTTTTAAATCATTTGTCCGCAATTCTAATCTAAATTGGAATTGAAAGCACGACAGTTGTTCTCTTTACATTAGTGTCATACTCTTTCGTGAGGGAACGCCAGTTAATAAATGGTTGTAACCGAAATAGTACGCGAAAGGGCCTTGAATAGGCTCTACTCATGGCCGTCAATTCATTTTTAACTGGCTACGATATGCCCCTCCCCCTCCCTCGTTGAAAGAATGTGTGATCCCTCCCATTTTTCGACCGGTTCTTTTTACAAAGTTACAAAATATATGGTTTCCCGTTAAAAAGGTGCCTTTTCATGCAATTTTGTCCTTTTCTCTTTCGACGACGACGTCTTCGGGATTCCGCATCATCGAGAGAAGATGCGCCGTGATCGACTTGGAAAGTGCACATACATTGAGAGGCGATTTTTTCATCGTATTGACCCCTATTGTAACCGAATCGACCTGGATAAAATGATGTGATGTGATGTGATGTGATCCGAGCCCTCTTTATGTCTAAAGATCGCGTGCAAGGCGCGCCACTCTTACTCCTACCCTCTGGGTGTGTGTGCAACCCGTCTGGCCTAAAGCGCACCGCGCCCATAACCGTCGATTTTACGGAGCTGTTTCAACCTCCTCGCCTCGATGGTTGAGTGTTGCGACCCATGTGGGGAAGCGGCCTCGATGCATCCGTGTTGTAACAGCTCTCTTGCGGTTCGGCACGATCAGGGGCGGGTTTTTTGGTAGACGTTTGGTGCGTTGCCCAAGGCGACGTCACCGTAGTCTTTCATTTTTTTTGAATCAGAGATGGCCACTCTGCCGCTTATTACTGAATTTATGTGAAGAATGTATGTGATAATTGTCGTTTTTCTTCTCCGTACATTGCTTTCGAGCCCGCACGGAATAGTATACATCGAGGGTATAACGTGTATCCTTTTTTCACATATTCTAATAATCTTGCTTTCTCTCGTCGTTAAAAAACAGTACAGTCGCGTAACCCTGATGGGGGAGATGAATTCTTGTTTGTTCTTTTACTTGTATTTTTTTTAGCATTTCCCACACCTCTAATCGAAATTGGAATTGAAAGCACTGTAGTTGTTCTCTTTACATTGGTGCATTACTATTGCCGATGATGGTGTATGGCTATGAATAGGCCCTACTCTGGGCCATTGGTTGATGTTCCGGGGTCGTTTTGTAGCAGCTTGCATTGCACATTTTGATAAAAAACATCTATTTTCCAAAGTTACGCAATATACGGTTTCCCGTTAAAAAAAGGTTCTCTTTCCATGGAATTTTGCCCTTTTATCCTCGACGACGATGTTATCTGGATTCCACATCATCGAATGGAGATGTACCGTGGTGGATTTGGTAGGTGCGATTCGTTTGAGAACCCTCTTTATGGCTAAAGAGTGCGTGCGAAGCGCGCCATCTCTCTCCCCTCCCCCCTCCTCTTTCCCCTCTGGGTGTGTGTGCAACCCGTCTGGTCTAAAGCGCACCGCGCCCATAACCGTCGATTTTACGGAGCTGTTTCAACCTCGCCCCGATGCTCGAGTGTTGCGCCCCATGTGGGGAAGCGGCCTCGATGCATCCGTGTTGTAACAGTTCTCTTGCGGTTCGGCACGATCAGGGGCGGGTTTTTTTGGTAGACGTTTGGTGCGTTGCCCAAGGCGACGTCACCTTTGTCTATCATTTTTGAATCAGAGATGGCCACTGTGCCGCTTATTACTGAATTTATGTGAAAAGTGAAAGACTTCATCGAACTCCAGAAAAAGAGGGGAGCGAGATAGTGCGATACTTACCCGCGCGTGTTAGCGCACACCCAGGGTATAAGGTGTGCAATTTCAGATATACCTAATCTTGCCCCGTTCGGGAACTCGATTTAAATAGGGAAATCAATATAGATGCGTAACCCTGCAGGGGGAGATGAATTCTTGTTTGTCATTTTAATGTTTTTTGTTGATTATTTTCCGTTTTCTTTCGAATGATGCAATACTCCTTTCAGTAGGAGATGAACCCTTTCGTCATTATATTGTCTTTTTAGTATTTGTCCACGCCTCAAAGTATTTTAGACGTGAGCACTCCAAAGTTGCAACTAGTGTAGATGTTCGCGATGTGCTATTTCCGTTTTTTTTCCATAGAGGTGGTGGTCCTCAATAGGGTCTATTCGTGGCTTGCGCTGAATTTCAATTTCTCGTCCTTGATCGGGGTCCCAATCGGGAACCTCGCGCGCGCTCCCTCCTCCTCCCTCTCATTCTCCCTATCTTCTCAGTCGTCACTCGAGTGTCGGCCGAGGAAGGTCGTCTTCTCGCGCTCTCCTCTTATTACCCCCAGAGTACTTTAAATGTGCTCTCCAAGTTGCTACTAGTGTAGATGTTCGTGATGTGCTATTTTTTCTCGTCGAAAGGGGAGGGTTGTTTGATGGAGGATTAGCCTCTCTTTTGCATCTTATTTTGTTTTCTTTGTTGTTTTCCCGTTGCTGTGTTATGTCGTTTCAGTATTGCAGCGTATATTTGTTTTCCAAAATCATCTATTGAATAAGCAGACGATGATGACGATGACGACATTCACTAATGCATTTTCAGGCAATACTTGAAGTGTTCAACCACCATCTGGTGATTCCGTGACAATATTTGCAGTGTCCGTGTGTCCGCGCTATTAGCTCTCCGTACTATGGGGAGACTGAGTTTAATCAGATTCGGGAATCCCTTGCTTCCCCCGAAAAATGTGATCTACTTTGGGTTTATAGATGCGTATGACAGTGGAACAATGTTTTTTTTGATATATATATCGCCACATAATATTCGCTCATTAAGGATTTGCCGGAGGGGGCAAGGAGGGAGTTAAATTAATTTGGAGAGGAATTCCTGGATGAAGCAAGGAAGGCGCGCTTTGGGTAATCAATTCTGCATCTATTGTATTCTCCAAGGTTCTATAACATCAGTAGCAACATTCTGAAACTTTTTCAGTTTACCAAGCGCGCCTTCGAGAGGGATGCAGACCGATGACCACTAATCGGTTGCGCAAGGTAAGTCGTGCGATTGTTGTTGTTGTTGAATACGGCCAGATGAGTGCTAAATGAGTAAATGTTATAGGAAATCAACGATGTCCTGAAGGCGGACGCTCCTCCCATCGAACACTCGAACACGAAAAACGCGATGAGAAAAAGGGCGTAAGTTCTTCCACACTTGATATGAAAATACGAACATTGGTTCACTGTCATACACGCTTCTATAGACCCCAAGCGGATCATATTTGTTTTGCTCGATTTATTTTCGTAAATGGTAAATGGTCGCAACAGTCGCCGCCGCGGCCTTGCGTAGGCCCTATTGGCGGCCCTCTCTATTGAATGATGTGATAATGTTGATTGTTACGCGTTCTAATCACGTTACTCGATAAAATCACTAATTATTACATGATCCATTTTTAGACCATAGTAGTAATTATTATTTCGTTGCTAATTATTATTTTATTTTTTATAGTCATTCATCTTTCATTGTATTCATCCTAGATTACTGTAGTTTTTAATTGACGTGCTATTCTTCCCCCTTTCTCATTTCATCTTCATGCAAATTTAGTCTGACCCCTCTTAGATAGTCTTTTACATATCATTTTACATATAGGATCGTTGAGTTGTTTAAACGTGAAAAAAAGTTAGGTCTTCTCTCGTCGCTAGTTGAGCAAGGTCGTTTCCTTGTCTCGGTGAAGTCTTCTTTGCTGTGTAGCAGTCGCCATTTGTTGAAAGTTCGATAAAGTGACTTTTGATCACTTTCCCTCTCCATTCGTTGTGTCTTACACGGTCAGCGTTCTCGTTGCAGCAACAGCACCAGACTAAATCTCACACGTTGGAGATGTTTTCATGCAATTTTGTCCTTTTCTCTTTCGACGACGACGTCTTCGGGATTCCGCATCATCGAGAGAAGATGCGCCGTGATCGACTTGGTAAGTGCACATACATTGAGAGGCGATCCGAGCCCTCATTATGTCTAAAGAGCGCGTGCAAGGCGCGCCACTCTTCCTCCTACCCTCTGGGTGTGTGCGCAACCCGTCTGGTCTAAAGCGCACCGCGCCCATAACCGTCGATTTTACGGAGCTGTTTCAAACTCCTCGCCTCGATGGTTGAGTGTTGCGACCCATGTGGGGAAGCGGCCTCGATGCATCCGTGTTGTAACAGCTCTCTTGCGGTTCGGCACGATCAGGGGCGGGTTTTTTTGGTAGACGTTTGGTGCGTTGCCCAAGGCGACGTCACCTTTGTCTATCATTTTTGAATCAGAGATGGCCACTCTGCCGCTTATTACTGAATTTATGTGAAGAATGTATGTGATAATTGTCGTTTTTTTTCTTCTCCGTACATTGCTTTCGAGCCCGCACGGAATAGTATACATCAAGGGTATAATGTGTATCCTTTTTTCACATATTCTAATATTCTTGCTTTCTCTCGTCGTTAAAAAAAGTACAGTCGCGTAACCCTGCTGAGGGAGATGAATTCTTGTTTGTTCTTTTACTTGTATTTTTTAGCATTTCCCACACCTCTAATCGAAATTGGAATTGAAAGCACTGTAGTTGTTCTCTTTACATTGGTGCATTACTATTGCCGATGATGGTGTATGGCTATAAATAGACTGTTTTCGTTGTTTTTCTCATCGACGTCGATGTTGTCTGTATTCCACATCAACAGACGATGTTGTATGGCCATGCCCTACTCGCGGACATCGGTTTATTTAACCCTTTCACAACACACACGAAAGACACTACTTGACGACGACACCTCTTAGTACTATCACTTTAGGCTTTTTTTTATTTCACTCTAAAAAAATGCATCTTGCATTAGGATTTCCAATTTTGCTGTCATTTTCATAATATACATGACTCTCTTTGTTTGGCGGTCACGAATATGCCCTATTAGCGACCCTATCATTTTATTTTCAAATTTCTTATTTTTATATTTAGGTTATGCTTATATTTAGGCCTCCACTTGGGCTTAGGCTTAAGGCCGCAGGCTTGTTTTCCATGCTTGGGCTTAGCATCTTTGACTCGATTGTGTTACTACTCTTCCCTTTTACTTGGGCGGCTCGTTGACACTTGTTTTTTCCACTTTTCTCTCTCCCTCCTTTACTCACGGCCCTGAATACGCCCTACTCGCGGCCGCCGCGCTCAGGCGCAGACATACTCTGGTGCTTAGGCGGGCGGGCGTTTGACTACCACCACCACCACCAGCACCTATCACCTCCCTCCCTTCCCCGGCGTTTGACTATCACTATGCGTTCTTTATAAAAAAATTCGCTTAGGCTTAGGCTTAGTGCTTAGGCTTAGGTCCCAATGCGCATGCTTAGGCCGGCGTTGTGTAGCAGAAAGTGGCATGCGCCTCGCAGTGCTTCGGCTTAGGCTGCTTCTTTTTTTAAACCTTTTTTGTGTACGTTACTCTATTCTTTTCCACCATTTAGTCTTAGGCTTAAAGGTTTGGCTTTGGAGCTTGGCTTCTTTTCCCTTTTTTACTCTTCCTTTCACTTGGGCGGCTCTTTGACGACATGTTATTCATTCAAAATATATTACTTGTAATAATTTATTTTCCACCTTTTTACACTCGTCCCCGTTCCGCGCGCCCTCATTAGGTGTTTTCATTAGGCGTTTGACTATCACTGTGCGTCGATTGAAGAAAATGTTTAGTGCTCAGGCTTACATAAAGTGACATGCGACAACTTACGCTTTTGGCGCTGATTCCTTGCATATGCCATTTGAGGAGGCCGTGGATAGGGTCTGCACGCGGCCACCCCACCACCAAACCACCCCGCCCTCCCACTTGGGCTTAGGCTTAGCTCCGTTTGCTAGTTTTTCCCATTTAGGCTTAGGCTTGGCATCTTTTCCCTTTTTTACTCTTCCCTTCCACTTGGGCTTAGGCTTAGCTCCGTTTGCTAGTTTTTCCCATTTAGGCTTAGGCTTGGCATCTTTTCCCTTTTTTACTCTTCCCTCCCACTTGGGCTTAGGCTTAAGGCCGCACCTTTTGTTTTCCGACTTGTGCTTAGGCTTAGCATCTTTTTATTATTTTCACTCCTTTTCCCACTTGGGCTTAGGCTTAAGGCCGCACCTTTTGTTTTCCCATTTAGGCTTAGGCTTAGCATATTTTTATTATTTTCAATCCTTTTCCCACTTGGGCTTAGGCTTAAGGCCGCACCTTTTGTTTTCCGACTTGTGCTTAGGCTTAGCTTCGTTGATTTGTTTTACTCTTCCCTTCCACTTGGGCTTAGGCTTAAGGCCGCAGGCTTGTTTTCCATGCTTGGGCTTAGCATCTTTGACTCGATTGTGTTACTACTCTTCCCTTTTACTTGGGCGGCTCGTTGACACTTGTTTTTTCCACTTTTCTCTCTCCCTCCTTTACTCACGGCCCTGAATACGCCCTACTCGCGGCCGCCGCGCTCAGGCGCAGACATACTCTGGTGCTTAGGCGGGCGGGCGTTTGACTACCACCACCACCACCAGCACCTATCACCTCCCTCCCTTCCCCGGCGTTTGACTATCACTATGCGTTCTTTATAAAAAAATTCGCTTAGGCTTAGGCTTAGTGCTTAGGCTTAGGTCCCAATGCGCATGCTTAGGCCGGCGTTGTGTAGCAGAAAGTGGCATGCGCCTCGCAGTGCTTCGGCTTAGGCTGCTTCTTTTTTTAAACCTTTTTTGTGTACGTTACTCTATTCTTTTCCACCATTTAGTCTTAGGCTTAAAGGTTTGGCTTTGGAGCTTGGCTTCTTTTCCCTTTTTTACTCTTCCTTTCACTTGGGCGGCTCTTTGACGACATGTTATTCATTCAAAATATATTACTTGTAATAATTTATTTTCCACCTTTTTACACTCGTCCCCGTTCCGCGCGCCCTCATTAGGTGTTTTCATTAGGCGTTTGACTATCACTGTGCGTCGATTGAAGAAAATGTTTAGTGCTCAGGCTTACATAAAGTGACATGCGACAACTTACGCTTTTGGCGCTGATTCCTTGCATATGCCATTTGAGGAGGCCGTGGATAGGGTCTGCACGCGGCCACCCCACCACCAAACCACCCCGCCCTCCCACTTGGGCTTAGGCTTAGCTCCGTTTGCTAGTTTTTCCCATTTAGGCTTAGGCTTGGCATCTTTTCCCTTTTTTACTCTTCCCTCCCACTTGGGCTTAGGCTTAAGGCCGCACCTTTTGTTTTCCGACTTGTGCTTAGGCTTAGCATCTTTTTATTATTTTCACTCCTTTTCCCACTTGGGCTTAGGCTTAAGGCCGCACCTTTTGTTTTCCCATTTAGGCTTAGGCTTAGCATATTTTTATTATTTTCAATCCTTTTCCCACTTGGGCTTAGGCTTAAGGCCGCACCTTTTGTTTTCCGACTTGTGCTTAGGCTTAGCTTCGTTGATTTGTTTTACTCTTCCCTTCCACTTGGGCTTAGGCTTAAGGCCGCAGGCTTGTTTTCCATGCTTGGGCTTAGCATCTTTGACTCGATTGTGTTACTACTCTTCCCTTTTACTTGGGCGGCTCGTTGACACTTGTTTTTTCCACTTTTCTCTCTCCCTCCTTTACTCACGGCCCTGAATACGCCCTACTCGCGGCCGCCGCGCTCAGGCGCAGACATACTCTGGTGCTTAGGCGGGCGGGCGTTTGACTACCACCACCACCACCAGCACCTATCACCTCCCTCCCTTCCCGGCGTTTGACTATCACTATGCGTTCTTTATAAAAAAATTCGCTTAGGCTTAGGCTTAGTGCTTAGGCTTAGGTCCCAATGCGCATGCTTAGGCCGGCGTTGTGTAGCAGAAAGTGGCATGCGCCTCGCAGTGCTTCGGCTTAGGCTGCTTCTTTTTTTAAACCTTTTTTGTGTACGTTACTCTATTCTTTTCCACCATTTAGTCTTAGGCTTAAAGGTTTGGCTTTGGAGCTTGGCTTCTTTTCCCTTTTTTACTCTTCCTTTCACTTGGGCGGCTCTTTGACGACATGTTATTCATTCAAAATATATTACTTGTAATAATTTATTTTCCACCTTTTTACACTCGTCCCCGTTCCGCGCGCCCTCATTAGGTGTTTTCATTAGGCGTTTGACTATCACTGTGCGTCGATTGAAGAAAATGTTTAGTGCTCAGGCTTACATAAAGTGACATGCGACAACTTACGCTTTTGGCGCTGATTCCTTGCATATGCCATTTGAGGAGGCCGTGGATAGGGTCTGCACGCGGCCACCCCACCACCAAACCACCCCGCCCTCCCACTTGGGCTTAGGCTTAGCTCCGTTTGCTAGTTTTTCCCATTTAGGCTTAGGCTTGGCATCTTTTCCCTTTTTTACTCTTCCCTTCCACTTGGGCTTAGGCTTAGCTCCGTTTGCTAGTTTTTCCCATTTAGGCTTAGGCTTGGCATCTTTTCCCTTTTTTACTCTTCCCTCCCACTTGGGCTTAGGCTTAAGGCCGCACCTTTTGTTTTCCGACTTGTGCTTAGGCTTAGCATCTTTTTATTATTTTCACTCCTTTTCCCACTTGGGCTTAGGCTTAAGGCCGCACCTTTTGTTTTCCCATTTAGGCTTAGGCTTAGCATATTTTTATTATTTTCAATCCTTTTCCCACTTGGGCTTAGGCTTAAGGCCGCACCTTTTGTTTTCCGACTTGTGCTTAGGCTTAGCTTCGTTGATTTGTTTTACTCTTCCCTTCCACTTGGGCTTAGGCTTAAGGCCGCAGGCTTGTTTTCCATGCTTGGGCTTAGCATCTTTGACTCGATTGTGTTACTACTCTTCCCTTTTACTTGGGCGGCTCGTTGACACTTGTTTTTTCCACTTTTCTCTCTCCCTCCTTTACTCACGGCCCTGAATACGCCCTACTCGCGGCCGCCGCGCTCAGGCGCAGACATACTCTGGTGCTTAGGCGGGCGGGCGTTTGACTACCACCACCACCACCAGCACCTATCACCTCCCTCCCTTCCCCGGCGTTTGACTATCACTATGCGTTCTTTATAAAAAAATTCGCTTAGGCTTAGGCTTAGTGCTTAGGCTTAGGTCCCAATGCGCATGCTTAGGCCGGCGTTGTGTAGCAGAAAGTGGCATGCGCCTCGCAGTGCTTCGGCTTAGGCTGCTTCTTTTTTTAAACCTTTTTTGTGTACGTTACTCTATTCTTTTCCACCATTTAGTCTTAGGCTTAAAGGTTTGGCTTTGGAGCTTGGCTTCTTTTCCCTTTTTTACTCTTCCTTTCACTTGGGCGGCTCTTTGACGACATGTTATTCATTCAAAATATATTACTTGTAATAATTTATTTTCCACCTTTTTACACTCGTCCCCGTTCCGCGCGCCCTCATTAGGTGTTTTCATTAGGCGTTTGACTATCACTGTGCGTCGATTGAAGAAAATGTTTAGTGCTCAGGCTTACATAAAGTGACATGCGACAACTTACGCTTTTGGCGCTGATTCCTTGCATATGCCATTTGAGGAGGCCGTGGATAGGGTCTGCACGCGGCCACCCCACCACCAAACCACCCCGCCCTCCCACTTGGGCTTAGGCTTAGCTCCGTTTGCTAGTTTTTCCCATTTAGGCTTAGGCTTGGCATCTTTTCCCTTTTTTACTCTTCCCTTCCACTTGGGCTTAGGCTTAGCTCCGTTTGCTAGTTTTTCCCATTTAGGCTTAGGCTTGGCATCTTTTCCCTTTTTTACTCTTCCCTCCCACTTGGGCTTAGGCTTAAGGCCGCACCTTTTGTTTTCCGACTTGTGCTTAGGCTTAGCATCTTTTTATTATTTTCACTCCTTTTCCCACTTGGGCTTAGGCTTAAGGCCGCACCTTTTGTTTTCCCATTTAGGCTTAGGCTTAGCATATTTTTATTATTTTCAATCCTTTTCCCACTTGGGCTTAGGCTTAAGGCCGCACCTTTTGTTTTCCGACTTGTGCTTAGGCTTAGCTTCGTTGATTTGTTTTACTCTTCCCTTCCACTTGGGCTTAGGCTTAAGGCCGCAGGCTTGTTTTCCATGCTTGGGCTTAGCATCTTTGACTCGATTGTGTTACTACTCTTCCCTTTTACTTGGGCGGCTCGTTGACACTTGTTTTTTCCACTTTTCTCTCTCCCTCCTTTACTCACGGCCCTGAATACGCCCTACTCGCGGCCGCCGCGCTCAGGCGCAGACATACTCTGGTGCTTAGGCGGGCGGGCGTTTGACTACCACCACCACCACCAGCACCTATCACCTCCCTCCCTTCCCCGGCGTTTGACTATCACTATGCGTTCTTTATAAAAAAATTCGCTTAGGCTTAGGCTTAGTGCTTAGGCTTAGGTCCCAATGCGCATGCTTAGGCCGGCGTTGTGTAGCAGAAAGTGGCATGCGCCTCGCAGTGCTTCGGCTTAGGCTGCTTCTTTTTTTAAACCTTTTTTGTGTACGTTACTCTATTCTTTTCCACCATTTAGTCTTAGGCTTAAAGGTTTGGCTTTGGAGCTTGGCTTCTTTTCCCTTTTTTACTCTTCCTTTCACTTGGGCGGCTCTTTGACGACATGTTATTCATTCAAAATATATTACTTGTAATAATTTATTTTCCACCTTTTTACACTCGTCCCCGTTCCGCGCGCCCTCATTAGGTGTTTTCATTAGGCGTTTGACTATCACTGTGCGTCGATTGAAGAAAATGTTTAGTGCTCAGGCTTACATAAAGTGACATGCGACAACTTACGCTTTTGGCGCTGATTCCTTGCATATGCCATTTGAGGAGGCCGTGGATAGGGTCTGCACGCGGCCACCCCACCACCAAACCACCCCGCCCTCCCACTTGGGCTTAGGCTTAGCTCCGTTTGCTAGTTTTTCCCATTTAGGCTTAGGCTTGGCATCTTTTCCCTTTTTTACTCTTCCCTTCCACTTGGGCTTAGGCTTAGCTCCGTTTGCTAGTTTTTCCCATTTAGGCTTAGGCTTGGCATCTTTTCCCTTTTTTACTCTTCCCTCCCACTTGGGCTTAGGCTTAAGGCCGCACCTTTTGTTTTCCGACTTGTGCTTAGGCTTAGCATCTTTTTATTATTTTCACTCCTTTTCCCACTTGGGCTTAGGCTTAAGGCCGCACCTTTTGTTTTCCCATTTAGGCTTAGGCTTAGCATATTTTTATTATTTTCAATCCTTTTCCCACTTGGGCTTAGGCTTAAGGCCGCACCTTTTGTTTTCCGACTTGTGCTTAGGCTTAGCTTCGTTGATTTGTTTTACTCTTCCCTTCCACTTGGGCTTAGGCTTAAGGCCGCAGGCTTGTTTTCCATGCTTGGGCTTAGCATCTTTGACTCGATTGTGTTACTACTCTTCCCTTTTACTTGGGCGGCTCGTTGACACTTGTTTTTTCCACTTTTCTCTCTCCCTCCTTTACTCACGGCCCTGAATACGCCCTACTCGCGGCCGCCGCGCTCAGGCGCAGACATACTCTGGTGCTTAGGCGGGCGGGCGTTTGACTACCACCACCACCACCAGCACCTATCACCTCCCTCCCTTCCCGGCGTTTGACTATCACTATGCGTTCTTTATAAAAAAATTCGCTTAGGCTTAGGCTTAGTGCTTAGGCTTAGGTCCCAATGCGCATGCTTAGGCCGGCGTTGTGTAGCAGAAAGTGGCATGCGCCTCGCAGTGCTTCGGCTTAGGCTGCTTCTTTTTTTAAACCTTTTTTGTGTACGTTACTCTATTCTTTTCCACCATTTAGTCTTAGGCTTAAAGGTTTGGCTTTGGAGCTTGGCTTCTTTTCCCTTTTTTACTCTTCCTTTCACTTGGGCGGCTCTTTGACGACATGTTATTCATTCAAAATATATTACTTGTAATAATTTATTTTCCACCTTTTTACACTCGTCCCCGTTCCGCGCGCCCTCATTAGGTGTTTTCATTAGGCGTTTGACTATCACTGTGCGTCGATTGAAGAAAATGTTTAGTGCTCAGGCTTACATAAAGTGACATGCGACAACTTACGCTTTTGGCGCTGATTCCTTGCATATGCCATTTGAGGAGGCCGTGGATAGGGTCTGCACGCGGCCACCCCACCACCAAACCACCCCGCCCTCCCACTTGGGCTTAGGCTTAGCTCCGTTTGCTAGTTTTTCCCATTTAGGCTTAGGCTTGGCATCTTTTCCCTTTTTTACTCTTCCCTTCCACTTGGGCTTAGGCTTAGCTCCGTTTGCTAGTTTTTCCCATTTAGGCTTAGGCTTGGCATCTTTTCCCTTTTTTACTCTTCCCTCCCACTTGGGCTTAGGCTTAAGGCCGCACCTTTTGTTTTCCGACTTGTGCTTAGGCTTAGCATCTTTTATTATTTTCACTCCTTTTCCCACTTGGGCTTAGGCTTAAGGCCGCACCTTTTGTTTTCCCATTTAGGCTTAGGCTTAGCATATTTTTATTATTTTCAATCCTTTTCCCACTTGGGCTTAGGCTTAAGGCCGCACCTTTTGTTTTCCGACTTGTGCTTAGGCTTAGCTTCGTTGATTTGTTTTACTCTTCCCTTCCACTTGGGCTTAGGCTTAAGGCCGCAGGCTTGTTTTCCATGCTTGGGCTTAGCATCTTTGACTCGATTGTGTTACTACTCTTCCCTTTTACTTGGGCGGCTCGTTGACACTTGTTTTTTCCACTTTTCTCTCTCCCTCCTTTACTCACGGCCCTGAATACGCCCTACTCGCGGCCGCCGCGCTCAGGCGCAGACATACTCTGGTGCTTAGGCGGGCGGGCGTTTGACTACCACCACCACCACCAGCACCTATCACCTCCCTCCCTTCCCCGGCGTTTGACTATCACTATGCGTTCTTTATAAAAAATTCGCTTAGGCTTAGGCTTAGTGCTTAGGCTTAGGTCCCAATGCGCATGCTTAGGCCGGCGTTGTGTAGCAGAAAGTGGCATGCGCCTCGCAGTGCTTCGGCTTAGGCTGCTTCTTTTTTTAAACCTTTTTTGTGTACGTTACTCTATTCTTTTCCACCATTTAGTCTTAGGCTTAAAGGTTTGGCTTTGGAGCTTGGCTTCTTTTCCCTTTTTTACTCTTCCTTTCACTTGGGCGGCTCTTTGACGACATGTTATTCATTCAAAATATATTACTTGTAATAATTTATTTTCCACCTTTTTACACTCGTCCCCGTTCCGCGCGCCCTCATTAGGTGTTTTCATTAGGCGTTTGACTATCACTGTGCGTCGATTGAAGAAAATGTTTAGTGCTCAGGCTTACATAAAGTGACATGCGACAACTTACGCTTTTGGCGCTGATTCCTTGCATATGCCATTTGAGGAGGCCGTGGATAGGGTCTGCACGCGGCCACCCCACCACCAAACCACCCCGCCCTCCCACTTGGGCTTAGGCTTAGCTCCGTTTGCTAGTTTTTCCCATTTAGGCTTAGGCTTGGCATCTTTTCCCTTTTTTACTCTTCCCTTCCACTTGGGCTTAGGCTTAGCTCCGTTTGCTAGTTTTTCCCATTTAGGCTTAGGCTTGGCATCTTTTCCCTTTTTTACTCTTCCCTCCCACTTGGGCTTAGGCTTAAGGCCGCACCTTTTGTTTTCCGACTTGTGCTTAGGCTTAGCATCTTTTTATTATTTTCACTCCTTTTCCCACTTGGGCTTAGGCTTAAGGCCGCACCTTTTGTTTTCCCATTTAGGCTTAGGCTTAGCATATTTTTATTATTTTCAATCCTTTTCCCACTTGGGCTTAGGCTTAAGGCCGCACCTTTTGTTTTCCGACTTGTGCTTAGGCTTAGCTTCGTTGATTTGTTTTACTCTTCCCTTCCACTTGGGCTTAGGCTTAAGGCCGCAGGCTTGTTTTCCATGCTTGGGCTTAGCATCTTTGACTCGATTGTGTTACTACTCTTCCCTTTTACTTGGGCGGCTCGTTGACACTTGTTTTTTCCACTTTTCTCTCTCCCTCCTTTACTCACGGCCCTGAATACGCCCTACTCGCGGCCGCCGCGCTCAGGCGCAGACATACTCTGGTGCTTAGGCGGGCGGGCGTTTGACTACCACCACCACCAGCACCTATCACCTCCCTCCCTTCCCCGGCGTTTGACTATCACTATGCGTTCTTTATAAAAAAATTCGCTTAGGCTTAGGCTTAGTGCTTAGGCTTAGGTCCCAATGCGCATGCTTAGGCCGGCGTTGTGTAGCAGAAAGTGGCATGCGCCTCGCAGTGCTTCGGCTTAGGCTGCTTCTTTTTTTAAACCTTTTTTGTGTACGTTACTCTATTCTTTTCCACCATTTAGTCTTAGGCTTAAAGGTTTGGCTTTGGAGCTTGGCTTCTTTTCCCTTTTTTACTCTTCCTTTCACTTGGGCGGCTCTTTGACGACATGTTATTCATTCAAAATATATTACTTGTAATAATTTATTTTCCACCTTTTTACACTCGTCCCCGTTCCGCGCGCCCTCATTAGGTGTTTTCATTAGGCGTTTGACTATCACTGTGCGTCGATTGAAGAAAATGTTTAGTGCTCAGGCTTACATAAAGTGACATGCGACAACTTACGCTTTTGGCGCTGATTCCTTGCATATGCCATTTGAGGAGGCCGTGGATAGGGTCTGCACGCGGCCACCCCACCACCAAACCACCCCGCCCTCCCACTTGGGCTTAGGCTTAGCTCCGTTTGCTAGTTTTTCCCATTTAGGCTTAGGCTTGGCATCTTTTCCCTTTTTTACTCTTCCCTTCCACTTGGGCTTAGGCTTAGCTCCGTTTGCTAGTTTTTCCCATTTAGGCTTAGGCTTGGCATCTTTTCCCTTTTTTACTCTTCCCTCCCACTTGGGCTTAGGCTTAAGGCCGCACCTTTTGTTTTCCGACTTGTGCTTAGGCTTAGCATCTTTTTATTATTTTCACTCCTTTTCCCACTTGGGCTTAGGCTTAAGGCCGCACCTTTTGTTTTCCCATTTAGGCTTAGGCTTAGCATATTTTTATTATTTTCAATCCTTTTCCCACTTGGGCTTAGGCTTAAGGCCGCACCTTTTGTTTTCCGACTTGTGCTTAGGCTTAGCTTCGTTGATTTGTTTTACTCTTCCCTTCCACTTGGGCTTAGGCTTAAGGCCGCAGGCTTGTTTTCCATGCTTGGGCTTAGCATCTTTGACTCGATTGTGTTACTACTCTTCCCTTTTACTTGGGCGGCTCGTTGACACTTGTTTTTTCCACTTTTCTCTCTCCCTCCTTTACTCACGGCCCTGAATACGCCCTACTCGCGGCCGCCGCGCTCAGGCGCAGACATACTCTGGTGCTTAGGCGGGCGGGCGTTTGACTACCACCACCACCACCAGCACCTATCACCTCCCTCCCTTCCCCGGCGTTTGACTATCACTATGCGTTCTTTATAAAAAAATTCGCTTAGGCTTAGGCTTAGTGCTTAGGCTTAGGTCCCAATGCGCATGCTTAGGCCGGCGTTGTGTAGCAGAAAGTGGCATGCGCCTCGCAGTGCTTCGGCTTAGGCTGCTTCTTTTTTTAAACCTTTTTTGTGTACGTTACTCTATTCTTTTCCACCATTTAGTCTTAGGCTTAAAGGTTTGGCTTTGGAGCTTGGCTTCTTTTCCCTTTTTTACTCTTCCTTTCACTTGGGCGGCTCTTTGACGACATGTTATTCATTCAAAATATATTACTTGTAATAATTTATTTTCCACCTTTTTACACTCGTCCCCGTTCCGCGCGCCCTCATTAGGTGTTTTCATTAGGCGTTTGACTATCACTGTGCGTCGATTGAAGAAAATGTTTAGTGCTCAGGCTTACATAAAGTGACATGCGACAACTTACGCTTTTGGCGCTGATTCCTTGCATATGCCATTTGAGGAGGCCGTGGATAGGGTCTGCACGCGGCCACCCCACCACCAAACCACCCCGCCCTCCCACTTGGGCTTAGGCTTAGCTCCGTTTGCTAGTTTTTCCCATTTAGGCTTAGGCTTGGCATCTTTTCCCTTTTTTACTCTTCCCTTCCACTTGGGCTTAGGCTTAGCTCCGTTTGCTAGTTTTTCCCATTTAGGCTTAGGCTTGGCATCTTTTCCCTTTTTTACTCTTCCCTCCCACTTGGGCTTAGGCTTAAGGCCGCACCTTTTGTTTTCCGACTTGTGCTTAGGCTTAGCATCTTTTTATTATTTTCACTCCTTTTCCCACTTGGGCTTAGGCTTAAGGCCGCACCTTTTGTTTTCCCATTTAGGCTTAGGCTTAGCATATTTTTATTATTTTCAATCCTTTTCCCACTTGGGCTTAGGCTTAAGGCCGCACCTTTTGTTTTCCGACTTGTGCTTAGGCTTAGCTTCGTTGATTTGTTTTACTCTTCCCTTCCACTTGGGCTTAGGCTTAAGGCCGCAGGCTTGTTTTCCATGCTTGGGCTTAGCATCTTTGACTCGATTGTGTTACTACTCTTCCCTTTTACTTGGGCGGCTCGTTGACACTTGTTTTTTCCACTTTTCTCTCTCCCTCCTTTACTCACGGCCCTGAATACGCCCTACTCGCGGCCGCCGCGCTCAGGCGCAGACATACTCTGGTGCTTAGGCGGGCGGGCGTTTGACTACCACCACCACCACCAGCACCTATCACCTCCCTCCCTTCCCCGGCGTTTGACTATCACTATGCGTTCTTTATAAAAAAATTCGCTTAGGCTTAGGCTTAGTGCTTAGGCTTAGGTCCCAATGCGCATGCTTAGGCCGGCGTTGTGTAGCAGAAAGTGGCATGCGCCTCGCAGTGCTTCGGCTTAGGCTGCTTCTTTTTTTAAACCTTTTTTGTGTACGTTACTCTATTCTTTTCCACCATTTAGTCTTAGGCTTAAAGGTTTGGCTTTGGAGCTTGGCTTCTTTTCCCTTTTTTACTCTTCCTTTCACTTGGGCGGCTCTTTGACGACATGTTATTCATTCAAAATATATTACTTGTAATAATTTATTTTCCACCTTTTTACACTCGTCCCCGTTCCGCGCGCCCTCATTAGGTGTTTTCATTAGGCGTTTGACTATCACTGTGCGTCGATTGAAGAAAATGTTTAGTGCTCAGGCTTACATAAAGTGACATGCGACAACTTACGCTTTTGGCGCTGATTCCTTGCATATGCCATTTGAGGAGGCCGTGGATAGGGTCTGCACGCGGCCACCCCACCACCAAACCACCCCGCCCTCCCACTTGGGCTTAGGCTTAGCTCCGTTTGCTAGTTTTTCCCATTTAGGCTTAGGCTTGGCATCTTTTCCCTTTTTTACTCTTCCCTTCCACTTGGGCTTAGGCTTAGCTCCGTTTGCTAGTTTTTCCCATTTAGGCTTAGGCTTGGCATCTTTTCCCTTTTTTACTCTTCCCTCCCACTTGGGCTTAGGCTTAAGGCCGCACCTTTTGTTTTCCGACTTGTGCTTAGGCTTAGCATCTTTTTATTATTTTCACTCCTTTTCCCACTTGGGCTTAGGCTTAAGGCCGCACCTTTTGTTTTCCCATTTAGGCTTAGGCTTAGCATATTTTTATTATTTTCAATCCTTTTCCCACTTGGGCTTAGGCTTAAGGCCGCACCTTTTGTTTTCCGACTTGTGCTTAGGCTTAGCTTCGTTGATTTGTTTTACTCTTCCCTTCCACTTGGGCTTAGGCTTAAGGCCGCAGGCTTGTTTTCCATGCTTGGGCTTAGCATCTTTGACTCGATTGTGTTACTACTCTTCCCTTTTACTTGGGCGGCTCGTTGACACTTGTTTTTTCCACTTTTCTCTCTCCCTCCTTTACTCACGGCCCTGAATACGCCCTACTCGCGGCCGCCGCGCTCAGGCGCAGACATACTCTGGTGCTTAGGCGGGCGGGCGTTTGACTACCACCACCACCACCAGCACCTATCACCTCCCTCCCTTCCCCGGCGTTTGACTATCACTATGCGTTCTTTATAAAAAAATTCGCTTAGGCTTAGGCTTAGTGCTTAGGCTTAGGTCCCAATGCGCATGCTTAGGCCGGCGTTGTGTAGCAGAAAGTGGCATGCGCCTCGCAGTGCTTCGGCTTAGGCTGCTTCTTTTTTTAAACCTTTTTTGTGTACGTTACTCTATTCTTTTCCACCATTTAGTCTTAGGCTTAAAGGTTTGGCTTTGGAGCTTGGCTTCTTTTCCCTTTTTTACTCTTCCTTTCACTTGGGCGGCTCTTTGACGACATGTTATTCATTCAAAATATATTACTTGTAATAATTTATTTTCCACCTTTTTACACTCGTCCCCGTTCCGCGCGCCCTCATTAGGTGTTTTCATTAGGCGTTTGACTATCACTGTGCGTCGATTGAAGAAAATGTTTAGTGCTCAGGCTTACATAAAGTGACATGCGACAACTTACGCTTTTGGCGCTGATTCCTTGCATATGCCATTTGAGGAGGCCGTGGATAGGGTCTGCACGCGGCCACCCCACCACCAAACCACCCCGCCCTCCCACTTGGGCTTAGGCTTAGCTCCGTTTGCTAGTTTTTCCCATTTAGGCTTAGGCTTGGCATCTTTTCCCTTTTTTACTCTTCCCTTCCACTTGGGCTTAGGCTTAGCTCCGTTTGCTAGTTTTTCCCATTTAGGCTTAGGCTTGGCATCTTTTCCCTTTTTTACTCTTCCCTCCCACTTGGGCTTAGGCTTAAGGCCGCACCTTTTGTTTTCCGACTTGTGCTTAGGCTTAGCATCTTTTTATTATTTTCACTCCTTTTCCCACTTGGGCTTAGGCTTAAGGCCGCACCTTTTGTTTTCCCATTTAGGCTTAGGCTTAGCATATTTTTATTATTTTCAATCCTTTTCCCACTTGGGCTTAGGCTTAAGGCCGCACCTTTTGTTTTCCGACTTGTGCTTAGGCTTAGCTTCGTTGATTTGTTTTACTCTTCCCTTCCACTTGGGCTTAGGCTTAAGGCCGCAGGCTTGTTTTCCATGCTTGGGCTTAGCATCTTTGACTCGATTGTGTTACTACTCTTCCCTTTTACTTGGGCGGCTCGTTGACACTTGTTTTTTCCACTTTTCTCTCTCCCTCCTTTACTCACGGCCCTGAATACGCCCTACTCGCGGCCGCCGCGCTCAGGCGCAGACATACTCTGGTGCTTAGGCGGGCGGGCGTTTGACTACCACCACCACCACCAGCACCTATCACCTCCCTCCCTTCCCCGGCGTTTGACTATCACTATGCGTTCTTTATAAAAAAATTCGCTTAGGCTTAGGCTTAGTGCTTAGGCTTAGGTCCCAATGCGCATGCTTAGGCCGGCGTTGTGTAGCAGAAAGTGGCATGCGCCTCGCAGTGCTTCGGCTTAGGCTGCTTCTTTTTTTAAACCTTTTTTGTGTACGTTACTCTATTCTTTTCCACCATTTAGTCTTAGGCTTAAAGGTTTGGCTTTGGAGCTTGGCTTCTTTTCCCTTTTTTACTCTTCCTTTCACTTGGGCGGCTCTTTGACGACATGTTATTCATTCAAAATATATTACTTGTAATAATTTATTTTCCACCTTTTTACACTCGTCCCCGTTCCGCGCGCCCTCATTAGGTGTTTTCATTAGGCGTTTGACTATCACTGTGCGTCGATTGAAGAAAATGTTTAGTGCTCAGGCTTACATAAAGTGACATGCGACAACTTACGCTTTTGGCGCTGATTCCTTGCATATGCCATTTGAGGAGGCCGTGGATAGGGTCTGCACGCGGCCACCCCACCACCAAACCACCCCGCCCTCCCACTTGGGCTTAGGCTTAGCTCCGTTTGCTAGTTTTTCCCATTTAGGCTTAGGCTTGGCATCTTTTCCCTTTTTTACTCTTCCCTTCCACTTGGGCTTAGGCTTAGCTCCGTTTGCTAGTTTTTCCCATTTAGGCTTAGGCTTGGCATCTTTTCCCTTTTTTACTCTTCCCTCCCACTTGGGCTTAGGCTTAAGGCCGCACCTTTTGTTTTCCGACTTGTGCTTAGGCTTAGCATCTTTTTATTATTTTCACTCCTTTTCCCACTTGGGCTTAGGCTTAAGGCCGCACCTTTTGTTTTCCCATTTAGGCTTAGGCTTAGCATATTTTTATTATTTTCAATCCTTTTCCCACTTGGGCTTAGGCTTAAGGCCGCACCTTTTGTTTTCCGACTTGTGCTTAGGCTTAGCTTCGTTGATTTGTTTTACTCTTCCCTTCCACTTGGGCTTAGGCTTAAGGCCGCAGGCTTGTTTTCCATGCTTGGGCTTAGCATCTTTGACTCGATTGTGTTACTACTCTTCCCTTTTACTTGGGCGGCTCGTTGACACTTGTTTTTTCCACTTTTCTCTCTCCCTCCTTTACTCACGGCCCTGAATACGCCCTACTCGCGGCCGCCGCGCTCAGGCGCAGACATACTCTGGTGCTTAGGCGGGCGGGCGTTTGACTACCACCACCACCACCAGCACCTATCACCTCCCTCCCTTCCCCGGCGTTTGACTATCACTATGCGTTCTTTATAAAAAAATTCGCTTAGGCTTAGGCTTAGTGCTTAGGCTTAGGTCCCAATGCGCATGCTTAGGCCGGCGTTGTGTAGCAGAAAGTGGCATGCGCCTCGCAGTGCTTCGGCTTAGGCTGCTTCTTTTTTTAAACCTTTTTTGTGTACGTTACTCTATTCTTTTCCACCATTTAGTCTTAGGCTTAAAGGTTTGGCTTTGGAGCTTGGCTTCTTTTCCCTTTTTTACTCTTCCTTTCACTTGGGCGGCTCTTTGACGACATGTTATTCATTCAAAATATATTACTTGTAATAATTTATTTTCCACCTTTTTACACTCGTCCCCGTTCCGCGCGCCCTCATTAGGTGTTTTCATTAGGCGTTTGACTATCACTGTGCGTCGATTGAAGAAAATGTTTAGTGCTCAGGCTTACATAAAGTGACATGCGACAACTTACGCTTTTGGCGCTGATTCCTTGCATATGCCATTTGAGGAGGCCGTGGATAGGGTCTGCACGCGGCCACCCCACCACCAAACCACCCCGCCCTCCCACTTGGGCTTAGGCTTAGCTCCGTTTGCTAGTTTTTCCCATTTAGGCTTAGGCTTGGCATCTTTTCCCTTTTTTACTCTTCCCTTCCACTTGGGCTTAGGCTTAGCTCCGTTTGCTAGTTTTTCCCATTTAGGCTTAGGCTTGGCATCTTTTCCCTTTTTTACTCTTCCCTCCCACTTGGGCTTAGGCTTAAGGCCGCACCTTTTGTTTTCCGACTTGTGCTTAGGCTTAGCATCTTTTTATTATTTTCACTCCTTTTCCCACTTGGGCTTAGGCTTAAGGCCGCACCTTTTGTTTTCCCATTTAGGCTTAGGCTTAGCATATTTTTATTATTTTCAATCCTTTTCCCACTTGGGCTTAGGCTTAAGGCCGCACCTTTTGTTTTCCGACTTGTGCTTAGGCTTAGCTTCGTTGATTTGTTTTACTCTTCCCTTCCACTTGGGCTTAGGCTTAAGGCCGCAGGCTTGTTTTCCATGCTTGGGCTTAGCATCTTTGACTCGATTGTGTTACTACTCTTCCCTTTTACTTGGGCGGCTCGTTGACACTTGTTTTTTCCACTTTTCTCTCTCCCTCCTTTACTCACGGCCCTGAATACGCCCTACTCGCGGCCGCCGCGCTCAGGCGCAGACATACTCTGGTGCTTAGGCGGGCGGGCGTTTGACTACCACCACCACCACCAGCACCTATCACCTCCCTCCCTTCCCCGGCGTTTGACTATCACTATGCGTTCTTTATAAAAAAATTCGCTTAGGCTTAGGCTTAGTGCTTAGGCTTAGGTCCCAATGCGCATGCTTAGGCTTAGGCTTAGGCTTAGGCTTAGGCTTAGGCTTAGGCTTAGGCTTAGGCTTAGGCTTAGGCTTAGGCTTAGGCTTAGGCTTAGGCTTAGGCTTAGGCTTAGGCTTAGGCTTAGGCTTAGGCTTAGGCTTAGGCTTAGGCTTAGGCTTAGGCTTAGGCTTAGGCTTAGGCTTAGGCTTAGGCTTAGGCTTAGGCTTAGGCTTAGGCTTAGGCTTAGGCTTAGGCTTAGGCTTAGGCTTAGGCTTAGGCTTAGGCTTAGGCTTAGGCTTAGGCTTAGGCTTAGGCTTAGGCTTAGGGCTTAGGCTTAGGCTTAGGCTTAGGCTATAAAGCATAGGTCTAGTGCCAAGACAATAGGCATCGTATTTTAAGTACCATATTTTTTGGCCATTTGGGTTACGGTACTACCGTATTTTTGGTCATTTGGGTTACGGTAGGTGGTACGGTAGCTACGCAAAAAGTGAAAATTCAGACAAAACGGACACGAATAGACCGGTTTCGTCTCCGATGGGGTGGACACGAATAGACCGGTTTCGTCTCCGATGGGGTGGTGACCAACGGGATTGGACACGAATAGACCGGTTTCGTCTCCGTTGGGGTGGACACGAATAGACCGGTTTCGTCTCCAATGGGGTGGTGACCAACGGGATTGGACACGAATAGACCGGTTTCGTCTCCGATGGGGTGGACACGAATAGACCGGTTTCGTCTCCAATGGGGTGGACACGAATAGACCGGTTTCGTCTCCGATGGGGTGGTGACCAACGGGATTGGACACGAATAGACCGGTTTCGTCTCCGTTGGGGTGGACACGAATAGACCGGTTTCGTCTCCAATGGGGGTGGTGACCAATGGGATTGGACACGAATAGACCGGTTTCTTCTCCAATGGGGATTGGACACGAATAGACCGGTTTCGTCTCCAATGGGGGTGGTGACCAACGGGATTGGACACGAATAGACCGGTTTCTTCTCCGTTGGGGTGGACACGAATAGACCGGTTTCGTCTCCAATGGGGTGGTGACCAACGGGATTGGACACGAATAGACCGGTTTCTTCTCCAATGGGGATTGGACACGAATAGACCGGTTTCGTCTCCGATGGGGTGGACACGAATAGACCGGTTTCGTCTCCTATGGGGTGGACACGAATAGACCGGTTTCGTCTCCGTTGGGGTGGACACGAATAGACCGGTTTCGTCTCCAATGGGGTGGTGACCAACGGGATTGGACACGAATAGACCGGTTTCGTCTCCGTTGGGGTGGACACGAATAGACCGGTTTCGTCTCCGTTGGGGGGTGGACACGGATAGACCGGTTTCGTCTCCGATGGGGGTGGACACGAATAGACCGGTTTCTTCTCCGATGGGGTGGACACGGATAGACCGGTTTCGTCTCCGATGGCGTGGACAAAAATAGACCGGTTTCGTCTCCGATGGGGTGGACACGAATAGACCGGTTTCGTCTCCAATGGGAGTGGTAAAAAAAAATGTAAAATAAGCAATGCAAGCCTAAGCCTAAATCCGGATTCAAATCTGGGTCGAACCGCGAATTTTCGTTACTCATGTTATTTCTTGATGATGGTCGCCAGTAGACCCTATTGACGGCCGCTATTTTGACATTGATGGTGAATAGTAGCAACGATATGTAATTTGCAGTTCGAGCCTAAGACGCGATTTGCAGTTCGAGCCTAAACCTAAATCCAGATTCAAATTCGCGCCATTGATTTGGGTCCCACCGCGAACCTCGCGCGCGCTCCCTCCCCCTCCCCTCCTCCCAAATCCGTCATTCATTCTTTCCTGCGCTCGCATGGGAAGGTCGCTCTCTTAGGCTTGCCCCCAAAGTAGTTCAAATGCTCAGCTTGCATCGCAAGCCTAAATCCAGATTCAAATTCGCGCCATTGATTTGGGTCCCACCGCGAACCTCGCGCGCGCTCCCCCCCCTCCCCTCCTCCCAAATCCGTCATTCATTCTTTCCTGCGCTCGCATGGGAAGGTCGCTCTCTTAGGCTTGCCCCCAAAGTAGTTCAAATGCTCAGCTTGCATCGCAAGCCTAAATCCAGATTCAAATTCGCGCCATTGATTTGGGTCCCACCGCGAACATCGCGCGCGCTCCCCCCCCCCTCCCCTCCTCCCAATTCCGTCATTTATTTGATCGTGCACTCGCGCTGGAAGGTCATCGCGTAGTCGTTCTTTTAGGCTTAGGCTTAGGCTTAGGCTTATTGATATTTTTATTACGTATATTATTATTGATGTTAGCCATTATTAGACCTTGTCGTTGGCTGCGTTCTATAATTTCGGGTGGTTGCCACGCTGCTGTCTCGGTTTCGTGTCTGTTGGGTGTATTTTTTGCTGCGTTGGTCGTGAGTAGACCCTATTCGCGGCCGTATTTTTTAAATATTTTTTTTTTGCAGATGAATATAATTGTTATGAAAGGATATTTTATGAACTATGGAATATATTAATTACAATATGCTGTTATCGATGAAGATATTGGGTATTTATGCAGGTATGTATCATAAATTTTTATATTTAAAATTTTATAATATATTTGCAGGATTACAAAAAAATTAAAACATCTAATTAATGATACTGCAATAATCAAATGTAAGTTAATTTAAATTGATTTTTTTTTGTTCCCAGTGGGTATGGACGCGAATAGACCGTTTTCGTCTCCAATGGGTGTGGACACGAATAGACCGGTTTCGTCTCCAACGGGGGTGGCGTCCAATGGTCACCATCTCCAATGGGGGGTGGTGACCAACGGGATTGGACACGAATAGACCGGTTTCGTCTCCGATGGGTGGACACGAATAGACCGGTTTCGTCTCCGTTGGGGTGGACACGAATAGACCGGTTTCGTCTCCGTTGGGGTGGACATGAATAGACCGGTTTCGTCTCCGATGGGGTGGACACGAATAGACCGGTTTCGTCTCCGATGGGGTGGACACGAATAGACCGGTTTCGTCTCCTATGGGGTGGACACGAATAGACCGGTTTCGTCTCCGTTGGGGTGGACACGAATAGACCGGTTTCTTCTCCGATGGGGTGGACACGAATAGACCGGTCTCGTCTCCGATGGGGTGGACACGAATACACCGGTTTCGTCTCCGTTGGGGTGGACATGAATAGACCGGTTTCGTCTCCGATAGGGTGGACACGAATAGACCGGTTTCGTCTCCGATGGGGTGGACACGAATAGACCGATTTCGTCTCCAATGGGTGTGGACACGAATAGACCGATTTCGTCTCCAACGGGGGTGGCGTCCAATGGTCACCATCTCCAATGGGGGTGGTGACCAACGGGATTGGACACGAATAGACCGGTTTCGTCTCCGATGGGGTGGACACGAATAGACCGGTTTCGTCTCCGATGGGGTGGACACGAATAGACCGGTTTCGTCTCCGTTGGGGTGGACACGAATAGACCGGTTTCGTCTCCAATGGGGTGGTGACCAACGGGATTGGACACGAATAGACCGGTTTCGTCTCCAATGGGTGTGGACACGAATAGACCGGTTTCGTCTCCAACGGGGTGGACATGAATAGACCGGTTTCGTCTCCGTTGGGGTGGACACGAATAGACCGGTTTCGTCTCCAATGGGGGTGGACACGAATAGATCGGTTTCGTCTCCAATGGGGGTGGACACGAATAGACCGGTTTCGTCTCCGATGGGGTGGACACGAATAGACCGGTTTCGTCTCCGATGGGGTGGACATGAATAGACCGGTTTCGTCTCCGTTGGGGTGGACACGAATAGACCGGTTTCGTCTCCAATGGTGTGGACACGAATAGACCGGTTTCTTCTCCGTTGGGGTGGACACGAATACACCGGTTTCGTCTCCGTTGGGGTGGACATGAATAGACCGGTTTCGTCTCCGATAGGGTGGACACGAATAGACCGGTTTCGTCTCCGATGGGGTGGACATGAATAGACCGGTTTCGTCTCCAATGGGGTGGACACGAATAGACCGGTTTTGTCTCCGATGGGGTGGACACGAATAGACCGGTTTCGTCTCCAATGGGGTGGACATGAATAGACCAGTTTCGTCTCCGTTGGGGTGGACACGAATAGACCGGTTTCGTCTCCAACGGGGGTGGCGTCCAATGGTCACCATCTCCAATGGGGGTGGTGACCAACGGGATTGGACACGAATAGACCGGTTTCGTCTCCGATGGGGTGGACACGAATAGACCGGTTTCGTCTCCGATGGGGTGGACACGAATAGACCGGTTTCGTCTCCGTTGGGGTGGACACGAATAGACCGGTTTCGTCTCCAATGGGGTGGTGACCAACGGGATTGGACACGAATAGACCGGTTTCGTCTCCAATGGGGTGGACACGAATAGACCGGTTTCGTCTCCAACGGGGGTGGCGTCCAATGGTCACCATCTCCAATGGGGGTGGTGACCAACGGGATTGGACATGAATAGACCGGTTTCCTCTCCAATGGGGTGGACATGAATAGACCGGTTTCGTCTCCGTTGGGGTGGACACGAATAGACCGGTTTCGTCTCCAATGGGGGTGGACACGAATAGACCGGTGTCGTCTCCGATGGGGTGGACACGAATAGACCGGTTTCGTCTCCGTTGGGGTGGACACGAATAGACCGATTTCGTCTCCAATGGGTGTGGACACGAATAGACCGGTTTCGTCTCCGATGGGGTGGACACGAATAGACCGGTTTCGTCTCCGATGGGGTGGACACGAATAGACCGGTTTCGTCTCCGATGGGGATTGGACACGAATAGACCGGTTTCGTCTCCAATGGGGGTGGTGACCAACGGGATTGGACACGAATAGACCGGTTTCTTCTCCGTTGGGGTGGACACGAATAGACCGGTTTCGTCTCCAATGGGGTGGTGACCAACGGGATTGGACACGAATAGACCGGTTTCTTCTCCAATGGGGATTGTACACGAATAGACCGGTTTCGTCTCCGATGGGGTGGACACGAATAGACCGGTTTCGTCTCCTATGGGGTGGACACGAATAGACCGGTTTCGTCTCCGTTGGGGTGGACACGAATAGACCGGTTTCGTCTCCAATGGGGTGGTGACCAACGGGATTGGACACGAATAGACCGGTTTCGTCTCCGTTGGGGTGGACACGAATAGACCGGTTTCGTCTCCGTTGGGGGGTGGACACGGATAGACCGGTTTCGTCTCCGATGGGGGTGGACACGAATAGACCGGTTTCTTCTCCGATGGGGTGGACACGGATAGACCGGTTTCGTCTCCGATGGCGTGGACAAAAATAGACCGGTTTCGTCTCCGATGGGGTGGACACGAATAGACCGGTTTCGTCTCCAATGGGAGTGGTAAAAAAAATGTAAAATAAGCAATGCAAGCCTAAGCCTAAATCCGGATTCAAATCTGGGTCGAACCGCGAATTTTTCGTTACTCATGTTATTTCTTGATGATGGTCGCCAGTAGACCCTATTGACGGCCGCTATTTTGACATTGATGGTGAATAGTAGCAACGATATGTAATTTGCAGTTCGAGCCTAAGACGCGATTTGCAGTTCGAGCCTAAACCTAAATCCAGATTCAAATTCGCGCCATTGATTTGGGTCCCACCGCGAACCTCGCGCGCGCTCCCTCCCCCTCCCCTCCTCCCAAATCCGTCATTCATTCTTTCCTGCGCTCGCATGGGAAGGTCGCTCTCTTAGGCTTGCCCCCAAAGTAGTTCAAATGCTCAGCTTGCATCGCAAGCCTAAATCCAGATTCAAATTCGCGCCATTGATTTGGGTCCCACCGCGAACCTCGCGCGCGCTCCCCCCCCCTCCCCTCCTCCCAAATCCGTCATTCATTCTTTCCTGCGCTCGCATGGGAAGGTCGCTCTCTTAGGCTTGCCCCCAAAGTAGTTCAAATGCTCAGCTTGCATCGCAAGCCTAAATCCAGATTCAAATTCGCGCCATTGATTTGGGTCCCACCGCGAACATCGCGCGCGCTCCCCCCCCCCTCCCCTCCTCCCAATTCCGTCATTTATTTGATCGTGCACTCGCGCTGGAAGGTCATCGCGTAGTCGTTCTTTTAGGCTTAGGCTTAGGCTTAGGCTTATTGATATTTTTATTACGTATATTATTATTGATGTTAGCCATTATTAGACCTTGTCGTTGGCTGCGTTCTATAATTTCGGGTGGTTGCCACGCTGCTGTCTCGGGTTCGTGTCTGTTGGGTGTATTTTGCTGCGTTGGTCGCGAGTAGACTCTATTCGCGGCCGCATTTTTTAAATATTTTTTTTGCAGATGAATATAATTGTTATGAAAGTATATTTTATGAACTATGGAATATATTAATCACAATATGCTGTTATCGATGAAGATATTGGGTATTTATGCAGGTATGTATCATAAATTTTTATATTTAAAATTTTATAATATATTTGCAGGATTACAAAAAAATTAAAACATCTAATTAATGATACTGCAATAATCAAATGTAAGTTAATTTAAATTGATTTTTTTTGTTTCCAGTGGGTGTGGACACGAATAGACCGTTTTCGTCTTCAATGGGTGTGGACACGAATAGACCGGTTTCGTCTCCAACGGGGTGGCGTCCAATGGTCACCATCTCCAATGGGGGTGGTGACCAACGGGATTGGACATGAATAGACCGGTTTCGTCTCCGTTGGGGTGGACACGAATAGACCGGTTTCGTCTCCGATGGGGTGGACACGAATAGACCGGTTTCGTCTCCGATGGGGTGGACACGAATAGACCGGTTTCGTCTCCGTTGGGGTGGACACGAATAGACCGGTTTCGTCTCCGATGGGGTGGACACGAATAGACCGGTTTCGTCTCCAATGGGGTGGTGACCAACGGGATTGGATACGAATAGACCGGTTTCGTCTCCGTTGGGGTGGACACGAATAGACCGGTTTCGTCTCCGATGGGGTGGACACGAATAGACCGGTTTCGTCTCCAATGGGGTGGACACGAATAGACCGGTTTCGTCTCCGATGGGGTGGACACGAATAGACCGGCTTCGTCTCCGATGGGGTGGACACGAATAGACCGGTTTCGTCTCCGATGGGGTGGACAAAAATAGACCGGTTTTGTCTCCAATGGGGGTGGCGACCAACGGGATTGGACAAGAATAGACCGGTTTCTTCTCCGATGGGGTGGACACGAATAGACCGGTTTCGTCTCCAACGGGGGTGGCGTCCAATGGTCACCATCTCCAATGGGGGTGGTGACCAACGGGATTGGACATGAATAGACCGGTTTCGTCTCCGATGGGGTGGTGACCAACGGGATTGGACACGAATAGACCGGTTTCGTCTCCGATGGGGTGGACACGAATAGACCGGTTTCGTCTCCGATGGGGTGGACACGAATAGACCGGTTTCGTCTCTGATGGGGTGGACATGAATAGACCGGTTTCGTCTCCGTTGGGGTGGACACGAATAGACCGGTTTCGTCTCCGATGGGGTGGTGACCAACGGGATTGGACACGAATAGACCGGTTTCGTCTCCGTTGGGGTGGACACGAATAGACCGGTTTCGTCTCCGATGGGGTGGACACGAATAGACCGGTTTCGTCTCCGATGGGGTGGACACGAATAGACCGGTTTCGTCTCCGATGGGGTGGACACGAATAGACCGGTTTCGTCTCCGATGGGGTGGACATGAATAGACCGGTTTCGTCTCCGATGGGGTGGACAAAAATAGACCGGTTTTGTCTCCAATGGGGGTGGCGACCAACGGGATTGGACAAGAGTAGACCGGTTTCTTCTCCGATGGGGTGGACACGAATAGACCGGTTTCGTCTCCAACGGGGGTGGCGTCCAATGGTCACCATCTCCAATGGGGGTGGTGACCAACGGGATTGGACATGAATAGACCGTTTCGTCTCCTATGGGGTGGACATGAATAGACCGGTTTCGTCTCCGATGGAGTGGACACGAATAGACCGGTTTCGTCTCCGATGGGGTGGACACGAATAGACCGGTTTCGTCTCTGATGGGGTGGACATGAATAGACCGGTTTCGTCTCCGTTGGGGTGGACACGAATAGACCGGTTTCGTCTCCGTTGGGGTGAACACGAATAGACCGGTTTCGTCTCCAATGGGGTGGTGACCAACGGGATTGGACACGAATAGACCGTTTCGTCTCCGTTGGGGTGGACACGAATAGACCGGTTCACGAATAGACCGGTTTCGTCTCCGATGGGGTGGACACGAATAGACCGGTTTCGTCTCCGTTGGGGTGGACACGAATAGACCGGTTTCGTCTCCAATGGGGTGGTGACCAACGGGATTGGACATGAATAGACCGGTTTCGTCTCCTATGGGGTGGACATGAATAGACCGGTTTCGTCTCCGATGGGGTGGACACGAATAGACCGGTTTCGTCTCCGTTGGGGTGGACACGAATAGACCGGTTTCGTCTCCAATGGGGGTGGTGACCAACGGGATTGGACATGAATAGACCGGTTTCGTCTCCTATGGGGTGGACATGAATAGACCGGTTTCGTCTCCGATGGGGTGGACACGAATAGACCGGTTTCGTCTCCGATGGGGTGGACACGAATAGACCGGTTTCGTCTCTGATGGGGTGGACATGAATAGACCGGTTTCGTCTCCGTTGGGGTGGACATGAATAGACCGGTTTCGTCTCCGATGGGGTGGACAAAAATAGACCGGTTTTGTCTCCAATGGGGGTGGCGACCAACGGGATTGGACAAGAATAGACCGGTTTCTTCTCCGATGGGGTGGTCACGAATAGACCGGTTTCGTCTCCAACGGGGGTGGCGTCCAATGGTCACCATCTCCAATGGGGGTGGTGACCAACGGGATTGGACATGAATAGACCGGTTTCGTCTCCGATGGGGTGGACATGAATAGACCGGTTTCGTCTCCGATGGGGTGGACACGAATAGACCGGTTTCGTCTCCGATGGGGTGGACACGAATAGACCGGTTTCGTCTCCGATGGGGTGGACACGAATAGACCGGTTTCGTCTCCGATGGGGTGGACACGAATAGACCGGTTTCGTCTCCGATGGGAGTGATGATCATTGGGAGTGGACACGAATAGACCGGTTTCGTCTCCGTTGGGGTGGACACGAATAGACCGGTTTCGTCTCCGATGGGGTGGACACGAATAGACCGGTTTCGTCTCCGATGGGGTGGACACGAATAGACCGGTTTCGTCTCCGTTGGGTGGACACGAATAGACCGGTTTCTTCTCCGATGGGAGTGATGATCATTGGGAGTGGACACGAATAGACCGGTTTCGTCTCCAACGGGGGTGGATACGAATAGACCGGTTTCGTCTCCGATGGGGTGGACACGAATAGACCGGTTTCGTCTCCGATGGGGTGGACACGAATAGACCGGTTTCGTCTCCGATGGGAGTGATGATCATTGGGAGTGGACACGAATAGACCGGTTTCGTCTCCAACGGGGGTGGATACGAATAGACCGGTTTCGTCTCCGATGGGGTGGACACGAATAGACCGGTTTCGTCTCCGATGGGGTGGACACGAATAGACCGGTTTCGTCTCCGATGGGGTGGACATGAATAGACCGGTTTCGTCTCCAATGGGGGTGGACACGAATAGACCGGTTTCGTCTCCAATGGGAGTGGTAAAAAAAGTAAAATAAGCAATGCAAGCCTAAGCCTACATCCGGATTCAAATCTGGGTCGAACCGCGAATTTTTCGTTACTCATGTTATTTTTTGATGATGGACGAGTGTTGACTAATGTACGTGGACACGAATAGACCGGTTTCGTCTCCAATGGACATGGACACGAATAGACCGGTTTCGTCTCCGATGGGGTGGACGCGAATAGACCGGTTTCTTCTCCGATGGGGGGGGGGTGGTGGCCAATGGGGATGGACTTGAATTGACCGGTTCCAGATTCAAAATCGCGTCATTGATGTGGGTCGAAACGTGCATTTCGATGTTTCCTCATTTTCTAGTTCGACCTGCTACTATTTTTCGATACTCATGTTATTCTTGATGATGGTCGCCAGTAGACCCTATTGACGGCCGCTATTTATGACATTGATGGTGAATAGTAGCAGTTATATGCAATTTGCAGCTCGAGCCTAAACCTAAATCGAGATTCAAATTCGCGCCATTGATTTGGGTCCCACCGCGAACCTCGCGCGCGCTCCCTCCCCCCTCCCCTCCTCCCAATTCCGTCATTCATTCATTCCTGCGCTCGCGTGGGAAGGTCGCTCTGTTCGGCTTGCCTCCAAAGTAGTTCAAATGCTTTTTCTTTGTAATGCAATCCTAAATCCAGATTCAAATTCGCGCCATTGATTTGGGTCCCACCGCGAACCTCGCGCGCGCTCCCGCTCCCTCCCCCCTCCCCTCCTCCCAAATCCGTCATTCATTCATTCCTGCGCTCGCGTGGGAAGGTCGCTCTGTTCGGCTTGCCCCAAAGTAGTTCAAATGCTTTTTCTTTGTAATGCAATCCTAAATCCAGATTCAAATTCGCGCCATTGATTTGGGTCCCACCGCGAACATCGCCCCCCCTCCTCCCAATTCCGTCATTTATTTGATCGTGCACTCGCGCTGGAAGGTCATCGCGTAGTCGTTCTTTTAGGCTTAGGCTTAGGCTTAGGCTTATTGATATTTTTATTACGTATATTATTATTGCTGTTAGCCATTATTAGACCTTGTCGTTGGCTGCGTTCTATAATTTCGGGTGGTTGCCACGCTGCTGTCTCGGGTTCGTGTCTGTTGGGTGTATTTTGCTGCGTTGGTCGCGAGTAGACTCTATTCGCGGCCGCATTTTTTAAATATTTTTTTTGCAGATGAATATAATTGTTATGAAAGTATATTTTATGAACTATGGAATATATTAATCACAATATGCTGTTATCGATGAAGATATTGGGTATTTATGCAGGTATGTATCATAAATTTTATATTTAAAATTTTATAATATATTTGCAGGATTACAAAAAAATTAAAACATCTAATTAATGATACTGCAATAATCAAATGTAAGTTAATTTAAATTGATTTTTTTTGTTTCCAGTGGGTGTGGACACGAATAGACCGTTTTCGTCTTCAATGGGTGTGGACACGAATAGACCGGTTTCGTCTCCAACGGGGGTGGCGTCCAATGGTCACCATCTCCAATGGGGGTGGTGACCAACGGGATTGGACATGAATAGACCGGTTTCGTCTCCGTTGGGGTGGACACGAATAGACCGGTTTCGTCTCCGATGGGGTGGACACGAATAGACCGGTTTCGTCTCCGATGGGGTGGACACGAATAGACCGGTTTCGTCTCCGTTGGGGTGGACACGAATAGACCGGTTTCGTCTCCGATGGGGTGGGCACGAATAGACCGGTTTCGTCTCTGATGGGGTGGCGACCAACGGGATTGGACACGAATAGACCGGTTTCGTCTCCAACGGGGTGGACACGAATAGACCGGTTTTGTCTCCAATGGGGGTGGCGACCAATGGGATTGGACACGAATAGACCGGTTTCTTCTCCGTTGGGGTGGACACGAATAGACCGGTTTCGTCTCCGATGGGTGGACACGAATAGACCGGTTTCGTCTCCGATGGGGTGGACACGAATAGACCGGTTTCGTCTCCAACGGGGGTGGATACGAATAGACCGGTTTCGTCTCCAACGGGGGTGGGCACGAATAGAGCCTATTTAAATGGGAGTGAACACGAATAGACCAGTTTCATCTCCGATGGGGTGGGTAAGAATAGACCGGTTTCGTTTCCGATGGGGTGGACACGAATAGACCGGTTTCGTCTCCGATGGGGGTGGGCACGAATAGACCGGTTTCGTCTCCAATGGGGTGGACACGAATAGACCGGTTTCTTCTCCGATGGGAGTGATGATAATTGGGAGTGGATACGAATAGACCGGTTTCGTCTCCAACGGGGGTGGATACGAATAGACCGGTTTCGTCTCCGATGGGGTGGACACGAATAGACCGGTTTCGTCTCCGATGGGGTGGACACGAATAGACCGGTTTCGTCTCCGATGGGGTGGACATGAATAGACCGGTTTCGTCTCCGATGGGTGGACACGAATAGACCGGTTTCGTCTCCGATGGGGTGGACACGAATAGACCGGTTTCGTCTCCGATGGGGTGGACATGAATAGACCGGTTTCGTCTCCGATGGGGTGGACATGAATAGACCGGTTTCGTCTCCGATGGGGTGGACATGAATAGACCGGTTTCGTCTCCGATGGGGTGGACACGAATAGACCGGTTTCTTCTCCGATGGGAGTGATGATCATTGGGGGTGGACACGAATAGACCGGTTTCGTCTCCAACGGGGGTGGATACGAATAGACCGGTTTCGTCTCCGATGGGGGTGCGCACGAATAGAGCCTATTTAAATGGGAGTGAACACGAATAGACCGGTTTCTTCTCCGATGGAGTGATGATCATTGGGGGTGGACACGAATAGACCGGTTTCGTCTCCAACGGGGGTGGATACGAATAGACCGGTTTCGTCTCCGATGGGGGTGCGCACGAATAGAGCCTATTTAAATGGGAGTGAACACGAATAGACCAGTTTCGTCTCCGATGGAGTGGGTAAGAATAGACCGGTTTCGTTTCCGATGGGGTGGACACGAATAGACCGGTTTCGTCTCCGATGGGGGTGGGCACGAATAGACCGGTTTCGTCTCCAATGGGGTGGACACGAATAGACCGGTTTTGTCTCCGATGGGAGTGATGATCATTGGGAGTGGACACGAATAGACCGGTTTCGTCTCCAACGGGGGTGGATACGAATAGACCGGTTTCGTCTCCGATGGGGGGTGCGCACGAATAGAGCCTATTTAAATGGGAGTGAACACGAATAGACCAGTTTCGTCTCCGATGGAGTGGGTAAGAATAGACCGGTTTCGTTTCCGATGGGGTGGACACGAATAGACCGGTTTCGTCTCCAACGGGGGTGGATACGAATAGACCGGTTTCGTCTCGAACGGGGGTGGACACGAATAGAGCCTATTTAAATGGGAGTGAACACGAATAGACCAGTTTCATCTCCGATGGGGTGGGTAAGAATAGACCGGTTTCGTCTCCAATGGGGTGGACACGAATAGACCGGTTTCTTCTCCGATGGGAGTGATGATCATTGGGGGTGGACACGAATAGACCGGTTTCGTCTCCAACGGGGGTGGACACGAATAGACCGGTTTCGTCTCCGATGGGGTGAACACGAATAGACCAGTTTTCGTCTCCGATGGGGTGGACACGAATAGACCGTTTTCGTCTTCGATGGGTGGACACGGATCCGTCATTCATTCTTTCCTGCGCTCGCGTGGGAAGGTCGCTCTCTTATGCTTGACCCCAGAGTAGTTCAAATGCTCAGCTTGCATCGCAAGCCTAAATCCAGATTCAAATTCGCGCCATTGATTTGGTCCCACCGTGAACCTCGCGCGCGCTCTCCCCCCCCCCTCCCGCGTAGTCGTTCTTTTAGGCTTAGGTAATGGTCGCCAATAGACCCTATTGACGGCCGCTATTTATGACATTGATGGTGAATAGTAGCAGTTATATGCAATTTGCAGTTTGAGCCTAAGCGATTTGCAGTTCGAGTCTAAGCCTAAATCCAGATTCAAATTCGCGCCATTGATTTGGGTCCCACCACGAACCTCGCGCGCGCTCCCTCCCCCTCCCCTCCTCCCAATTCCGTCATTCATTCTTTCCTGCGCTCGCGTGGGAAGGTCGCTCTCCTAGGCTTGCCCCCAAAGTAGTTCAAATGCTCAGCTTGCAATGTAAGCCTAAATCCAGATTCAAATTCGCGCCATTGATTTGGGTCCCACCGCGAACATCGCTCCCGCTCCCCCCCCCCCTCCCCTCCTCCCAATTCCGTCATTTGTTTGATCGTGCGCACGCACTGGAAGGTCGTCGCGTAGTCGTTCTTTTAGGCTTAGGCTTAGGCTTAGGCTTGTTGATATTTTTATTACGTATATTATTATTGCTGTTAGCCATTATTAGACCTTGTCGTTGGCTGCGTTCTATAATTTCGGGTGGTTGCCACGCTGCTGTCTCGGTTTCGTGTCTGTTGGGTGTATTTTGCTGCGTTGGTCGCGAGTAGACCCTATTCGCGGCCGCATTTTTTAAATATTTTTTTTGCAGATGATTATAATTGTTATGAAAGTATATTTTATGAACTATGGAATATATTAATCACAATATGCTGTTATCGATGAAGATATTGGGTATTTATGCAGGTATGTATCATAAATTTTTATATTTAAAATTTTATAATATATTTGCAGGATTACGAGAAAATTAAAATATCTAATTAATTATGCTGCGATTATCAAATGTAAGTTAATTTAAATTTAAATTTATTATTAGCTATAAACAAGACGGATTTATGCGAGGTTCGCGGTGGGACCCAAGTCAATGGCGCGAATTTGAATCTGGATTTAGGCTTGCATTACAAAGAAAAAGCATTTGAACTACTTTGGGGGCAAGCCGAACAGAGCAGCTGATGATGGTCCTCAATAGACCCTACTGATGGCCGCTATTCATGATAGTCGTTATTGTTGGTGAATAGTAGCAGTGATATGTAATTTGCAGTTTGAGCCTAAGCGATTTGCAGTTCGAGCCTAAGCCTAAATCCAGATTCAAATTCGCGCCATTGATTTGGGTCCCACCGCGAACCTCGCGCGCGCTCTTCTCCTCCCTCTCCCTCCTCCCAATTCCGTCATTTATTTTATCGTGCGCTCGCATGGGAAGGTCGCTCTCCTAGGCTTGCCCCCAAAGTAGTTCAAATGCTTTTTCTTTGTAATGCAATCCTAAATCCAGATTCAAATTCGCGCCATTGATTTGGGTCCCACCGCGAACCTCGCGCGCGCTCCCGCTCCCTCCCCCTCCCCTCCTCCCAAATCCGTCATTTATTTGATCGTGCGCTCGCATGGGAAGGTCGCTCTCCTAGGCTTGCCCCCAAAGTTCAAATGCTTTTCTTTGTAATGCAATTCTAAATCCAGATTCAAATCGCGCCATTGATTTGGGTCCCACCGCGAACCTCGCGCGCGCTCTTCCTCCCTCCCCCTCCCCTCCTCCCAATTCCGTCATTTATTCATTCCTGCGCTCGCGTGGGAAGTCGTCGCGCAGTCGCTCGTTTAGGCTTAGGCTTATTGATATTTTTATTACGTATATTATTATTGCTGTTAGCCATTAATAGACCGTATCGTTGGCTGCGTTCTATATTTCGGGTGGTTGCACGCTGCTGTCTCGGTTTTTGTGACCGTCGGTGTTTTTTTGTTGCGTTGGTCGCGAGTAGACCGTATTCGCGACCGGCTCTATAATTTTATTTTTTTGTGTTGGTCGTCAATAGACCCTATTCGCGGCCGCATTTTTTTTGCAGATGAATAATTGTAACGAAAGTGTATTTTATGAACTACGGAATATATTAATTACAATTACAATATGCTGTTATCGATGAAGGTGTGTACAGGTATGTATTAAAATTTATATATTTGCATATAATTTATATATATTTGCAGGATTACGAGAAAATTAAATATCTAATTAATTATGCTGCGATTATCAAATGTAAGTTAATTTAAATTTAAATTTTATTATTAGCTATAAACAAGACGGATTTATGCGAGGTTCGCGGTGGGACCCAAATCAATGGCGCGAATTTGATCTGGATTTAGGCTTGCATTACAAAGAAAAAGCATTTGAACTACTTTGGGGGCAAGCCGAACAGAGCAGCTGATGATGGTCCTCAATAGACCTACTGATGGCCGCTATTCATGATAGTCGTTATTGTTGGTGAATAGTAGCAGTGATATGTAATTTGCAGTTTGAGCCTAAGCGATTTGCAGTTCGAGCCTAAGCCTAAATCCAGATTCAAATTCGCGCCATTGATTTGGGTCCCACCGCGAACCTCGCGCGCGCTCTTCCTCCCCCCCCCCCTCCCCCTCCCTCCCCAATTCCGTCATTTATTTTATCGTGCGCTCGCATGGGAAGGTCGCTCTCCTAGGCTTGCCCCCAAAGTAGTTTCAAATGCTTTTTCTTTGTAATGCAATTCTAAATCCAGATTCAAATTCGCGCCATTGATTTGGGTCCCACCGCGAACCTCGCGCGCGCTCTTCCTCCCTCCCCCTCCCCTCCTCCAATTCCGTCATTTATTAGATCGTGCGCTCGCGTGGGAAG